>JAQOOD010000005.1:39544756-39745132 GCA_029633175.1 Citrus glauca
TTATAGCAAACATATTAGTCGCTTTGTACATCTGATCTTGTTCTAAGCTATCAATTTTTATAATTTCTTCATACAACTTAGCCTATAAATCAACTACTAAAGTTAAGTAGCATACAACAAAATAGACAAACATTCCTTCACTAAAGTGGTTCAAATGAGGGTTACTCGAATATCATTCAAATGGTAACATTGTTATGTAATTAGAGAAATGAATAAAACCCTTCCTACTACTATAGACACCATCAACTAAGTAATAATAGTTTATTAACAAAATAGGAAATCATTAATCAGTCTAATTGCCAAATGATGTAATCTTAGAAGCTAAAGATAATTTTGGTTAGATATATTACCATTAGAACTTGAAAATCATTTCTTCTAGTTAAAGCATCTTTTAGCATGCAAATATATTGAGTTGAACCTTTCCATACTTAAAAAAGTAGATAGATTCCATTTGTTGCAATTTCATTTTTCCTAGTTTTATATTTTCTATCAACCTTGGAAATGTGCACCTTTATGTGCGTCTTCTAAAGCACCCAAGCAATTGTACATAATAAGATATATAAAAAAAAAAATTACAAGTCAATATACAAAAATGCATAAGAGAAAATGTGATTTGAAAACAATATTATAGATACCTTAAGCTACTTCCATTTTGGGTCTGTTGGATTCTCCATCACTAGCTCATGTGTTTTCCAGAACTTCTTTTGGCATTTAATTATTACTTTTAAACACTCATGGAAATGTTTACTAACTGTTGTTCGAATCTTATAAAATTAAAACCAACCATCCAATTCTTACCTAAATATTAAAACATTGCGGACATCTCCTCGAAAGATATACATTTCGAATGCCAACCAAATGCCTTTCTCACAAAGAAGGTTACATAAAATTTTGAATGTTTTTCTATCCGTTCTTAATTTTGACAAATATTTGATATCACTTGTTTGTATACTCTAGAGATTGATTTTGTACTATCGAAGTCTCCATTCACAAGTCAAGCAAAGATGAAAACACATGGCAGTGCACACGGTCATGATCATTTGCAATACCACAATCAAGTTCTGTATAACTACCATGACTCTTCTTTCTTGCTAACAAATAAGTAATTTCTATATCTCAACATAACAAAATTAAGCCAATCGATATTAATTATTTAAAATTAATGAACAGAAGCACAATATCAGATATGAGCAGCAATGATTATTTTGGGCACCATGTAAACAAGAAATGCACTTTTAATAGTACTTTAAGCTCAATTCCTAAGTATTAATCTACATTGTCAAATCAATCTATTTACTGAGGCCATAGACAAAGATTTGCATTGATCAATTTGTCTTTCAAAGCCAACCACAGAATCCGGCAATTTATTATCATGATAAATGATAAACGATACACAAATAAAATAAAAAAAGGGGTGATTAAGAAACAAAATCTGGAATCAAATGCCTGATTCATATATTTCTCGCATACTGGAGCCACAGTGATTGTAACAGAACAAGTAATCAATCCAAGTATGGCATGGATCACCAACAACATTGACTTCATGAAAATGCCATAATACACATGAATTAAAACAAATCAGTGAAACAAATTTAAAAGTGATATACTTTTATAGAAATTAAAACAGAAAAATATTTTAAATTTTCAAACAATTATGTTTCTAATAATATTAAATATGCCGCCCCCAAGGGAGTAGCGCAGTTGGTTGAGTGATTTAGATCTGGTGCTTGGCTATATCATGTGTTAGGGGGCCTAACTGACCCCGGTTTAGAGGCCAGGTTGGACCCGTGGTTTGATTCGGTGTGCGAGCCTAGATTATAAAAAAATAAATAATAATAATAAATATGCCAAAATTTATTCAGTCATATTCATCTTACTTTTTTTTTTTTTTTTGGTATTCTGCTGCTGATAACAAATATCTCAAAGACCTCGACAAACAACTCAAAAACCTCAACTGCACAGAAAACCGGCTATTAACTGTCAATAGAATGCTAGTAATTCGGGAAATAAATATGAATTGTAAATAGAAAATTATACCTAAAAAATCCAAAAATATAATAGAAAAAATTTTTAGACGCTCATTTGGAGAGTGTCCATGCTGACCTCTACTCAAGCAAATCTTTATTAAAGCATCAAAGAGAAGGCACAAAGTTTATACAAAATTAGTCAACTTTCTTTCATTTTTTTTTATTTTTTTAAACGTCCAGCTTAGCATAACAAAAAATTAACATCTAATTTTCCAAAACAATAGAAGTGCAGAACAACAAAAAATTAATTCCATTAATATAATAATATTGCACTATAAAAATAAAGAAAAAAAAAAGCTTCACGCGTGATTTTATGATTCTCAGATCAAACAGGAAAAAAAAAACCTGAAAATTTTGCTCCCATAAAACTAAGAATGAAAAAAAAAAAAGAGAGAGAGAGATTACTTAGCAACTATGTGTTTGCTGGTATTTCCTATACAAATAGATATTCTTCGTCTAGATTAGGCTTCTTTTATTTAATTAATTGTCACGTTCATTATGGTGTTTTTCCAGAAGATTTTGCTTTTGCATTTACAGTAACAAAATAGGAGTACGAGATCAAGAATCAAGAGTTAGCAAAGTAATACTCAAACAAGGAAGCTGCGAACGGCGACGGCAGCGGCGAGGAACATTCACGATGAGAAGGGGCCTGTGGTTTAGAAGAAATTAGCGAATCTGATCGTCATGTTTTTTTTTTTGGTTTTAAATATTGATACTGAGGCAAGCCTGCGATTTGTGAGTTTTATGAAGTGTATAATTGTCAGGAGTGCCTAATTGCCAGTTCTGAGGATGACAATTTCAGTCCCAACCGCCCATCGAATTGAGAGATTCCTATTACTAACGATAATTTTGATGGGTCCCATACACTCTATTCCATTCGTAAATTAAAAATTCTGCAATAAGCACATGCCTCATTCTTATTCTCTAAGTACACGTTACCCTGATTATAATATTGCCTAATTCAAGGAAAGAAAAAAAATTGCAACCCTATTTAAAAAAACAAACAAAATTTGTGTGTGTATATATATATATTTTAATCTAAAATTTTTTAAGTGTGAAAAAATTAAAAAAAAAAGTTTAAAATCTTATAATTTCACGGTATTAATTTTATAATTCTTTAAAATTATGAGGTTTTTAAATTTTTTATATTTTAAAATTTCTGATTAGAAAATTATTATTATATATATATGTGTGTGTGTGTCAAAATTTTACAGAAAGATGAGGTCGGTAGCTGCGTGCGACATGAATATGGTGGCATCCAAATGCCACATGGGGTGGGTATACTTGAACTTGTCACTTTGTATACGTGATTCTTATGCCAGTTAGGACTGCGTTTGCATGTCATATTACGTAATGTTTATTTCAAGATCACAAGCTGTTTCGTACGCTTTGGATCTCAAATTGGTATTTTCTTATATATATATATATATATATATGCTTATACACGCAGCCAAAATTGCTAGCGATGCAGCACGTGACATGGGCCAAAATAGAAGTTGATTTTGTTTTCTTTCTTGTCTTCTCAGAGACAAAGATTCGAAAGGTTTACTGTAAAAAAAATAATAATAATAATTCGCATGTCATATTCTTTAGTATCACAGTAATTTAATTCTATAAAGCTTACATAGAACACACACATATATATATAGTAAGGACTAAGGACCATGTTAAAATAATAAAAAAAAAATATAAATTTTGATATACTAAAAAAAAATATATTGTATTAGAGTATGCATGTTTCTTTTTTTATTTAATTTAATTTTAATAAAATAAAAGAATCTTTATTGAAGTCTTAATATTATTTTTTATGTCATAATAATATATATATTCGATTTATAAATTACCAATAACATTATAAAATATAAATAATTTATTGGCTGACGTTACTCAAACCCTGTCGCATGATGCAGTCATTTTAATCTACCGCTTCAACTCTATTATGAAGTTATGTAGACATCTCTCATCAAAATAGTTGTATAATAAAATAAAAACTTTCCATATGGTCCTATTAAATCTTATTCTCGATCCAAGAAATATTTCGTTTTTTATATAGAATGAATATTTATATTAAGCTTCACCTTAAATTGGGATAATGTCCTTAGAAAGTAGAAACTCTACCATTATTAACTAGAATATCAAGAGCCTTAAAAGAGTCGCATGAATGTCATAAATGGCTCAAATTCACTCGCGAGTCCTATCCAGCTAAAATCGATTTCTTTGTGTTTTTTTTTTCACAAGAAGCCCATTTCTAAATTTGTGCCATTCAAATATTCTATTTCTAGTCCGAGTAAATTTGAGGACAACTTAAATTTAAATAGAATTTGAGGAAAATTTTTAAATGGAAGTGAACATTTTCTTAGAAACGATGGTTGATAGTTTTCCACGTGCAATTTTTAGAAAAGAAAGTCATGGGCGTCGTGGGCCATGTGGCATTAAGTAACGGGCTATTCTCCATAACCCAGTACGAGGAATGCATATCTACGACGTCGTCTGTTCGCAAACCAACAGGCGACGTTGTACCCGCACAAAATAAAATGAAACTTGTAAACGACCAACGGCATCCAAATCTCGAATGATCATCAACTTATCAGGGAGCCCTTTGAAATCAAAACCCAAGATCTGCTACGATCCCTGGATTCAACAATCATATGTGCAACTTCCCCAGAAATATTATGAGGCAATGAAAGCTTGTGGATCGCTAAAATCGCTTCCTATTGCTCGAAAAATCCGTGCCCAGCTCATTTCCACTGGTTTAATCTCTTCGATTTTCCTCCAATTGATAGATGATGATCGTCGCGTGTTTTGTGATATTGGGCCTCGTTATTTGTTCACTTACAATACGATGATTAAAGGGGGGTTAGGTGTCAGGGATCGGGTTGATGGAAGCAGAGAAATTGTTCGATGAAATGCCGAAGAGAGACTCGGTTTCTTGGAACTCAATGACGTTGGCTTTTTTTGTAATGGGATGGCCTAGGATATCTGAAGGTTATTACTTTGATGATTCGAAAAGCTAATTGAGTGCCAAATTTGTATTTGTTCTCTTGTGTGATTAAGGCTTGTGTGTGTTGGGAATATCAAAATGGCTCTTCATTTGTACGGTCTTGTGAAGAAATTTTATTTTGGAAGTGATGAATCGATTGAGAAATCTAGTATCGATATGCATGTTAAGTGTGGTGCAGTTGATTATGCAGAGAGCGCGTTTTTGAGGATGCCGAATCCGAGTTTATTTTGTTGGAATAGTATGATTTCTGACTATTTTAAGTTATATTCTGTAGATAAGGCTCTTAATTATGTTTCAGAAAATGCCTGAACGTGACTTAGTATCATGGAACACAATGATTTCTATTTTGATTCGGCATGGCTTTGGGTTTGAAACTCTCTGTACATTTGTTGAGGTGTGGAATCACGGTTTCGGACTTAGTTCCATGCTGTATGCTACTGAGAGAGATTCCCGTTGTGTTGGATGAGTTTACACCCTTGCCACAGGTTTTGGGGCTTTGTTCAGATCCAAAGTACCTTTGAACTGGGGAATAGCTTCATGCATATACAAAAAGAATGGCATAGAGTGCTCTATTCAGATAGGAAATGCTCTTGTTACAATGTATGCAGAAGGAGGTAGTACTCAGACAGCAGATCTTGCATTTGAATTGATGTCAAGAAGGAATATGATATCTTGGATGGTACTGATCTCTCTATTCTCTCAAGCTGGTGATCTTGAAAAGCCCAGATTTTTTTTTTTGTTGTTGATAAAATGCATTAGTCAAGTATTATACCTTGGAATTCTATGATAATCACGCATAATCAACATGGATTTGTAGAAGATGGTTTACTATACGTGTTCTTTGCTCTTCAATGCACTGTTTGTTGTAATTCTACAAGAAGGGATTAAGCCAGGTTGGGTCATCTTTGCTACTTCAATCAATGCCTTTTTCTGAGTGGCAATAGTAATGCTGGGTATCCAAATTGTAGCTCTAGCTCAAAAGTTAGGATTTGGTTCTGACGTTTCAGTTGGAAGTAGTGTTATCTCTATGCATTCAAGATGCGGACTAGTTGAGGCATGAAAAACATTTGATTCTATATCTATGAAATCTGATTTCTTGGAATTCAATGACAGCATGATACGCTCAGAATGGTGACTCGAAGAAAGCTTCTGAGATTTTTTTATTATATGTCGAAGATGAAATGGAGACCTGATCATGTAAGTTTGTGTCTCTCCTATCAGGTTGTAGCCATTCAGGGCTAGTCACCAAAGGCAAACATTATTTTACTGGAATGGCTAAATTCACCTACACATGCTATTTTGTGTGCATGGTGGATCTGCTTGGGCTGTCTGGGTTGCTTGTGGAGGCTAAGAAATTGATTGATGAAATGCCTTCTAAGCCAACCCGTGTTATATGGGGAGCTTTGCTTGGTGCTTGCTGCAGCCACTATAACACAAATTAGCAGAACTTGTGATGAGGGATTTGCTCCAGTTGGATGTCAAAGTCTTTGGAAGTTAATAGTCTTTTAGCAAATCTCTATTCAGACTCTGGAGAACTAGATGGTGTTGCAAGTTTAAGGAAACTAAGGAATTGGAAACTAGAAGGAATCATGGTTGCAGCTGCATAGAAGTTGATGACAGGGTAAATGTCTTTACTATGGACGACGTGAATCACCATTGAAATGCGGAAATCTATGGTCTTCAGAAGATTAGCGAAAAGATAGGAAATATAGGAAACTGTGGTGAGGCAGTTTAGTTCCATTAGTTCCCAGATCTGGCCATGTCGTCTGGATTGATTAGCATCTCTGCTTGGATGCCCATCCATGTTTTAAGGATATTACCGAGTTTGGCGAGATTGCCACTTGCTACATATGCTGGTTTCCATTATTACATATTCTTATTCCAATTATTTCCAAAGATAAGTAACGAAACAATTCAGACAAAACCACAAACGCTAATCCACCGACTAGTGAATAATATTTTATACCATTTAAATAAAATAAGCAAGAGAAACAAACCAAAAAAAAAAATGAAAGTTTTAAATAAAATTGACGGTCGTGTAAATGATACAACGTGAATTGTTTGTATTTCTACTAAATTATTATCAAATCAAAAGCTCTCTCTCTTTACAGGCGCAACAAAATACAGTCTTTAATGTTGTACTCTCTGCTGATTTTTTTAACCCCTTGTGTTTGTTTCTTGCAAGGAAGGAGGGTCGTAACGAATTGCAAGTACGAAATCCCTCTAGACTTGTGAAACAAACCACTGAGGCTTTGCTTGCTCATTTTGAAAACTTCACATCTGGATTTCTTATTGGTTTAAGCCACATATCAGCCATTACTCGCGAGGAAATGCTCCACAACAAATCTTGGCCCTTTATGAATACATGTTTCCCCTTTTTCCCTGCCTTTCCTAGTCCATACGCCAACAACCACTGCGTAGCAGTCAGCCTCTGCTTCTCACCATCCCACAAACTCCTTTTTCCTCCTGATCGCACCTTGAAACCTCCAAGATGCGAACTCGTCACCTTGAATCTCTTCTCCTCGTCATACTTGTTGTCCTTATTGATTTCAGCACGCACTTCATCTGCATGAATAAGTGCAACTACAGGGCCTCCAACTGCCTCATATCTCCTGATTGGATCCCGCAGCTGGATGACCACTGCAAGTGTGATCGTCTCTTGATCCCTAGGCTGCCCATTCCAAATAGTCAAGCTGTAACTCTTGGTCCAATCCTCAAGTGGAATGGCAGCAGCAAGAGGGTGGTTCTGATATTTGCCACTGCCTGTAATTATCTTTTCACCGAGTGGAGAAACATCAAAGGGAGCATCTTCCTCAGCCATTTCTGCCTGAACTTTTAAGGCCTCAACTGTCATCTTCTCAATCTTCTGCAATGAGAAAGCCAAAATCTCTTCTGCTGTCATTGGATTCTCATTCACATTCCAAATTCCTGTTGAAATTCTCTCTTTCCGGCCGGTACTCGTGGCAGTTGCCATGGTTTTTACGGCAGCAATGGTCCGTGCAGCACTTGAGCTAGCACCTTCTTTGTTTCTCCCTTGGATGATTGCAGAAGCAATGCCTTCAAAAGCTATTTGTTCTGCAGTTTTACCCATCAGTTCATCCATGGGCATCAAAGATAAAATCTGTGAGCTGAGTTCCTCAAATCCAACAGCTGCCATTTGCTGGAATACTTCAAACCCGCTCGTGGATTTATTTGGTGGAAGGACCAACGGCTTTGATATTTGCATCGCTAGTTTTGGAGTGTCTTTCCTTGCAACTTCAATGTCGAGAGGATTCATGGCCACTAAGTAGCCACCATCCCTTGTCTGAACCACAGAACCTAAGCCCTTTCCAAGATCTGGGAGGTACACTTTGGTTTTGGTATCATGTGTATCCTCGGTTCCATCCAGCTGCAGAGGAGGAATTTCAGGTTGATAAAATTTGAATTCTTTAGTCCCTTCATCCTCAAGCATTTGCAGAAATTCCCTCGTCACAGTTTCCTCGTCTGCGTCTAATCTTTGTGATTCAGTTTCTTCTTCTGTTTTGATGATTCTTTCTTCTTTCATCATAGATTCAAGAGCTTTTATTTGCTGAGCTATTGAATCAAGCTCTGTTAGTCTTGAGAGATGTAGTGGATCGTGCATCATCTCCTTCACTACCTCACTTGATACTGACTCTCCTTCAGGTGCTCCTTGCGCAGCCTCTACTTTGTTCTGAATCTCAACTCCTTTATCCACAACTTCGAAGTCTGGGAGATCAAGATCCTGATCCTCTACAACTTCCTTCTTTGGTTCTGGTTCTTCAGATTTCTTAACCGAAGTAGAGGATGACGGAACTGGGTCAGGCTCATCAAGGTTCAAGTCGTCAATTCCTCGAAGATCAACGGAAGCTCCAGTCTGTGAGGGAGTCCAAGCTTCAGCTCGGCTTGCCAGTCTTGGACTAGGCACACTGAATGAAGTTTTTGATTGCTTACGGCCAAAAGATGAAGAGAAATTTCTGGACTTGTTCGACTTTGCTCCCTCAGTCTGACTATAAATATCAATCCCTCCATCTTTTTCCATGATTTGAAACCCCAGTTTGAGAACAAGTTCTCCTCCTTTTGCCTTTCCTGATAGATTGAAGCTTATATCCCACTGTCGAACACGAGCACCCTGAATGCTTTTATCCATGGATTCCTGAATTAGTTGGCTCAAATCCACAGAATTTCTCCCGAAATTAAGCTCTTGAGCATCGATTGCAAACACATAAATCGAAAACGGACGGGGCTCAAACCTTAGCGGCTTTCCATTGCCAGGGGTAAAATATACATGACACTTAACAAACAGGGTTTCTTCAAAATCGGCAGCTCCCTGTGAAACCCTAGAGGGCATTGTATGAACCGCTCCATCCTTAGTTTCTTTTTTCCTCACGCAAACACAAAGGCGAAGCCCATTCATAGAGGCAGGCAGGCCTTGGACGGTTACAACTTCAACAGAGAACAAACAACTCAATTTCTGCATTCCAATATGTGTAAGGGCTCGAATAGGCTTCCAGTTCCAAAACCCTTTCTTTTCAGCCGAGCCTATTCTTTCGTCCAACCTCTTGGCCTCCGGCTGCTTCGACACCTTGCCTCTATCCCTCTGTTCATTTTCAAATCCAATGTCACCATCAAGCTTAGGCCTAGAACGCCAAGGGGACAAGGACATACGTCTTGACCGGGGCCTACTGCTGGATGTTCCCTCAACTTTAGAGGCGCTGATCTCATTCTCATCCGCAGATGTGAATTGGGGAACTGAACTTCGGGGAAGAGCAAGAGAGGCGGTTCTTCTGTTGGTTGTAGGGTGAGTTTGGTAGAGGGATTGGCTAAGTGCTTCTAGTTCTTCGAGCAGCCGAGCATTGGAATTCCTCCTATTAGAATCTGTTGCCATTAATATTGAATAACAAGAAAAACAACAAGAAGTGGTGAAGATGAAGATGTTGATTGAGGCTAATTTTTACTTTCAGCTTCGGGAAGATGGAATGGTGAAGATAAGGAGTTGAAATGTTTTTTAAGGTGGGAAGTTTGCCATAGAATAGATGATGAACGCTTGAGGCAACTGTGGTGGTCCTTGCAGAACCAAGTATCTTGTTGAAAATAATGTGTGAAGGATAATGGAAGAACGTTATTACACCAACTCATTGGTTTAAGGATTGAAGTGGCAAAATGGTCCCCAGATTATTTATTTATTTTATTTTCCAGAAAGTTGTGTGGTTCTACTACTACTACTGCTGTTAGTTATGACTTATTAGTTAAGCTTCATTTTCCCTTCCCGCGAAGCTGCCGTGACTTTTCTCCCCGCCCGCGCTTTGGTTGTTTTGTTAGTTATTAGTTACTGTGATTTGTTGAGGGTGTCAGGCTGTGATGTCAAATATAATAATGGAGGGACATGGGTCTATACTGCAATTGCCCATCAAACTTCTCGTTACATTTGCCTTACCAAAATGTTTTTCCCACTTTGTTCATTGTATTTTGATTTTAAAAACCAACTTTAAGAATCCTAACTTGAGTGACTGATACAATTGGAAAAAAAATATATATATAACAAAATTTTCTAGGGATAAGAGGCCGATCTTCTTCGAGAGCTCACAGCACTTAGAGGGTTTGGCATGTTGATGTCTGCTTTTGCAGCTTGGGCTATAATATGTTCCAAGGGGCGGGCTGTTCGCCCATTAAAGCAGTAAAGATCTTAATAAATGATCGAGATTTCTTATGTTCTAAACTTTTAACTATGGTTAAGTGTATATTTTTTTTTTTTAAAAAATATAGTAAGGGAGTGGACAAAGCCCAAATATATATATTTTTTCCTTTAACTATCTTCAATAATCAAATTCAGGTGGTTAATAGTTACAAGTTTCGTGCTATTACCAACCCTAACACACTCTTGAGGGCGATTAAGTGTATATTTGGTATGAGTTATCTAATGACTATAAATGTTTATTTAATCTCATATACTCTTTTTAAAATTTTCTCTTGTCGATTGATTTTGTTTTTTAGTAAAAGTTTTGAAGATAAAGTAAGCTATTTTGATTATACTAATAAAAAACTTAAATTTTAGACTTTTGGGAGATGAGGTTAAATTTTTTTTAAAATATTAAATTATCTAAGATATCCTTTACTTATTTTAACAATTTTATTCATTCATTTCATAACACAAATTCAAACAACGTGTAAGTAATTTTATAATTTTAAATAAAAACTGTCATTAATAACTAAACAATTAAAAAAAAATTTAGTAAAACTTTACTTGTAAGTGCCCTACAAACAAAATCTCTAATTAAATAAATTTTATTTGAAAAACTACACGAAATGAAGACTAATTTAAAACGAATTGGGCTACGAGCAGGAAATTGAAACCAAGCAAACACGATGGCTTCGCAGATGAATTGGGCCGGGCTGTCATGAAGTTGGACCAAACGACGTAGATCCATACAATATTTTGCATTTTTTTTCAAAAAGGTGGTCATAATATACACATATTTCCACATCCCCACAAAAAAAGTAAAAAATTTGGGGCCGTGAAACAGCCTTGAATAAGTCAAAGCGTTTGGCTAACACGGGTTTCTCCTGACTTGACTGACTAAAATTTTGCAAAATCTTGGACATAATTTAATGGTTGCATGCATAAATAGTGCTTCATAAAAGAAAATTAAAGCAAAACACACAGGATCGCATCATTTACAATATTGTATTTTATATAATATTTTGTGGAATAGATTTGAGAGTAGTTGAGCTGAGGGAGATGTCAGAATTGAGCGAGCAAATGATAAGAGAAACAGAAGCCAAAAAGGCAATATTTGAAGGGCTGCCAATGGAGACTAGTTCCTCCTTAAACTACAATGATTTCGAGGACTGCAAAAAGAAAGGCTATGGCACTGAGGCACACTTTCCAGTCGCCAATCCTCACCAAGGCGGAGGCGGCACTGACCTTTCTCCCTCTCTTTCTCATTCTCACCAGGCAGAAGCCACCGCCTCCGTTGATGCTGCCAACCGCCAAAGCCAAGGGATTCCATCTAATTAGATAGCGTACCATGGCATTGTTGTTTGTGCTAATTATCTGCATTGCTAGCTTGCTCTTCCACATGCTTTTAGTTCTATAGTTTTTGGTACATGTAACGAGCTAACTACCGGTTGTATATTCAAAGCGCATAATATTAAAAAGGATAAAAAAAAAGTGAAAATAAAATTTCTATTATATTAATAAAGATTATAATAACACGAAGTAGTATGAACGAGTATTATTTATAGATCCTACTTTTGTGAACGAATCATGACTATTTTTATTAACAATTTTAGTGAGAATCATTTCTATTTCATGCATATATCCATGCTAATGTGGTGTGTTATATCGATTACGAGGCTGTAAATATATTATGTTAATGCCAATATAGTATTATAGTGTGTGTGATTTGAATATTATATTTTTGAGTAATGATACAGCCACAAATTTTTGTACAAATTGATATGATATTAATTTATTGGTTGAATTAAATATCACTTGACCTACATGATTTATTTTTATTAATTTATATTTTTATTCAACCAATGAATTAATATCACGTCAGTTTGTACAAAATAAATTTATATAAAAATTTATAACTGTATCATTACTGTATATTTTATGGTAGGATTTAGGCATATATATATATATATATATATATATATATATATATATGTAAATCAATGTGATTTATCTATGGAGCATCGACTAATGGACCATTCATCACAAACCAATTAACACAGGCTTATATATTTTGGGATTGCACGCACACCAATATTCATTAAAGCAGGCCCAAGGTACGAAGATAATGGGCCTCAAAAAATAGGGAGGCCCAAACAAGCAGGCCGTTAAACAAAAAAAAACCTTGACGGAGTTGGATTTGGAAAGGAGAAGGAAAATCGAAACAGAGAGAAAATGGCGATAATGAGAGGCGAGCCACTGGTGGCGAAGCTGGCTGCTTTGGCTAAGTACGTGGTTTTACCGGGATCTATGGCTGCTGCTTTAATCTATTCACCTCCCCAATATGGATCCTCCACCAAGTCCCAGAAATCTCCTAAATAGGTTCTTTTTATTTATTTATTTCACCCTTTTATAGAGCTAGGGTTTTGCATATTCTGATTCTTAGCTTTCGGATTTACTTGAATTGCTTGATTTGGAAAATTGGGGTATGTTCGATTTATTATCTATGCACTGGAGTGAAAATCATAACAAGTCGAAAATCTTGGTTTCAGCTCAGAAAAGGGTTTTTTATTTGATGGTAACTAATTCATTTGGTTGCCGGTTTATTCCATGCCAGAGGGTTATTGGTTTCTTATCATTTGGTTATTCTCGGTTCCAGGTTTTAATGGTTGTGTAATCCAATGGTTTACTAAATAGATTGGTTTAGTTATGAAATTGGTTTTCTTTAAATTCCTTTTTCCCGGAGCTTTTACATACATTAAGTAGACACCTGATTTTCTCTCCTAAGATTTACGGTTATCAACTAGGTTTTTAACTCTGTAAGCATTCCGAGTCTGTAATAACAAGACTTGTTAGTATCTAATGTTGTGATTTAGGGTCAACATAATGCTTTTTATAGGAAAAGGCTGTTGTTTGGTTGCTTGTGGACGCTGGGAAATGATGATTTACACCTTTCTTACTCACCCTCCTACGCAAGAATTGTGAATTTTCAACTTAAGCCGACTAACTCCTAGTATACTTGATTCAGGGGCATTTTGAACGCTTCGCTCTGTAATTGCAGATGGTGGGCAATGTTATAATATCAGCAGCCAAAAATAATTGCTGGATATGTTTTGCAGGCATTTGTACTTCAGTGTTTGTTGCATTCTGATTAAGAACTCGTGTTGTGAATCTTCTTTATGAATAGACTTTGTTGGAAATAAACTGTTACTCAATTGTGAATCTTCTTTATTAATTAAATTGATCGCACATCAGTGCTTCAAATTGGAAACATGAATGGCATTTTTACTTGCTTGTGGAATGTCTGTTGTTGAGAGCATGAACGTGGCATATATCATATGATTGTGGGGCAGATCATACATAAACTTGAGAGCCCTTGTACATAAAGTTACAGAGTCTTTTTAGGGCAGATAGATGTTAGCATACGTGATCCTTTCATTTGGCATCTTGACTTTATAGAGTTAGACGGCCGAGATTATGTGAAGCCATTTCAAGCGCATTGGTGCTAGCGAATTGAAGGCCACGTCCTTGAGTAGGAGGGCCGGCCTTTGATGGATTGAATGAAGATCAGAATTGAGGCAGGAGGTCGATAATTTAGAGAGTGATGATTGATTGTTAGCATCGTGGGCTTTCTTCTCCTGCGTTTCCCTAGGAGGCCCACGAAGGTAAAAAATGACTTCTTCATCACGAGACATGAGTAACAGTTGTTTGAAATTTGAAACGATCAAATGCAAACTTGCAGAAGTGTAGCGAGAAACGTGTATTGATGTCTCGGTTTCGCTGCGAGATTCTCTCACACAAGTCAAGTTCAAGTATATGGCCCGACAATGAAGGGAAACATCTTTTACTTGTTAGCGAATTTACACTAGATTGGATATAACTATGAACCAGCAATACCGAATCTATGCATAGCTATGAGCAATGGCATGATGATTACAGAATTTGAAACACGTTGGTGTCGAACATGATGGTATGCTGATGGTATTTTCATCCATCATCATGAATCATGATTGATTAAATGAACTGAACGTGGGTTTCTTTTCGGATGCCCAAATCCAAATCCAAAATCCTTGTCTCCCCTAAACAACAGAGCCAATGTATCAGAATTCAGAGTGCAAAGCCATAGAGTGTGGCCAGCCAGACCCCTGCAAACCCGGTAGGCTATAGCCTCTGCACATTGCATGCAAAACAGGAAAAAGGGCCCCAATCCCATCATCAATCATAAATAAAAGTGACGTCAAAATTCATAAAACAAACAAACAAACACACACCTCAAATCTAATTCCCATCGTTGCTGTCACATCGATCAAACGCATTAGAAAACTTCGTTTTTCATTTTTCGTGAGAATAACGCATTTGAAAATTAAAATTGCATAAAATGGCAAATATTACATAGAGGGATACGAGTACGGATGGATGGGCTCTACTTATATAATACAACGAGGGACACCTAAGATTCGATATATATATATATAGATGGTATACAGGCAAATATATTATATATGATTATTATAATAATCTAATGAAAAAGTAGATAAGTGCATAGAAGGAAGATCTCTTAAGCACCCAATGGCCAAGATTTTTCGAAGACTTGAAAGCCGGTTCTGTTGAAAGCAATTGAAGTGGACATGTCATTGACATCAGTAGCGGCAAAGGCAGAGGGTTGTGTGAGTCCAGGAAAGCTACAATCGAACTCAGAAAACAAGGGATTTGAATATGGGTTTGGTTGAATTTTGCTGTCCATCCAGTAGCCATTGCTCCAGTTATCATTACTATTGTCATCAGCAGCAGTAGCAGGAGGCAGCTGGATATGGGAAAAGTTTCCTTCTGTCTTGCAGTGTTTGGGACTAGCGGCTAATTCATTGCAGTAGCTGAAATCTTGATGGGAGAGGAGTGCCTTGAAAAGCATGGATGGTGATGTGTTGTTGCCAATGTTTTCAGTGATGTTGTTCATCAAAATATGTTTGTTTGTTACTGCGGAGTTCTCAAACAAGCCATTTACTGGGAATAGGCGATGATGATGGTTGTCTTGTTGCTGATTAACGAAATGGTTCGGAAGATTTTCCAAGATTGGATTGTGGTTTTGAGACTGACATTCCAACAGTAATGTTGTCGTTACTGGCCCTGGGGCATCAAGCAAAGCAGGCAAGCAAGCACCAGCTGTTGCAGCTGCCTCAAACAAATAGTTTTGTCCTTGGAGAAGCAATCCATTTTTCTCCTCCCCACTCACTACTGCTTTGTTAAATATCCTGCAAATCACCCATTCCTCCTACAGTGCCCACGCATTTCACACGCGTAAGTTGTAACGCTACAACAAGTAATCAAATATACAACTACCATACATGATAAGTCAACCCAGAAAGTGACAAAAGATAGCTAGCCAAAAGCTACTAAGCTAGCTGGCTAGCTTGATTGGCACGGCACACGTCTGACGTGTTGGGAAGAGTTGAGAGTTTAGGACTTATGTAAGAGGGTCCTAATGAATAGTAGTAAGTACCTTACACGTGTGGCGGTATGAGAAGTCACCGTCGAGGCGGTATTCATGCATGACCCATTTGGTCTTTTCGCCACGAGGAGCTCTGCCTTTGTAAAAAACAAGGGTTTTTTTCATGCCAAGTAAGGCTCCACTTGAGCCACTGCACACTTCTCTATCTTTGCCTGTAGCTTTCCAGTAACCAGCTCCTGTTGCTCTGTTTGTCCTTAATCCAGTAGGATACTTTCTGTCTCTTAAGCTGAAGAAGTACCACTCTTTCTCCCCCATTTTTGCGACATCTACACAAATTAAAACGTGCAAATGTTAGTAACACATTAATTCATTATTAATTAACTAGCTTCACAGCTTTGTCAGGATTAACAGGTTACAGAAAGGGGTATGTGTGTGTTTCACCCGGACATATATAACGGACGACTTGTGAGTAAGAGAGAGACATTAAGTATTTACCAGGAAGCTCCCAAGGTTCACATCTGTTGAGGTCAACTTCAGCGATTTCAACACCACAGAAGGTGCCATTAAAGACCTTTGAGGCTAAATAAAATGTGATGAGCTCTTCATCAGTTGGGTGAAATCTAAACCCTGGTGGCAACCCTTGCTCATTCACTTCATCTCCATTCAGTTCACTCAAAACGTCTTCCATAGCCAACATGATGGTTTTGATGATTGATTGATGATATGTATTCTAAAAGAAAAAGTAGGTTTTTTCTGGGGGGGGGGGGGGGTTTGTTGAGAGAGAGAGGGAGAGATTTGTTATATATTTAGGATGTAACAAAACTTAGAAGAAGAGGGTTTGTAATATATATAGGGAGAAGCGCTGAAACCAAAGGAGAAGAACAGCTAGCAGTAGCTATTTTAATGAATTATGAACGGGAGGCTTAGCGAGAGAGAGAGAGATTTTGGGTTCAAAATATGCTATGTGGAGAGCGGTGAGGGACCTAGAATAAGCCCACCTGATAGGTGAAAGGCTTCTTCCCAAAACAGGCAAAAGAAAATTATAAAAACGAAAGACAGACACAGAGAGAGAGAGAGAGAGAGCAAATTATAAATGCAAACAAGTTGGTTGTAGAGATTTATGCGTGCGTGTGTGAGCATGTTTTTAGAGACTAGAGACTGGAGAGATGAGTCAGGTTTTTTTTCAGATGGATAACACGAGAGGGCTATTGTAGCCCTTTGCCAGCAGCTCTGATTCTCTCAACAGTGAGATCACCATCCCACCTAATTCTTCTTTTTTCTGTGTATCAAATTTTTAATGGTGAATGCAGGGTTTAATTGTACAACAAGATTTCCACATCCGCACAACTCATCTCCCTTTTTTTGTTTTTCTTTCAAATACCCCCAGTTTTATAGATCACAATTATTTAATCGAGCTGGATGTATTTTCGGTGTTATAACTCTGATTTTTTGTTAATTTGCTCATCATCCATTGATTAATTGAGATACCAGCTTTTTCTTTCTCTCTCTCTCTCTCTCTCTATGTGATCAATAGTGAGATCGAAATGGTTTGTTGGATTGTCTTTTGTACTGATGCATGTGTAAATCCGTAGCTATTGGCAGACATGAATATTCTTGCTTGTTTAAACACAAATTACCATATATCTTCGCTAGCGTCATAATTCTCTTTTCATCTGAGTTTTTATCTAAACAAAAGCATGCATATTATTGAATTTTTTGAAAACAAGATTAGATAAAAATATGGATAAAAATTTAAAGTTGAGCTGATATCTTATTTAAGTAAAAGAAAAAAAATGAAAACTTAAAATAATTTTGACCATTAACTAAATACGTAATATTAATTCAATATTTAATAAAAACTCATCTCAACGCTAAATTTTAATAATGCTAAGAGTATATTCTAATTTATTAAGGTTACCCCTCACCTTCTAAATTTACAATTTCAGGAACCGTTTCGTAGTATATATCGTGTCTTTGGCAAAAGTCATCTGTCAACCACTCAAGCCTTAGCTTTTACTACGAACTTTATTCAGTGAAGGCATTAATTACATAACAGAGGCAAATTTGCAAAAAGCAGCCATTCTAGTTTCGAAATCTCGGAGTCAGCTTTCTTGCTCGTGTCTGCCTTCGTTTTCCGGGAAATAATTAATTAATTAATTTGACGGATTATGTTGGCGATTTGGAAAATAATAATTAGAATAATATTAAATGAACTAATCTTAACAAAAAATGTGCCAAAAACACATTTAAAATACCGTCGTTTAGGTGTGTTTATAAAGAAAATTCCTCATCGAATTAGTCAGATGAAATACAAGAGCATAATCGTAACAACTAACAAATTAATTTCTTTTGTTAAATTGGTCGGTATTCCGTCATTAAACCTCGTACACTAACTCACACACGAGCTATATAATTAATTGAGTACGTATGTATGTGTGTGTGTGTGTGTGTATAGCTATATATAACAACTATAGCTAGTGAGGAAATAAAATTAATCCTTATTCATATACATAGGCTTTTTTGGAATGAAATGAAATAATTTAAATAAACTCATTGCTACGACCTAAAATCTGATTAATTTCGCATATGTTTCATGAATAAACAACAATTTATCTGATAGATTGATAAGTGGCGTATACTTAGTCCATCAATTGATGTTGGTGATTTCTTGGTCGCGATCTGTTATAGCTAAAGTTTTATTAAAGAGCATTTTCATGGAGTAGAACCTCCAAGGGAATGTACGGTTTTCATAAGGCTGGTCTTACTATTGGATTGAGTGGATTTGATGGACAAAAAATTTACCAAGCGATATTTTGAAGTCAAAGTTTTAAATAAAAGGAAGCTCACACTCAATAAATACTTATAAACTCTCATGTGATAGTTATAGTCTTCATTTTACCAAAAACTAACTATTGCTTTGAAGCTACAAAATCCATTACACTAGATAGAGCTTCAATTGATATATAATTTGCAAATGCATCCAAATTTTTGACTTGGACAAAACTCAAATGATAAAAGCTTATTATTAACTTAGGACGACGAGCGTGTTTCGAAATTTTCTTGAGCAGATACAAACAAAGATAGAAAATTGGGTCCCCGTCGTCAAATAATTTGGGGTTGCAATAAATGGGGCAGCAGCAGCTTTCAAATGTCGGCGTTGCACGTGTTGGTATTGATCAGCTAGTTAATAAAAGAGTCTCCCTCATCACTGCACTGCTGCCAATATTTACTATGAAAATAATTTTAACTAAGCGTCTTGGATCTTTAGAAACTCTTTCAAGTAAAAGATAACACGACAGCCCTAAGTCTATGATCTATCTAATGCATGTACTACGTATGTATGTATGTATGTATGTATTATTATTTACCCGCTCTCAGCTATTAGGCTATTACCATTAGGGTTGCATAAGCCTACTGCTGGTTGCTTGGATTGTTAATTAGCCCTAGCCCTTCCCCTGACCCAGCCCCTTATAGCCCTGCAGTTTCTTTCTTTATATTTCCTTTTAATTTATATGTTTTTCTAAAGAGATTCTCTAATTCTGATCACACGTGATGTGGAGTCCCTGATCTTGTTCTTTTTTAAAAGAAAATCTTTGATAACATTAAATTCATCCATCTGTAATAAAACTGTTATTGGGGTTGATTGAATCAATGGCCGCTTGAAAGCCAGTAGCTTTCATTCTGATTTTCTGACAAAAATGAACAACTCATAATCATACGCAATAGATTACCTTCTCTCGTTATCCCAAAAACAAACTCATCAATCATCGCCCTCCATTCTTATTTATAATTGCATGCACGTCATCAGCCAATTAGTAAAATAATTTTTTCCTTTTTCTTTTTAATTTTGCATATATATGCATGCAGGCTCCCGCAAGCAAATTTATATATATATATATATTTGAATTTCAAATGCAAAGGTATCTACTTTACAAAATACCTACCAAGTAAATCCAATGCCATTTGCAGCAATACATCTCCTTTTTGTTTGAAAGAAAGGTGTTATATATACATATACGGGATTTAAAAATTCCATTCACTACTACATATATGTTCTCAATATAATTATGCAATACCTAATAAATGGTAAATTGCGGCTGTGAATTTCAGTTAATCCAAGAACAGAACGTGGTAATATAATTAAGGCATCCTAACGTAAATAATATCGTCTATGAATTTATTACTTACTATCATATTATAAGTGACAAGTTTAAAGGGTTTATTGTAATTAAACAGGAAATGGGAAACTTATATATGTTCCACCCCCCCAACACACCAAAAAAAAGGCAAATAGGGTAATGTGAATGAACAGATGAACGGTGAAAAAGTAGAAGAAAGTGAGAAAATTAGGTGCATGGGAGTGGGAGGGATCACATCAGACTGAGACTCAGAACAATAATAAATAGAGAAGTCAGGGAAAGGACCTGCCACCACCGCCCCCCACTGCCCTATGAGACTGAGACTGAGACTGAGACATCGCCAACAAGCAAACTCGTCAGTGTCCCGTTTTATTATTTTTATTTTTATTCTGTTTCATCGATTCACATTTTATTTCTTTCCATTCATTTATTAAAATAGACGAATTCAAGAAGATTATTCAGCGCATTTTTTTTTATTATTATTATTATTATATGAAATCAATTATTATTCGATGAAATTTCAGTCGCAGACCTATATATGCTTTTACTGTTTCTTCTTCTGTTGTGGACTAAAGCCCCCACTTTTGTTCTGAATCCGTAAATTGACATTTAATATTTGGAATTTGTCACAGCTCAACATACTTACTACTCGTATGATAATCCAGAGGGGCCCCGGGGTTGGACCTATTTGATGAATATAGAATAATAAATTTTTTAATAATAATTATCACCTATAATTTAAGAATATTTATTTTATATTATCAGGAATGAGCAACAAAATAATAAGTAATAACCACGTACTCTAGATCCGCACAATAATAATATAGTTCGAGCTAAAAATATGTGCATGGCGAGACTGAAATCTACCATTACATTTTACAACGGGAGAAAATACCACTGATAAGTAACTATATATGCATTAATATCAAACTAAAGTGGCTAATTGTGAGAAATGATTATTTAAATTTCTACATTTATCTTAGGGTAAAGTTGATGATATTAATACATATCATTCGAACAAACAAATGCAAAAGTTTAAAAATTAATTGACCTCGAGGAGGCACAGAATTTAAATTAATTCTGATATGCAAGGACAGAAAAACTTTGTAGTACGTAATTGTATTGCGTGTGTGTATGCTAAAGATCAAATTTTGAGAGAAATTTTAAAAGGGACCAATCACTAATGACCAATATATAATTTACGAAATTTTTTTAAAATATATTAAAAATACAATGTTAATTATATAATAAATAAATAATATTATAATATATATAAATTTATTTTAAAAAATTATTGTATAAATAATAATTATATTAAAATTAATTATATATATCATACTTAAATTAATTAAATCATTTGATGGTAATATATCAGAAATATTATATAATTTCTCAGTACGTGGGGGCTCGCGCGCGTAACATTTAATAATACGTGATGGTGATGGCGATGGCGATGGCGATGAGATGATATCGTATTGCCTTTTCGCTACTTAATAATTTATTAGCCACGCCGATCACTCAGCTGCGAATTAAATAACAATTAATACATAAATAACTGATAACACACACTCCGTTTGCCGGATGCTGCTGCCTGCTGGGTAGCGGCCTCCTTTTTCGTGTCATTATTGGTGGCAACTTTATGCCATTGTGTGCTCTTGAATTTGCAGCCAACTTGGATCCAGATGCGACTGGGACTCATCTCTTTAAATGATCAAAAACACTATTTATCTCTCAGTCAGAATTCATATTACATCATACCTACTACTACTTTATTATATGTATCAATATCCTCACTGCTTTATATATGTACACACACTCCAACGATAACATTTTTATTTTAATAAAATGAAAATATTGATAATAAATAAAAAAATATAAAGTTCAATATAAATAAAAAAAAATTTAATAAATTGAAATAAATATTTTTTAATATATTTAGTAGTGTATTCACTGTAATATATATATATATATATATATTATTCTCAAATGAGGACATGACAATTTTTAATGAGTCTCAATGAATAACCTAAACAATTTTAGATGTGGGCACGCTCTGGCACTCGTTTTTTTTATCATATAAGATTCTTTTGATTTTTTTTCTAAATTACAACTTTATTTCTTTTTAAATTGTCAAATGGAAAGATTAATTTTCTCTCTCATACTAGAATTGTGGTTTTACATGATAAGTAATGGGTGCCAATAGCACCACTCTTTTTTCAAATTTAGAATCTTATTCTAGTTAGCTTATAGCACATGCAATTTCCAAGGCTCAATTTGCGAAGAAATCAATAAAGCATATACCAGTTTCCATAATAAATTGTTAGGGAGTTCTAATCCGACCTAAAATCTGTCAAGTAAAAATTATCAAGCCAATAATAAATAGAAAATAGATGGAGAATAAAACTAATCATACAACACAAGAACTTACGTGGAAAACTCATATACTAAGAAAAAAACCACAGCTACCAAGGACAATGAGAGAAAAATCTATTATGTGAAAAATTATTATAATTACCCAAGTAATTTTCTCACACCCAAATCTCAATAACACCTAATCTCTTAATATACCCACCGTTTCCCCCACACTTGAAGCTCTCTACTTGTAGAGAACTGATTGATGTATTATACAAATAAGTGAACTCAGCCTTTTTTATACATAGTGTTATTTCTTGTAAGAGAAGTATTTTTTTCTTATATTAGTTGTACTCCTCATTGAATAAGTCAAGATCGAAGGGGAAAATTACTTATTAATTAAATAGGAATCCTACTAAAGAAATACCCTAGGAAATAAGAAAATCCTTATTGAAAGCAATCTACCATGTATCTTTACAACCATATCGTCTCCACCTTCTTTACTTTACCAAAACTACACTCACATAGGCTTATGAGAATCTCTCCACCATGGGTAAATTCTTATCATCTACCCTACATAAATGTCAAACCATACCTTATGTACAAATCCTTTGGACCCCTAATAGCAACACATCCTCTTCCATGCCACGCAAAAAAAGGTAAACAAGTCTCTCATGTAGAAAAAAAAACACACCACTAGCCAACATAATCAATATCTATGTCTTCTGATTTGGAGCTATTTGCTGAACTTATTTTATTCCAACAATCTCCTTAAAGGTGCCTTGATTGTCTACACACTTTTAGGAGCATCCACTAGTGGGAATATGGTTTACATTGCCTTTGTTTTCCTTGCGTAACCCGATAAAATCAATATATCATGGACTTGAATTTGCCACAAGCCAAAATTAATTCTTCCATCAAACTTTTCTATTTCTACCTTTATAGGTTTTGAAAATCTCATTGCTAATATTTTTGCTCTACTGCAACCTTAGCTCTGATACCACTTTTTAGGAAATTTTAATCTCACGCAAGATCTTGCAAGCAAAAAATATCATCTAAATAATAATCAGAAAATAGATAGAGAAAAAAATCAATCACACAACACAAGAATTTACATAGAAAACTCCTATACTAGGGAAAGACGACAGCCGCCAAGGATGACAAGACACAAAACCAATATACAGAAAATTATTATGATTACTGTAGTATTTTGCTCACACTCAAAACCATAATAGCATTCGATATATTAATAGACTTGTTGTTTCTCTCACATTAGAAAATGTCTACATGTAGACAGCTGATTGCTATGTTATACTAATAAGTGAACTCAATCTCTTTATATATAGTGATTATTTCTTGTAAAAGAAGTATTTTTTTTCTTATACTAGTTGTACTCATCCTTGAATAAGTCAACTCCAAAGGGAAAATTACTTCTTCCTTAAATATGAATCCCACTAAAGAAAAAAAAATCCTAAGAAATCCTTATTAAAAAATAAAACATATTTCCTAACATAAACCATGGTCATACTAAAGCGATTTCATTTTTAACCGAATGTTAATCATAATTATATCAAAGGCATAATAATAATTGGGGATGGGGATCCCCATGCCATACAATTACAATTTATATTCTGAATTTCATATAGTCATATTATGGTAAAATTATAAAACCTCATATTTCATGTTCCATTTTGATTATAAATACAAGTGCCTAATTTGTGAGTTTAAGATATACTTTAAATTGGAACAAGCATACGTAAAGTTTGTATTGTGGCATAGGAATGTTTTCAAATTTAGTCCAAGAGACGAACACAATCCAAGATCATGACTCCACTTTTTCGATTAACTGTATTTTTTAGAGGTAACTAAATTATGTATTTTATATTGATAGAAAGATAAACGTTTCTAACTTTTTAAGGATTTTACGGAATTAAATTCAAATTTCTCTTCATAAAGATATTCAAGATTTTTTCAACAAAGTCATACTTAATTGTCAAGATTTCTGCACAAGTTTATGGTAATCAATCTATCAAGGTTCGGTTAATAAGCTTCATATCATTGGAAAGCTTTGTGATTTAGGAGCTTAATCAACTTCATGGTGTTCGATTTAATGAACTTCATGATCCCCAAAAATCCTCATAACTAATATTACCTTTTTGTCCTCTCTTTTTGGAGAAAAAGTTTGTGCACAAATCATAATTTACAATACTGGAGGGACTAAGATCCTCTCCTTGTCTCTCCTTATACTTATAATCTAGTGAAAAAAGTTGGCTTGATTATTAAAAAAAAAGTGAAAATACAAATACAAAACTCAATTTTGACCACTAATTAAACAAAGGGAGGTAATGACAGAAAAAAGATGAATTATCAACAATATAATTTGTTGAGATATTTAGTCCATCATATTCCTGCTAACACGATCTAACTTTAATAATCCTTTTTATTAGGTTTAGGATGTGCAGTTTCATCTCAAAAACTAATCCATTTAGTAATTAAACTGATAGATCTTATTTGTAAGCACTATTTCTTTTATTCGTCAACTCAACCAGTTAATAAGTTTATGCCAAAAAATCGAATGAGTCGGTAAGTTCCCACCAACTAAAACAAATAATATTTTATGTCAATTATCCACCATATTACCAAGGCACACGAACATATGCTTCGATTGAAAGCCATGTAAAGAACCAATCTTTAAGACTCGGTTTTGAAAGACAATTATATCCAACAACTTTACTTGAAAGCAATATTTCAATTACATAAAACTATATAACCCCATTTTATCTTCGCCTTCGGCTTCATCCCTCAAAACAAAAACAAAAAATGGCTCTTTCTTCACAGTTTAAGACAATTTTAATCGCATTTTGTATTTCTTTGTTTATTCGTTCATCTTTTGCAAGAGATTTCTCCATCGTGGGCTACTCTCCTGAGGACTTGACTTCAAATGACAAGCTCATCGATCTCTTTGAGTCATGGATGTCCAAATTCGAAAAGGTTTATGAGAGCCTTGAGGAGAAGTTGGAGAGATTTGAGATTTTTAAGGATAATTTGAAGCACATTGATGAGACCAATGAGAAGATAAAAAATTATTGGCTTGGTCTGAATGAATTTGCTGATTTGAGGCACGAAGAGTTCAAAGAGATGTTTTTAGGATTGAAGCCTGATTTGGCTAGAAGAAAAGATCAATCCCATGAAGAGTTTAGTTATAAAGATGTTGTTGATTTGCCTAAATCTGTGGATTGGAGAAAGAAAGGTGCAGTTACTCATGTCAAGAACCAAGGTTCATGTGGTAAGCATTTAAATATAGCTAGCTTGATTACACAAGTAATATAGTAGTACGTTAAATTTAATTAGCGCATATTTGTAACTTTTCTAGCTGAAGTTGAAAGCATAAGCGTACATGAAAAATGAGTTAAAGCAAGTGCTTGTTTGGAAAAGAGAATCAGCATAGATTAATTAATTTATTTAGCATCACATTCATATTTTGGAACCACCCATCTATGTTACACTTAATAGATAGTGATTCCCTTTCACTTTCACAATAATAATGTATTGAATGCAGTAGCACTTTGATTTCAAGCATATATACTCTCAATAAGGGGTGTGTGTTTCTATATAGCAAGAGATTATCAATAATATATATAGGGTTGATTTTTTTTTATTTTGTTCGGTATGTGCAGGTAGCTGCTGGGCATTTTCAACAGTGGCTGCAGTTGAGGGAATAAACCAAATTGTTACAGGGAATTTGGCTTCATTGTCTGAGCAAGAGCTAATCGACTGTGACAACACATATAACAGTGGTTGCAATGGGGGCCTAATGGATTATGCATTTCAGTACATTGTCTCAACTGGTGGGCTTCACAAAGAAGAAGACTATCCTTACATTATGGAGGAAGGCACTTGTGAGATGACTAAGGTAATTAATCTCCAAATTTAACACTTGACCCAACATCAACAATTTCATTAGTTAATTGCCAAAGTTTAAAAAAAGAAATAACGACTTTTTATAAAAAAAATTAGTTACAAAAGATTATCCAATCCATACATGCATCATGGAACGATTTTTTAATTTTCTTTTACAGGGAGAATCAGAGGTTGTAACCATCAATGGGTACCATGATGTTCCCCAAAATAGCGAAGACAGCCTCTTGAAGGCACTTGCAAATCAGCCTCTCAGTGTTGCCATTGAAGCTTCTGGCCGAGATTTCCAATTTTATAGTGGGGTGAGTCCCCGTATTGTTATAATCTTTTTTTGGGGGTGGGCTGAGCCCCGCATAGATAAGGCGTTGCTTATTGGTCAAGCATTTATTGATTTGTACTGATTATATATATATATATATATATATATATATATAGACACACACACAGAGTTATTGATCGTAGTCCGATGTTTAATTGTAGGGTGTTTATGATGGGCACTGTGGAACTCAGTTGGACCATGGAGTGGCAGCCGTTGGATATGGATCTACCAGAGGCTTGGATTACATAGTTGTGAAGAATTCATGGGGACCAAAATGGGGGGAAAAAGGCTACATAAGAATGAAGAGGAACACTGGAAAACCTGAAGGCCTCTGTGGAATCAACAAAATGGCTTCTTATCCCATTAAAAAGAAGTGATGAGCATCATGCCTCCATTTCACTTTCATCAAAACACTATATAACATTTGCTAGTATGTCAATATTATTAATTAATTTCTAATATTGTCATACAGCCTATATATATATATATATAAACAATTAACAATGTAATGTTTATTTTGATATATATGTATATTTATGTTACAACATGCCTTTCACTTCTAGTATACACAACGTTTTCAAGCTTAATTATGTTCTACAAATTAAAATTCCTTAATCGCAGAATTCGTAAATCGCAAACCACATTTTGATACAATTTACATTAACACAGACGGAGAGTGATATTCTCTATGGAGCATCAGCATTAACAGCAACTTCATTACTGTTGCGAGATGAATTTGTTCGCAAGCTTGATTTCGTGAGACATCTAAGAAAACACAGCGCATCGGGATCATCTTCTTTCTCATTCTCCTCCAGTGATCTCCCCATTGTTTCACGGGTGAAAAAATAAGTAATGGCGAATCCCATAAAACAAACACCACCCAAGATCAACAATGCTATGGTCACTCCAGTCGCATTAACTGCCATATCATCTTTGTTATCATCTTGTGAAGCCCACAAGAAGGCTACTGTCCCAATTATGGCACCAACTTTTCCAAAAGCCCCCGAAATCCCATGACATGTTGATCTAAATCTTGCAGGAAATAGTTCAGCGGGCACAATGAAAGTTGTTGTATTGGGACCAAAGTTTGCAAAGAAAAATGTTAGGGCATAGAGGAACATGAATCCGAAATTGGTGTGCTTGCTCCATTTATGGCTATAAGGTACCCCAACGGCTAAGTAAATTACCCCCATGAAGAAAAACCCTAGGGCTTGGATTGCGACTCTGCCTATACGATCAATGAAAAAGACGGTGACAAAGTAACCTGGAATGGTGGAACAAATGGCGAAAATGGCTTGGTGTCTTGCAACTTTGAAGGCTTCTTCAAATGCATTCCTGGTCTGATCATGACTGTTGCCATCAATGTACTGATGGTAGATTTTAGATTGGAAGAGGTTGCTACTGTAGAAGACTATGTCGACGAGCAGCCACGAGGTGGCGCAGGCGAACAGATCGCGGCCGTGTCGGCGTAGGAATCGCTTGGATATTAAGGGGTACTGGGGTGGACTCGGTGGCAATGGATACTCCTCTGCAATTTGGCTTATCGATACGTCTAGTACTTTCTCCATGTCTTTTGCTGCTTGCATTACATTTTGCTCCACCAAAGCCGTGTATCTTGAAGAAATTAAAAACAATACAATAATTTATTTATATATCACTAAATTTTAATCATAAATTATCAAGTCAAATTAGTTAAGCTATATATACATATAATACAGTAAAAATCACTCCCCAATAATTACCCCCCCCCCCAACACACACACATATATATATGCGCGCGTGCGTATACACGTACAAATTAAATGGGTCAAAACACAGGTAGGTAGGGGTATAGAGGTAGCGTACCTTGCAGATTCAGGCATCGTCATACGCCAATAATAGGTGAAAGCAGCAGGAATAGAACCCAGCATGAGAATCAACCTCCAGGCAATATCAGCTTGATGCTGCGTCCTGTTGACATCGTCGTCCCGAGTTGTGGTTGCCTGAAAGATTTTACAAACCGCCATGGTGACCGTAGAGCTGGCCAAGATACCAAAGCCCTGCATAGAAAAAACTGCCGCAATGAAGGCGCCACGAGTCATCTTGTTAGCGAACTCGGACATGATGGTAGCAGATAAGGGATAGTCCCCGCCGATGCCAACTCCGAGCAAGAACCTGAAGAAGCCTAGACTCCCGAGGACGCATTGTTTAGTGGTGCAAATGGAGAAGCCACATGCAAGGGAGCTAAGCACCATCATCATCAATGCTAATCCGTACACGCGCCGACGTCCGATGCGGTCACCTAGTCTACCGAAGACCAGCTGACCTATCACTGTGCCCAGAAAAGCCAGGGCTAACATCGTCGATACGACCGCGTTTGGGATTTGGGATCCCTTCTCTCCATGTCGATCGGCGCCATCACTGTAGTAGATTCTTCCGAGGAGCTTCATGATGGGCGGGATACAGAAGAGGTCATAGGCATCGGTAAAGAGCCCCATCCCGGCTATTATTATGGCTTTGAAGTGATAGTACTGGGTCTTTGCTGAGTCTAGCGCTGAGAGCACTTTCAACGCCATTCTTATTTATTTTTTTCTTATCTCTTTATTCTGCTTGCTCTTGATCGTCAGCGAGCTGGATATTTATATAGCTCATGAACTATTAATTCGAGATCTCTCTCACTCTCTGTATATATATGTATCTCTATATATAATCAAAAACGACCAAGTAAACTAGTGGGTTCATTTTTTATTGTTTTTCTTCTTCTTCTATATATATATATATATATATATCTGTCCTTATGATCTTTTTATTTAGAAATTTATTTTTATTTTTATTATTATTATAATAAACTTAATATTAGCAAGAAAGCCCCAGTACCATGGGGTTTCGTTGATGTGATCGAAGGTTGACTTGTAAAATTAGGCCCTGTTTGTCTGATTATCTATATAATCTAGATCACGAGCTCATGTACGTACCAAACGGATCCAGCCAGGGCTGTGATTCCAAGAAGATGCGGATAATTTGATTAATTTCATCGGCCATTTTAGCTTTAAAATATTGACTTGGGTTTTGTTCAAAGTCTTTTCTCTGCTTCCATTTGCTGCTGAGTGTTTGAAGATTTTGGAATTTAAGACCACGATCGACGTTTGGTGGTTGTGACGACTTGTGGTGTTGTTTATGACTAATAAAATATCATACGGCGGCTTTTGTTTCTGGTTCCGAGTTAATTTCGTCCTCTTATCTTTTATATTATTACGATTGTGTTGAAAAAAATAATAATAATATTAATAACAACAACAACAACGTTCCTTCCTTTGAATTGTTTGCTATTATTATTTTTTGGGCCAGCATTAGTTGTCATTTTTGCTTCTTTTTTTTTTCCAACTGTTTTTGTTTGGAAAATTTTGGTCTTGTCGATGCCGAGGAGGAAAATGATAAATTAGCTAGAATAGAAAAGTCTAATTGTCTTGTGGAAATTAATACTCGCAAGTATTAATTACAATCAAATACTTAATTACCATCAAACATTTATGGCGTAGGGTGTGGGAGTGTGGACCATCCTCCGATTGGACTCAATGTGTTGCTTGAAAAAAAAAAAACGAATTGGAAATTTTCGACGGTCAATAAACCTCATCGCTGGATACGAAGCAACCCCGAAGGAAATAAATTCCAGTCTTTTGAATTCTCGCGTATTTTTTTCCCACGGAATCTGAAACATATGTCTCTGACTCTCTCTGTGTGAGACTTTATAGTTTGTTTCTATAAAAAAAGAAAAAAAAAACAATAAAAAGTAAATTCTGTCATGAGATCGTAGTTTTTACCTTGGCTTAATGCCCCGCCACCAAATTTTTCTCCAAGTCACAGATGCACCAAAATGATGTACGTGACACAAGCTCACATGACATTGGACTTGTGTCAAAACAGTTTTTATTAATAAAAAGAAGAACAATACCAGAAACTCTAACAATTAAATCTTAACTTAAATTTTAATTAAAATGGTATCCATTTAATAGAGGATAGAATATAATTTTATTCATATTAATTATATAAAATTTATTATTTAATAAATGAATGTCACATAATAATTGAATTTAATTGTTGAAATCTAAATAATTATTAATTTTATAAAAAAAGAAAAGACACACATCATTCATGATTAAAGCTTTATATTAAAGAACACACATACACATATATATATATATATTAGTAAATTTTCCAAATATTATCTCAATACTTCCATCTCAGTTCCCAGTTATTGTAACGTCACCAATATTCCCTGTCCACCACCAAATGAATAAGTACCACCTCCCTCACCTAATCAAGATAAGAAATTCAATGGTAAAAGGAAATTTTGCTATTTTAAAAATTATTTTAGCTTGACCAAAGAAAGGCAAAATCTATTTACATTAAACCCAAGATGAACTTCCAATATTTTACAGTTTAAACTGCTCTCTGTAGCACTATTCCATAACTCCACAGAACATAAGTTTTTCTCAAATTTCAAGGTACAGAATGTTGATGCGGCTATCAACTGAAGTACTTGCCAGCCTTTCTGCGTTTCATAACCACTCCCTCCAGAATTCCATCCTGGCGGAATTGGGGGTGGAATAATCTGGGATCAACGGGTCCTGGTAGACTAAATGAAACAGTGAATTCTCCCGGTGGACAAAGTTGCTGCTGCAACATCTTGTATACTTTTGATGAGTTTTTTGCAACATCTCCTTCAGTCATAACTCCTTGTATTTGGACATTTCCATTGCGACGGATAATGCATTTCAGGTTACCTGTAAAGACAAGCATTATCTACCAGGTCATCTCCTACTTATTACTTTTTTTTTTTTTCTTATCGGATAGATTATTCACTACATGAAGCACTGCAAAATGCTCTCCTTTAACTTTAAAACGAAAGACCGAAAAGGACATTGCGTACACCTCGTCCACATGCATACTGCATCATCTCACATGCCAATGGCATTATTAAATAAATTTTGATCCTTACTTGTATCCTTTCGAGCGCCAGGCAGTGAAACTCGGAAAAGATAGGCCTTATCACTCACACCGATGTCATAAAGACCAAGGGGTGGCGCGCCACAACCTTCCTTCGCTGATCCTTCTACAACAACAAGTGGCTTCATTCGTGGATGGTCAGCATACTTCAACACATCCATTATTCCAATTTTTGCTTCCCAGCCTACATAATTACCGTGAGCAAGCAAACAGTATGAGTTTGCGTACAAAAGAGTGTATAATGCTCTGTCTACTGATCAACGAAACATGCTTCTAGCAAGCAACAGTTCTCATATCTTAAATAGCTTTCCTAAGTCATTAAAGAAAATTGAAAAAAATAACAGAGAGAGAGGGCAAATATCATTTTCCTAATTAGCCACTGGATCCTTCTTAAAGCTGGTTCATTGACATGCTATTTAAATTGTGGAGATGCTCACAGAACATAGAAACATTATCACTTACAATCTCACATTATCCGCAAAGAATAATTCTGAAAAAGGAAAGAAGAAAAATGTACAACACACAATTGAATTGAACTCAATATGGTCACAAATACAGCGCAACCTCCACCATGCCAAGCTCTTTCAATTTTATGCTATATTAGTAAAAATAACACTTTGCTAACATCAAGTTTCCAACCACATGACAACATGGAAAGTCTGCGAGCATGCATGAAAAGCGATCTCACCTTCAGCTTCCAGGTCAAGAAAATGATTTAATTTGCTAATATTTACTATATTCAGGATCATTACGGTTGGGGGGGGGTTGCGGAAAAAGAAAAACAGTAAGATTCTGCCCTAGAGAAGATGAGAATTACAATAAAGATAAATAAATGCAATGTGTTGCTTAACATATTCTCCAATGGAACTTAAAGGGGCATAACCATATTCAAGAAAAGTTGGCAGATACGACACGATAAATAATGACACCGCTAGAATATATCTTCTCTTTCCGAAAACAACCCCATGCCAAATCACCAAAAAATAAATGTAAAGTGACAAAACTTATTGTAAATAGTAGAATACTCACTGGAGTTTTAATCATAGTGCAATCAAAAAACTACCTCATCGAACTATTCATGGAGACTGATAATAGGAGAAACATTATGTTATACAGAAAACATAATCAACTTCATGTAAACGGAAAAAACGGTAAGGGCAAACAAAGATAAAATGTCCCCAAATGTAAAAACTGGAATGAGATAAACCCAAATACTGAAAATAATATGAGAAGAGGTGACTCTAAAATTAACAGAGATAACATATTCCCTTATGGCAAAAACCAGAAGGAGATCAATTGAAATAACGAAAAAGCACTGGAAAAGTTTGGCTTTCATGATTTAATTTTCCCTTGACTTATGCTGCCCAAAAGGTCAATCAAGCACTAAAATAACAGAGATAACCTATTCCCTACCAGGAAAAACCAGAGGAGATCACATCAAATCCCTAGAAAGTGCAGAAAAGGTGGGCCATTTTGCCTCAAAGTACCATGCTAAACAAATGGTCGCCCCACCCCAAAAAAAAAAAAAAAATAAACACAGTTATCCACCCCACCACTAAATTACGACACAGAAACAAAGTCGATACAAATCGAAACAACCCTGAAATATTATTATCTACTTAATCCACAGCTCACAAAAGACTGTTCAGTTGCTAAAAAAGTAATCAGTGTTCCGTGTGACTATGTTTCAAAAATGCAACCAGCATTAAAAAAAGAAGAAGAAAAAATACAATGAGTTCAAGAATACCAAACAAGATGAAACAATGATAATATCAATGTCAAAGATCGTTAAAAGAATGAACTTTCGACCGAAATATTAACAAAAAAATCATCAATGCATTAAATACAAGTCAAATAATGAACCTTCACATCAGAAATGCAAAAATCTAAGAGAAAATTCGGAGAAATGACAAATAATTCCAAAATGCAGGAAAATTAAGCAAGATATGATCATAACTAATCGTTATAATGTACATAAAATAAAAAAGAAATAATTTGCGAATTGAAAATGGAAATTCGATCACAAAGTTATCACCTGAAACGAAAAGCATTAGGTAAGAAGGTATGAATTAATCAAAAGTAAAAAGGATGAAAATGAACTAAGAAAGAAAAGTTACGCTTAGGGCTTCGAGAGCAAAACGACGGCGTTAACGTCTGAGCTACGAGGCCGTTTCTTGCTTTGTAGCGGCCAGAGGAATTTGCTCACACTTTGCACACTCTCGTCTGCTCTTGAGTCACTATTTATTTATTTCCAGTAAGTGGCCGCGATTGAGACGTGCCTTCATCGTGACACGTGTATCGTCTACTAACATGTAACAAAAATGCCCTTCATTTATTTTTACATGTAGTTATACACACACACACATACATACATTGGAGCATTCACATATTTTTATACATACACGCACTCATACATTGGAGTAGCCATCAAGATTCGAAGACACCGAGGGCTAAATTTAGTGAAATTTTTTTGTAAATAGAGAACATATTTATTGGAAGAAAGAAAAAAATAATAACTGTAAAAACAACTTAAAATTAAAATACAGTTGAAACATCGATATATTAATATTCTTTTTAGTAATATTTATAATTTAATAAATTTATAAGACAATAAAATTTCGTAAGAGATTCTTGTTTTACAAATTTGGTGAAGAATAGAATTTAAATAAGACTTACAATAGATTATGTGAAGTAAGTAATATGTGAATATACGCTATTTTACATATGATTACACCTGCACAATTCTTTTCTTTTCGAAACATTGATTCTAACCTTTGTTGTGTATTTTTCTTGGAAAAAAAAAACTTTAAACAATATATCATATTAATTATAAGGGTAAAACTATGTTGCAACTGTGGTATGGTACCACAGTTATAACCAATTATTGAATATACAGTTGTATAATTGTATTAAATAGATATAATAACTGAAAACAACTGTAATAACGTACTACTGTTGCAACATGGTTGGACTCCAATTATAAACTTATAAATTTCCGTTTTGGATTATAGTAAATTTTCAGTCAATATACGAACTTATTACGTTCAAATTTTGTGTATTACAAAAATTGGAAATAGTTGTTTTTTTTTAAAAAAAATTTAGACCGATATTAATTCATAATCTAAATATTTGCAACTCAAAACAGAATTTTAAATCGTTAATTTTGAACTAGAGAGATTTATGCAGCAAATAAAAAGATAAAAGGAAACAAAAATTTTCCACTTCTTCAGAACAGACCCTTGTTAATTAGATTATATCACCCTTAGAAAATACAAATGGCATAAATATACACACGAGCCAATCCAAAAAGGAGATTTGTTGTGGATGAAATGCACCTTACAGATCACAGATTCCGGAACTGCAGATAAAGCAAAAAAAGAATGATATGTATTACTTTTGCTTAATGACAACTGCTTCAAAAATGCCATCACATCTAAAATGCGGTGAAAACAGCCGCGGATCAACCGGCCCGGGAAGACTGAAATCAAGTGTAAACTGGCCAGGTGGGCATATTTGATTGAGTCTCATATGGAATACCCGGGAACGTTTCCTAATAGTTTTCCCACCAGATGTTGACCCTTGAATATGAACCTTTCCATCCGCTTCAATCTCACAACTGAAGTGACCTGCTGTGAAGAATTGTTATCAGTTGTCATAATCCAAAGAATGACCAAACTGCATTGTAATTGTTCATAAAAGAGTGCACTAAGAGAGACATTGACTGTGCCTGATTGCAAATTGCATTCTGATGCATTCTGTAAGGGCAGCCCCAGCTTGGGGTCTTATTAAGTTGCATCACTAACCCACAATCCTTTTTTTTTTTTTAATGTAATTCAGTTGTTGCATGTTAAACAATTAGAAGTCATGACAAACTACATTTGAGTCAATGTTAGTTGCATGTATTGTAACTTAATAGCTGCTTCCAGCTTGACATATAATTAGAATATATCACTATGAACGTGTCAATCAGACTAATAGCAGCTCGAATGGTGAAACTATGCAGCCGGTGCATGGAACAGTCAACTAAAATATACACTTTTGATTGATGGGATTCTAATTATTGTCATGAAACAAAAATGTTCTCCCATCCTAACCCTGTTCTCAGTTCACCTTCATGGTCTGCATAATAGCTTGCATGAAGGAGGCGTGCTAATGGCATTTTCATGACACAGGGAAACCCCAAAGGCTAGCATACTAGTAAATAGTAACATACACTATAGGTATATACATAAAAAAGAACCGAGGAAAGAAGAAAAAACTTACTATAATCTCTCCTGACTCCAGGTAGAGCAGCTTGGAAGAAATAGGCTAGTTTACTAATGCCTATGTCCACGACGCCAATTGGTGGTCCTACCATTCCCTTTGTTGCAGTTCCAGTCAGAGTAACAGATGCATCTGACATAAATTCTTTCCCATTTGGAACAGTTAAAAGGGGCATCATGGCAGGTCCATCCCTATTGCAGTTTTTCTGGAAGGCTCCTTGCAGAATATGATGATTTGACACTGAAACAGGATGAGAGAGTGCTGGCTCAGGAAGAGGGTTATTAGGGTGCCTTTCCATACATGGTTCTCGGGATTGTGATGAAGAATTATGGTTTCCATCAGAAATATTTCCAGTAGCATTGGCCTTACCATTTTTCATGTAATTCTGCTTCCCATCTTCTTTGCGTTTCTTGTATGCATGTTCATAACACAGGGATTTGATTTTATCAATCTTCAAATCATCCATACCAGATAAAGATCTGAACCTCACTAGGTCCTCCTTTTTTATGAATGATGTATCTGGATCATCAATAAGAACAATCCCCTTCACAATCTCGTAATGTCCAGAATACCTTTTTTGTCCATGAATATTCAATGGGAAAAAACTTGTGAACTGCTGACAATCCTCTGGAAGCTCAGAGCTTGGCAAAGGCATGATGCCTTTTAGATACATATGAAATTCAGAAGGTTGCACAACCAGGGCAGGATTAGCATTCCTCAAGACATAGTAGTATAAGCTCTCTAACTGAGAAAGGCTAACAAATGAAAAGCTCAGACTATTTGAAGTGTATGGCGGCAAAGCTTGGGCTAATCTTTGAGATGCAGAACGTCTTGGATTATCGAAGAACACATCAGGACCCAAATAAGTGCTCGTGATGAAGTTCAGCAAGAAATGTTGATCGTTAAATGTCTTTTCAACAGACACTGTAGAAGGACTATTGTTTCCCTGCAAGGCCATACCCCGGCTTCACCTTTTTCACAACTGCAGAACTATCTGCACTTGCCTACATAAGTGAATTAACCTAGCGTCATGTGCTCATTTTCTTAAAAGAAATATCAAAAGATACTAATTTTCTTTCATAAAATATGCATACATGATAAATACATGCAATGAGCCCAGGAATAAAAACTATGGTACAATTACTAGCTACTAGATTTGTGAGATAGGTTTCATAACAGCACAAGCATAAATGAAGGCAATCCATTATCTTATTTCGCTTGACCCCTAAACATGAACTTTCGATCAAGCAGTGACGCCTCCCTCCCACTTTATTTACACCAATCCCTTAGGCTAAGTACATGATTATTCTACATGTCTTATCAATGCTGCCAAGCAATAGTGTAAAATGCTGTACTAACTCAAAAAGGACCGATCATCTTTCATGTGAAACCAAAATTCTCATTCTTCATCAACTACTTGTGTATTAACATCAAATTCAAACTGAAAAGGCCTTCAATTTACATGCATTTCATAAATTTAGAGTTTCCACCTCCTTAATTGTTTAAAATGGCTCTAAATTAAAGCATGTACATGTAAATGTAATGACTTCCTCTCCAATGCTTACTCAAAAGTCAAAAGGTTAAATGGGTTTCTGTACTCCCTTTGTCTTACTAATTCAAGAAACCAGACACCATATTATATAATTACCCACCACTACCACAAGCACAACAAAATTAAGAAAAGAGACACTAACGGACAACACAAGAGTTGTAAAACGTTACCCTTTTTTGAGTGGCTGAAACCAGACCAAAAGCTTTCATTTCGGCTCCATTTTTTGTGAAAGGGGATCGGTGACGGACACAGACAGTGACTGGGACCTAAATGCAAAATTCAGGAGGATCTGGGCCCATCGGACCAGAATTATTATCCTCACTTTTTGGGCCATGGGCCCATCAATATGCGTCTGTTTGCATGAACGTATTTTCATATAACTTGTCGAAGAGGGTAAGTCTTTGTCTATACTCTTAGACAATTATTTCATTATTTATGGACAAGTGTGAAGATATTGGCACCCCTCTAAAATGCTCATTAAACCCCACTTTTGTATTGATAAATCTATGTATATTCATAAGTACATAAATGGACAAATTAATAGAGTTAAAGTGAGCTCAGCTATTATCTTTTTACACCACACTCATCGTAATATTTTCAGAAGTTTTCCTTTATTTGAAACCCTATTTTACATAGACGACTAATAAATATATTATAGATTTGAAGAATATCTTTTTTTTTGGTGGATTCGTATCCTCAATTTTCTAATTCATCCTCTTTCATTGTCATGTTTTTCTTCCTCTCACTAATAGTCCAGTTGGTTTGTTGGGTATTCAACAAATTTTTTTTTACAAAGATTTTTAAGATACTTGCGCAAATCTCTTCATCTTTGTTACTATCTCCAACCTTGAGAAATTTAAATAACAATGACAAAAGAATTTTTGAGTTAAAATTTATAAAAACATGATAATAACAAAATAATAATAATTGCAAACGTACATGTGCTATACTTCGTTGTTTTAAATTATTTGAAATTCATCCAAAGTAAACAGATTAAAAATTAAAAGAGAAAAAGAGGTTTAAATTGTTTTTTTTAAAGAATACGTTGGGATTTTATTAGATCTATATGTCCTTAAATATAATTTGCTTAGCAATTAACTTATAAGTACAAAAAAAAGGGGGTTTTATAAGGACAGTGAGGGGGTGCCTATAGCTCTACCCTATGGATAAATATTTCTCATTTGTGCTTTTAAAGATGTTATTTGAAATTGTTAAGATGAAAGCCCGAATTGAGAAAAAAAATATTGATTTTATCGCTTATAATCACGCAGTTATATATTGATCTTTTAATATTTTATCTAATTACTGCTATAATATTATATATCCAAGCTTAAATGTTGTTATATATATATATATTAATAAATTTCAAGATAAAATTTAATTTATCCATAACTTTAATATAATTAAGAATCTTTGATCGTAAATTCATATATATGTGATATGTGATAGGATATTTTATTTTATTAGTGTGGCTTTTGGGTTAGCATGGAACCAAGAAAGTAAAGCAAAGGGTGTGTGGCTTCAGGCTAGTGTTGCCGATACCGGAAAAAGAATTCAAAAAAGTGCTGAGATACGACCACAATGATCAGAAAGAAGATCGATGTTGAATCAATGTGATGACGCTCGATCAATGTGCCTTCTTAGTCTGAAAATTCGAGAGATACAGATTCCGATGCAATTCCCTTCATTATTATTCTCCACGTTGATCCCAAGCAAGCATCCTCCACGCAATCAGAATCGTCCTGACTCGGCTCCACGGTGTTTTTTTTTTCCCTCTCATTAGTCATTATGTAGTTAGTGGATGCGCTGTGAAAAATGTGCAGACTCAAATTCACATTTGGTAAATCGGTACATAAGGACGTACGCGTCCCACCAGAGTCTAGAAAATTTATGTTGACCTTCTTCTTCATCTTACTTTGTTTCCCACCTTTTCTGAGAAACCAAACTTGCTGCTTAGTTTATTCTCCTTTTTTTTTTTTTTTCCTTTTCAATGTTTTCTTCTTTACGACTCACCATATCATGTGTGAATTAGTGCAGTTTTAATAATTACACTTTGGAATTAATCAGACGGCTGAGATCAAATATGCAGGTTACACATCATTTACACTCCGGTTTTATATTCGTCAACATCAAAAAGACGAGTCAATCATCAATCCTAAGTCATTATAACCGACTGTGAACTACTACTGTAACTGGAAATTGATCCAAAGCAAGGCAAAGATAGATGTATTGTATTCCCAAGGGAAAAGCAAAGTTGGACCCGTCAAACTCCCAATCATTTCAAATTGCTTCGAACTCATACGCCGCCTCTGCCCTGGTGGGACCCATCATGCCATAGAATGGTGAGGACCAACCGTAGATTTTATTATGACATCAATTAAATTTAATATTAAAAAATGAGTAGTTCTCACTGTTCTGTCGCATAGCAAAAGTACAACATTCGACAATCCATTAACCCGGTAGGTTAGTCCCGCGCAATTTTTTGGTCTTCTTTAAGTTTTTGAATCTTGAGCTCACACGAAACCCATAATCAAATAAATATCTAATTACGACAATTAATATAACAATATCAAATAATGATTGGACTGTTAATATTGTTTAACCAAATCCATTAAGGGACAAACAAGGCCAATGCCATGTTTTTGTCTAGTTAGTTGAGATTATAAACGTGTCCTTATTTAATTAATTAAATAATTACATACGAGTTCGAAATGTATTTCAAAATTGTCTACAAATCTCATTCAATTGTAATTTATTAGTATAGTTGTATGATTTAAATACCCAAACCTAATTGAATCCATTCAAAATAATAAATCTAATTTGGAATTTTATATGATTTAGTCCAAATCTACAACCTATATTAATATTTGACCAAAATTAAATCTATTACATAAAAAATAAAAATATTTAAACACATATATCTACTCTTAAAAACTTTAGGATTTGGTTGCATTGTCTCAATGCTCTAATTTCTCAATAGGTGTAAAGAGAAATACTAATAAGATTTGTGGATGCAATGAAATAAAGTTGTAAATTTTTTTTCATTTTGCTGTTAATAGATTTTGCCCCCATCAATATGATTATCTAGTCAGGCCACTCTGTGTGTAAACATGTTATGTAACTTATATAAAACCATAAAAATAACTTGTTTGTATGATTAAATTGATATCAACTATATAATTGAAAAGATCATAAAAAAACTACTTATAAGTTATGTAAGCTACCTATATTGTAACTTAGCTGATGGTTTCTGATATACATTATAACATAATAAGCCTAGTATCCGTGTAAACGGTTTTCTTGTTATTTGGGTTTCTTTCTTCTTCTTCTTCTTCTTCTTCTTTTTTTTTTTAATAACAATACATTACCCAAAAAAAAAAAAAAAAAAGCAAAGACAAAGAAAGCAGATTATTTTGCCTAGTGTTAGAAGCCAGCAGAGCAGACCGACCCAAGACTGACTTTAGTTCTGTCACTGTTGGTTTTAAAATGCCCACAGCCCTTTAATCATGGCAGTGTATGAATGTATAAATAAGCCCGACATTCCTCGACCATCAATCATTCCATTTGTTTTCTTCTTTCGTATCATTACCCTCTGTCTCCTTCACTTTATTGCAATCCAAAGTACCATATCAATCTTCTGCAGAATTTAGGGATAGCTCTTCATGGAGTTGGAGGTAATATTTTATTTTCATTAATTTACTTTTACAATTTAGTTATCACATTAAAAATAATGCCCGTTTAGGATTTAGTTCACGTTGAAATGAAATCATTACAACGTGGAAAGGTGTATAATGTAATGTATAATCTCTCACTGGTTTATAATATGAGAGTATATGTATATATGTGTACATAGAGCTTTCAAAAATTAATTGTATAATAAGCTGAAGAGGCAGGATGATCCATATATAGTTTTATATAATTACGAGCTAATTAACGAAGGACTGAGGTTTATCGTTATGTGTGTATTTCTTATTCGTTTGAAAACGACGCAGACGGTAGAATTGAAAGTGGAGATGGTTGGAATACATGAGAAAAGACTAAGAAAATGCCTGTCCAAACTCAGAGGTAATCAGGATACCATAACGTTAATCGCTCGCTCACGTCACCTTATTGATACATGCCAGCGAACCTGAAACGAATATTATTTTTACAGGAATAGAGAAAGTGGAAGTGGATGCCAACAGCCAGAAGGTGGTGGTGACAGGCTACGCAAACAGGAACAAAATATTGAAAGCCATTAGGAGAGGTGGATTGAAAGCTGATTTTTGGTCTGCCCAAAATGAACTTCTCAGTGCTTATGCAAGCGCAAGCTATGGAAACTTGAGATTTAACAACTTCAACTTCTCTTAGCTAGCCTACATCTTCAACTTCTCTTTTTTTTGGGTCCCCTTTTTAATTAATTATTTATTTATATGAAGGATGTTATACAAAAGGAGTCTGGGATCGGAGCTGCTTCTACAATTGTGTTTTGTTTTCGTGCATGCATTTTTTTTCAGTTCTCTTTTTATTATTTTATTTATTTATATTCTCTGGCTTTCACCCTTTTCTTTTATAAAAGGAGTTGTTACATAATGTGTAATCATTTGATACATAAGAGTGAAATTGAAGGATTCTAAATTTTGCAGCCTGTGCCTGCGTTAAACATTTACCGATCTCTCTCAAATCGAACCAACGCTTGGGAAAAGCCTTGTTAGTCGTTTACTTGCTTGCAGCATGCTCCCGCTCAAATTTATCGGGCTTAACAACAACAATGTAGAATGGGCTTAATCCAAACTTTTTGGACCTAACATAAAAGTAATTTGAAATTTCACGCCTAAAGCTCGAATTAATAATTCAGCGAGTCAGCCAGTTAAAAAAAAACAAATGTAATAAGAGCAATGCTAAAAAGAGAGAAAAACGAGAGAGAAAAATAAGAGAAAATGAAAGAATTTTATTTTCTCTCTCTACTTACCTTATTTTTTCTTTTTTTTTTTAATACAATCCCTCTCATTTTTTTCTCATTCTTTTCTCTCTTTAACATTTTTCATGTAATAATGCACTCGTCGCATATTAGAAACGATGAGATGGCGTCTTCTCATGCCATCTTGTGTGCCTGCACCGCCAGCACACACCGCAGATCAATCTAATACTACATGTAGGCTTGTCAAAAAAGTCCGCCCGGACCGGACTCGGACCGGACCCGGTCAATCCGGTCCGGATAAAACCTGGACCGCATGTATATAAATCCGGGTCCGGGTTTGAAATTCTCAAACCCGGGTATTTCCGGGTCCGGGTCCGGGTTTAACAAAAAAAACCCGGAACCCAGACCGGACTCGGTTTTTAGTAAATTTTTTTAAAATAAATATATTATATATAAATATATAATTATGAATTTATAATATGTTGGATGTTATTTAAATTTATTGTGTGATTATTGTGTTGTTGAATTTAATTTATTTATTTTATATATAAATTAAATGAATTTATGTTAGAAATTGGATGAATTTAGGTATTAGAAAGTAGATTGAAATAATTTTTATTTATCATTTGTGTAAAATTTGTATTGTTAGTGTGTTATATATTTGTATTTGACCATTTTCTTTTCTAAAATTTCAAATTGAATGAGTTTATTTAATTATTTTCTTTTTTAAAATTTGTATTGTTAGAGAAATTAAAGAAAAAATTTAAAAAAACTTTTTAAATTATCACATCCGGGTTTTAAAAACCCGGATCAAAACCCGGACCCGGAAGGTGCCGGGCTCAAGCCCGGACCGTACCCGGAAAACCGGGTTTTAACCCGGGTCCGGGTTTTTATTTCTCTCATCCGGGTCCGGTCCGGGCAACACCAAAACCCGGAGGTTAATAATGTCTTGATCCCTGTACTTTTATTAATTTACAACTAAGGACATAGATGTTCCCATTTACTAATAATTATATTAAATGAACAAAACAAACCGATACGATGGCATCATCGTCTCAAATCTGAGCAGCAAAGCAAAAGCCAAAAATGCACTTGAGCGAAAACGAAGGCATTGAAGGAAAGACGTTCCTTGTGACTGGGGGGCTGGGCCACGTGGGCTCGGCTCTTTGCCTGGAGCTTGTCCGTAGAGGCGCTTATCAAGTTCGAGCCTTTGACTTACGAACCAACTCTCCTTGGTCTCACCTTCTCATCAATCACGGCGTCCATTGCATCCAAGGTTTAAGGTTTCTTCTTCTTCTTTTTAATTCCAATTCAATTCCACTATTGGGTCGCTTTTGTTATCATATATTCAGCTTGCTTTTTAATTATGAATTATATATTGAAATATGTGATCAAATTCGATAAATCAGCTGATCAAACAGTAGCAAGTTATGTAATGGACTGCATGGACATTTTAGGTCTAATGACTGAGCAACTGAGTATCTTTTAACGACGTTGAATTAGATTTTCCACTCAGCAATAATTCTTAATGACAGGGGATGTTGTTAGCAAAATAGATGTTGAAAAAGCTGCCCGTGGTGTAGATTGTGTGTTTCATGTTGCTTCCTATGGCATGTCGGGGAAGGAAATGCTCCAGTTCGGTCGTGTTGACGAGGTCAATATTAATGGAACATGTCACATCATTGAAGCTTGCCTCGAGTTTGGGATTCAAAGGCTTGTCTATGTCAGCACATACAATGTTGTGTTTGGGGGAAAGGAAATTGTGAATGGCAATGAAAGCTTACCCTATTTCCCAATTGATGAACATGTGGATTCATATGGCCGCAGTAAATCAGTTGCTGAACAATTGGTTCTAAAGAGTAACGGTCGTCCCTTTAAGTGAGGAGTTATTATTTATTGCCTTTTTTTTTTTTTTGGGTTATAAGTGTGCTCCCCCTGCTGCAATTTTATTGCTGTCATGATACTTGTCTGTTTGGCTAAAACGGCTGGGAAAGAAATTGTAGAAAAGAATCTATATGATAAATGGATAGGGAGAACAATAAACAACTGACTTATCATCCTCAAAAGTTTGGAACACTGATACAATTCAGCAGATGGGGCATCAATTTTCATTTACTTTCTATGACTAAAGCTGAGATGTTTCATGTATAGGAAAAATAATAGAAAATGCCTTTATACATGTGCGGTCCGTCCTGCTGCTATCTATGGGCCAGGTGAAGAGAGGCACCTTCCGAGGATAGTATCACTTGCAAAGTTAGGATTGGTGCCGTTTAAAATTGGTGAACCAAGTGTGAAAACTGACTGGATTTATGTTGATAACCTTGTGCTTGCTCTTATATTGGCAAGCATGGGACTCCTGGATGACATTCCTGGGAAAAAAGGGCGTCCAATAGCTTCTGGCCAACCATACTTTGTATCTGATGGTAATTTATTTCTTCTTCGTTTAGATACTTCCTTTTGAATTCCTGATCAAGAACTATTGGTGGATGAAATGATTTAACTTTTGACTTGGTTCGAAATGCTATGTTATGAATAATTCCTTCTTTCTCAGGGTTTCCAATCAATACGTTCGAATTCATTGGACCTTTACTTAAAACTCTGGACTATGACTTGCCGAAGTCTTGGTTAGCTGTTCCCCATGCACTCTTTTTGGGCAAGGTCTTCTCATTTTTCTATTCAGTCTTATATCCGTGGTTGAATCGATGGTGGCTTCCTCAACCGTTAATCCTTCCTGCTGAAGTCTACAAGGTTTGTTTCAATTCCAATCTATCTGATGAACACATTGGCAGACCTAGATGGGTTGTTTTTAGGCATGTGTATTTTCTTTGCTCTTTAGCAGTACACAATGTCATAAGCTGAATTATATGCTAACAGGTTGGCGTTACCCATTACTTCTCTTTACTTAAAGCCAAGGAGGAGCTCGGCTATGTCCCGATTGTGAGTCCTAGGGAGGGCATGGCTGCTACTATCTCATACTGGCAAGATAGGAAAAGGAAAAGTTTAGATGGGCCTACTATATATGCATGGTTATTCTGTCTGATAGGATTACCGGCATTGTTTGCTACTGCATACTTGCCGGACATTGGCCCTGTTCCAATCTTAAGAACTATTGGGCTTTTCATCTTCAAGTCAATGTGGATGATGAGATTGGCGTTTGCTATTGCAGTATCGGCACATGTCAGTGAGGGTGTGTTTGCATGGTGCCTAGCAAAAAAAGTGGATCCTGCAAATGCAAAAGGATGGTTTTGGCAAACTCTCGCTCTTGGGGTATTTTCATTACGGTTGCTGCTCAAGAGAGGTAGAAAGTAAGTCCGTCCACTTTATTTGTATTGTTGTAATCGACACACGACTGGAAAAATACTGGTTATTTGTGGGTGGAAAGTGAAAAGCATCTTGTTGAGGAATTTTGATAGTGTTTTTGCCTTTCTCTTAGTCAGTTTTGAATCCCTTAGATGCTAATGGAAAATAGAAGTGGAGGTTTGGAACCAACTGAAAATCACGGGTCAGATGAAACATCCTGCTGAGGGGCAACAAGCTGGTAAGCTTGATGGTGTGTTGTATGAGCAATGGAGTTTGGAACCAACTGAAAAATCACGGGTTAACTTGGCTTTTGGTGAACCATGATAGCATTTTTATTTGAGTGTAATTATTTGCACTCTAAAAATTATTCTAAATACTTTATTATTCTGTTATTTTGTAGGCTTATGTGCTAAATTAAAAAATTAAGTTTTAGTTTTTACACACCTTAAAATGTCAGAAAAGATTTTACTTAACCTAGTTAAACTTATTTATTCAAAACGCCAATTAAATTATTTTTCCAACCCAGAAAGAATTAATGACCTTTTTTTAGTCTATAAAATGATAGACTCAAATCATGCTATAATAAATTTTCAAGATAAGTTTTAGTTATTAGATTTTCTTTATTAAAGAATATGTTCAATAATAATTTTTACACCTTGATTTTTTAACGTAATAACTAAAAAAAAAAATTGCTATCCGCCTCCCCCTAAAAAAAAAATAAAGAAGAAAGAGAAGAGTAAAAAAGATAATTTTAATTTTTTATGAAAAAATAAAAAGTATAAATATATTCAAAATATTTAAAAGTATTTATTTGTTCCTTATTTAACTAAACGTTATTTAAGAGTTCGAAATAATTTTTTTTTGCGTTTATGTTTAGAATAATTATATCATACTAGTTTATAGGAAAAAGTTGATATAATGTGTATTCTTGTGATAAAAAAAATTATATTAAAGAGTAGAATTATTTAAACAGACTAAATTTATTTTTACAACACCTTAAAAATTATAATAATTAAATTGGCCACTAATTCCCTTCTCTTTCTTACAGTTGTCCTCTCTCTACATCACTTATTGTAAATTAAAAACTCACAATTTCACTCTCTTTAGCCATGGATTCTTTTTCTTCATGTCCACTACATTTCACTTATGGCATTTGAATTGGGACATTTATTTTTAGAAAGATTTATAACTTTATAAATATTTATAGGAAAAATAAAAAATAAAAAAATTATTACTTTCACGGTTACTTAAAATTCTAAATGGTCATTTTCAGATGGTGGGTTTATTCATGTAAATTGAAGAAAAGAGTAATTATTATTATTCTCAATGTAGAGTTATTCTGATTCACAAATAGAATTTAAATTTCCACTCTGTTCTCATGAGGGGGTTTGAGTTCCAAAACTGCTTCATATACATACACACACACACACACAACGGCCACCATAAACCATGCGATCATGTCTATCTTTGAACACACGCCCTTCGATAACGAAAAATTAACGGCAGATAAAATAATCAAGAGATGAAAGGTTCTGATGAGAAATACAAATGGGCATCTTGTTGTCCCCTCCTGGTTAATTAAATTAAATACAGAGAAAAACAAGGATGAAATCCAATACAGGTATTACGCAACAACTACTAGTACAACGAAACAATTATATATATATATATGGATCACTCTTCTAAAAGCCTGGGCTCTAATCATGGTGGTGAAACAAGAAAAGAAAGCATAATGCAAGTTATTCTTCTACTTCAACTTACACAAAGCTAACATTAGAAATGGATCTCCTCAAGGTCCTATGGTAAAAGGTAGCTAATAACACAATATTAGAGCCCTCGCCTACTACACAAATTGGCGGTGACGCTGAAGTCATGAGTGGTTTATTTCCATGGTATGCTGGTCGCCATTCCCTGTGGCAGGTGATTGTTGTTGCAGGCTCCTGTACTGTGATTAAGTGGGCTCCCAGGTCCACCCGAGGATTCGCTAAGAGTCCCACGAGAAGGTGGACTGCACTGTCCTGCAGGCTGACCACCTGGAGCAAGCTTTGGAGGGACAGGTAGAGATTCCATGCGGTGAGATGATTTTGATTCCTTCCGACCATCAGCAAGGAAGCTTCCAACGACCACCTGTGAAGTTCACGTACATTAAGCTTAGAATCATCACAACCCATTGATGGCAATACTGCATTTTATAGAGGAGGAGCTGCTAATTATGTTAAACCAATATTAGGCTGTGTTAGATCATCATGGCTGGTAAACACGACACATCCAAATTGTCAGCATCTCATGTCGACAACTTCAGAATTTTCAGAAAGGAAGGAAGAGTATCTGAGAAAATTGCTATAATAAGGAATGCTCAATATCATAATTGAATGAAACAAGTAGCTTGAATTTTGGCCCAATTTATCATTTTTTTTTTTTTTAACAATGTGTCACAAAAATTGCAAGATACAAAATTCATTTAGAGAATTGGCTCGATTATCAATGTGTTCACAGAGATTTACAAGAAATGAAGATAGTGGTAAACATTAAACAACCAGACAGACCTGAACAGGAGTAGCAGCAGTTAGAAGACCAGCCACACAGCCGCCCAATACACGACCATCTGGGCCAGATAATGAGACACTTAGTCCCCCAGTTCTGCTCCGCTGACCGCTACTTTCAGATAGTAAAAATGAACCAGAAAGTGAAAGAATCTCAAATCTCCCCTACACAAAATAACTACACAAATCAGAGGAAAACAGAGGGAAAGAAAGATTGGTAAAACATGGATCATTGTGCAGCAACATATGCATAAATGGGGCAATCATAACTTTAGTACAATGTCATGGATTTTGAAAAATTCTCCCTCTTGGACTCAATCCATTCTGAATTCTGGTTACTTAGCATCCATTGGCCAAGTAGTCTGCTTCAACAAGAAGTATTTGATGGCCTTTTGCTCTTCTCACATATGATTCAAGGAATAAACATTTCAAACAAAGCCGGTTCTAGAAAAGTTGAAACTCACATACAACAAACATCTTGAACAGCATTTTTCTTATTAGAAAGTTAAACATAGGGGAGGAGGATAGGGGGATTGAAAAAGGAGGGAAAAAAACACCAGGAAAAACAATAATTATAAGCAACTTTATAAACCTCATAAGTTACAGTTCCACCAGATGTTGCAGCTTGGCGGAGAGTGACATTAGATATGGCTCCATTAGCTGAGAGGATGCAAACAGCCCTGGGACCATTCTGAGAAAATGACATTATTTTTGATGATACATCCTGAAAATCCAGATATATCCAATATTAATATATCGAAATCCTAACCAGAGCAGTAAAATTGCCTACAAATCTGCCTGAACAAGCATGTGTAATTGTAAACATTCACATTAAGAAAGTTGGAATTAAAGATAAAGTTACAATAAAGCAAGGATCATAATATCATAAATATTCAGAAGCTCTAGTATGGACAGAACAGAAGCTGTAGCGTGCACACCTGCAGAGGAATCATTCAATTGAGATGCAAGCTGAGTGGCATTTTTGCAAGCCACTATATCTCATTCGAGGAGTGTCAACAAACAAAAGAATCATGTACCATTAACTCCCATTCTTTACCAATCTACTATAGACAGTCATTATGAATACTGATTGTGACATTGCAAATTTACCAACCTTGATATGGTCAGTCTACTGCAGCATAGAAAATGCTTTTATAACGTCTGCTATTTGATATAAAGATAATAAAACCATGATTCTCAAAATGTAAAAGCTTGATAAATTACCCGCTAGAAACTACTTCCTTAGTACTTAGTCATTAGCTCCGATTAAGTTGAATCAAAATTAAGTCATTGGCAGTCAAGATAGCTTTCTTAATTCCTTTAAAGTCACTACAAAAGAATTTATTTACAGATTCCATTACCAGGCAGTTAAGATAGCTTTCTTAATTCCTTTCTTAATAAAACAATTTTAATCACTTACCTTCCTGAGATAAGAATTGAAAAAAGAAAATTTCCACTCAAATCATAGTTTACATAGTATTATGGTTAGAAAGAGAACCTAAACTAGGAAACAGCATCAAGCATTTCTGTGCTAATAATTGATTTAGAAATCATAATTAGTTATGCTCTAAAACATATAGTTTATATTCACATCAACATTAACCACATCTAGTTTATATTTGTTCAATAAAGCAATCACTCTCAACTTAGGAAATTATAACCTTTCCTGGCATTAGAGTTTTATTGAGCTGACAAATGCACATAATATAGCAAAATAAACTAAATTAAACTTACAAGTTAGGATTGCAAGGATGAAGTAATTGGCTTAATTTCCTAGCACTACCTTTAGACCACCCACTTACCTTGATAACATGTACACAAAACATGGCTGTGCAAGAAAATAATAAATCAGTCACATCATTGTTAAATTATTGAGAATACCATAATTAGTCAAAACAAATTTAAGAATAAATGACACCCAACAACCAGAATGAATGTTCAAGATCTAACAAAAGAAGCAGTTGGTGCAGCAATTATCCTTCAGTCAGGCCAACTCTAATGGCACAACTAGAAAGAAGCGTCTCAACATCAAATACTATATCAGTGCTAAAACCATGGTTTCAAAAAGCATCTGGAGTGAATGTAATTTCTAATCAAAAAGAAAAATTTTATAAAAACACCCAAGATGTTTAATGAAGTAAAAAAAAAAAAAATCTGCAGAATCTGAGAAGTTCATTTATGAGAAGAAAATGAAAATTAACCTCTCCAGCTTTTACAGTGATAACATGTGGAGTAAATCCAACCCCTGCGGAACCTGCAAAAAGAAACCTTCATAAGAAAATCAAAATACCATAAAACTAACATGTCAAATAAATTCTAATTAAAAAGCATTTTATTTTCATGACTGGTGTGAAAGACATGCATAAGAATATTAGCCAAGTACGTGAGACTTGAGAAGACTCGGGAGAAATACTATAAAGCCAACAGCAGACGAGGGCATAAACGTAATTCACTTTGGAGAAAAAAAAAAAAACAAAACAAGAATCTGAGGTCAGAAACAAACAGATCCCAATTTCCAGCAAAACATTTGGCTATTGATTGATAATTCCTCCTCATTCTAGTTCTACAAGATCCTTTTAAGACACAACAAAACACAACAACACTTTTACCATAACAGCAAACAACCAATATTTGGTTTCATGCAACAAAATTAAACCAAAGTGGGAGAGAGAGAGCAAGAGGCAAAGCAAAACTTGTAGTTTTAAACTCAAAACGAAAACGCAGCACGTGACAAAGAGCACAAATAATTTTCTAATTACCCAGAGCTTCAAGTTGGTGTTTCTTTCCAGAGCCAGAACCAGGAGGCCTGCCTCTAGATTTCTTTATAGAATCCGGAGACAACGGACCGCCACCGGGAGAAGATAACCCACTACCAGTACCACCGGCGGCGGTGGTAACAGAAGAAGGAGAAGGAACAAGAGCCAACGACATGGTGCCATCGGGCCCATACTTTCTAGGCCTCCCTCTCTTTCTCTTCATCGGCTCACTTCCACTGCCCATGTTCATCACATTAAGTCCCTGTGCCTGTGGAATGGCCCCGTCTCCGCCGGCGCCGGATGGCTGGTAAGTTGGCGACGTAGCAGTTATGGGCTTGTACACAGCTGTGCCATCCGCACTAAACGCTAAACGCATGCTCTGTATCGACGCCGGAGGCTGTGACGTCATCACATTCACTGCTGTCTCGGATCCTGACATCTTCTTCGAGACTTCAGCTACTTTGATTGAACTCCTCTCACTGTACCAAAATTCCATGCATTACCAAACTTTGAAAATTTTAAATATTTAAAAATATGTAAATCTAATTAACAAAATTAAAAACAAGAAACTAACTTTACTTCACAGTAGTGACTGGGGGGGAGTGAAAATTAGATCTTTCAATTAAAGAAGAGAGTTTTGAATGAAGTGAGCTAATCCAGTTAGCTTAAACTTAAAAAAAAAAAAACCAAACCCTAATTACTGCGACTTCAACTATAGATTTTGACACAAATTGAGCAAAGATCAAGATAAAAACAAATTTAATTATTAAAAAAAGGAATTTTGGGAATTTACTGTTTAAAAAATGAAAATTACATTAAAAAAGGGAAAATTAAAGGGAAAAAATAGGGTAAACTTACCAAAGAAATAGGTGGAATCAAGGGAGGAAAAAAAGGAGTGAAGAGACGAAATTTTAGGGTTTTGGAAATGAAAATAGCAGGGGAGTAAAGGGTAGTGGTGAATAATTTGTTTACATTTTAATTTAGATATTTATTTGATTTGATTTTTTTCTTTTTTTTTACGGGCCTTTATTAAAAAAAGCAGGTAAAAGCAGGCCTATTTTGCTTTCGTACAAAAAAGATATTGATTATTTATTTTTGCATTTACTTCAACGCCTTCATTACTCCACTCGCTTGCTTTTTAAAAATTTTGTATTTTGTAACTCGAGTACAAATTCAATACACTCGCTTGTTAAACACTCCACGTTTCTTATCCGATTTAATTATACGTTATCGTAGTCCGTGTAAAGTGAACAACGGCGAGTACAGCTTTCCTGCGATTGCGGATAAAATTTGAAAATTTTGTATTTGGCGCTTGTTTGTTTTCTCTTCCTTTTGCTTTTTTAATTAATAATAATAATTACTTGGGTATTGTACAGTTGGATACTTGGACATTCGCCTTAGGACTTTTAATTTACATAATTATTTTATTCATATCCTTTAATTAAATATTATTAAACATTTGGTTTAAATGAAAATTACGGTTTTATTATAGTTGACAGAGAGGAGTGGGTGCGTAATTATAAACAATAATTGAAAATTAGAATTACAACCACCGTATTAACTCATACTTATCTTGAAGGCTATAATATGCCAATCAAGCAACATATATTGTGTTATTCACTTAAATCCTATTTTTTCTGCGTTTTATCCTCTTCAGACAACCAAAATGAGTGCAGGTCTTCTGTTAGTGACCATATAAGGCCAAATGTATTTCACTAATTTTTATTTTAATGATTAATAATTAAAATCTTAGTTGTGTTATTCAATATTATTTCTTGAAATATAAATTAATTATTTTCTGGTTGATTGCTAAACAAAAATGGAAAAAAAATTCAGGGCTAATTATGTTGTTCTCTTGGTAATTGGTGATATTTCTCTTTTGAATAATAAAATATTTAAATGATAAAACTTAAAAAGGTAAAAACAAAGGAAGAAAAGTTTAATACAGATAGGTGAGTGCTAATTTACAGTTTATACTAAATTTACTAATTAGTAATTGGAATGAATTAAAATCAGAATAGATTGTAAAATAAATGAGAAATGTGATTCATAATAAAATATGTTGTAATATAAATAGAAAAAGAGAATTAAAATAAAATATGTAATTAAACTATAAGAATAAGAAACAGAATAATTAATATTTTATCTTAAAATTAAAATAAATTATCACAAATTATCAAAAAGTCAGTTAATTATTATTATTATTATTTAATAAACTTATTGTTAACAAAATAAAGCAATAATAATCGCAACAACTAATAATGATCATCATCATCCTTGGTGATCGGCGGCAGGCCGGAAACAACAATAATGATTGGTAGCCAGCAACATTTGTAGCAGCGATCGATTTGCTTGATCTAATTTTTTGTAATATTTTTTTTTCAACCATAATTAGAAATAACTACAGGAATCGTTTCAAAATTGGTGTAGATTCCACCAATTTAATTCCTATTCTCCTCCTTATTTTAAAAGTAAATTAATTAATTAATCATATTCCACCATTTCCATTCTCATGCTCAATTAATAAACACATACAAGAGTTTAGATCACAATTTGTTGTCAGGCCAGAAACTAAGAAAAAGACAAGAGTCCCACGTGACACAAGTGAAAGACTCTTCTGGTGGATTGCAAAAAAATGCAAGTATTTCAAAATGTAGTAATTAATTATTAACAAAATTTGCAATTTTTGCGATTACATTTTGTAATAATTTTATTGTAAAAAAATTGAAGTATTTTTCTTCTTCTTTTTTTTAAGGAATTAAAACTGCTGATAAGAATTTATATTTTTTATGAATTTTCTCATCAATTAGGTGATTTGAATTTAAAATCTTTTTTATTATAGTAATTTTAAATTCAAATTATAAAATGCACATGGGAATAGATATTTATATTTCATCCTGAGAAATTCTTATGCCATTTAAAAAAAAAAAAGAAAACAATGACCGCAGAAAAAACCGTTGAGTAACAGCAGCAACTGAAGAAAACGGAAAAAAAAAAAGGGATATATGTCCGAAAGCAGAAGCCAATCTCAAAACATGGCTTCTATTTCTCCACTCCACACTTGGTCTCAGCGGCCTCACCACGCCTCCTTCACAGCTTTTTCTAACAACAAAGGTCTAATAAGCTTTAAAGCTCTTATCTCTTACTATTTGTTTTTTTATTGTCATTTTGACTTTTTTTCTTCTTTTTTGTTCAATTTGTTTCAGGAACCAATCAATATAAAAAGCAATTTGTGTTCTGCTGCAAGAAACAGGAACAAGAAGACGAAGCAAGAACCCTGTAATTTGCAGTTGAGTTACTTGATTCGTGGGTTTATTTTAGAATTTTGGATAATAATTTGTTGGTTTTATTTTAAACAGGAACAGATTTCGCATTGAAGAACAAGATGATGACTCTAGGACTAAAAGAAGAGAAGTGATGTTTCAACTGGCCTTCACTGCGTGTTCTTTCCCAGCAATTGTTTCTAATGCGCTTGCAGCGAATGGTAACTTTGCTGTCTTGGTAGTAGTGCCAATGATTCAATATGAGATCTCCTTTTTTTGTTTCTGTAATCATTTTCATTAAGTTTCTTACGTCGCAGAAGACCTCCGTGTTTATACTGATGAACTGAACAAGTTTGAGATTTCGATACCCCAAGGTACATAAATGATAAATCCCCATCAAAATTTGATTACTTAGTGTATAACTACCTTTGTAATCATGGAATTGATGCGGTACAGATTAAAGAATGGAAGTGCCTAGTCGGAGACTCTTGGGTTCACATGAGCCTGTTGCTCAAAATATGACCTTAAAATTTGTTTATGTGTGCATGAGTTTTGTTGGGAGTTCATGGAAGTATTTTGATGGGTTTAAACTTTATTGGAGTTGAAATATCAAATTTATTGAGTGTCGAGATGAGAACAAGTGCTGCTTGTTGAAACAGATTGGCAACTGGGCGCGGGGGAACCAAATGGATTCAAATCCATTACTGCTTTCTACCCACAAGAAGCATCTAGTTCAAGCGGTATTCAAAAACTCTTCTGGTGGATTTATGATTTATTTTAACATATTCAAGTCTGCAAATCTTAAATTGGTTTCTTTCTTTAGTCAGCGTGGTGATCACGGGGCTTGGTCCAGATTTTACGAGAATGGAATCTTTTGGCAAAGTTGAAGCTTTTGCTGACACTCTGGTTTGTAGCTTTTTCAATTTTATTTCAGCTTGTGCTTGGTTGCTCATTTGTTTTGCTTGCACGCTGCTCTGTTCTTATCATAAGTCTTCTCTACAGGTTAGTGGATTAGATAGAAGCTGGCGAAGACCCCCGGGTGTAGCAGCAAAACTCATAGATTGTAAAGCATCCAAAGGCATTTGCATCTTCTTTTCTATTCAATAATCAATTCTGACATTACAAAACCATTTTGAAGATTTTAATTAATTATTTCCCATGGCAATTGAATTATGTCATTCTGATTAGAAGTTCTTGAAAGAGTGCCGGTGAAATCATGCAAGATGTTACGTGTAATTATTTTGAATGCAGGGTTTTATTACATAGAGTATACACTGCAAAATCCAGGTGAGAGCCGTAAACATTTGTTTTCAGTCATTGGGATGGCATCAAATGGTTGGTACAACAGATTATACACAGTGACTGGCCAGGTACATTCGAAAATCTTAGAACTTCTATTCTTTAGCTGTTGCAATCCCTTCATGAGTTAATTCCAAGGCTCGGCCTCTGTATTAAACTCTTGACATTTTGATGCAGTTTGTGGAAGAAGAATCAGAGAAATATGGCTCTAATATTGAGAAGGTAACTTTTACTAGTAGAATTATATTATGTAGCACATCCTACCATGAAATGGCTTTACATTCATTTATGGATATGACCGATTTTACTTGATTTTGCAGGCAGTCGCATCCTTCAGGTTCATTTGAAGAAAGAACTACTACAATGCCGCCGTGCTTTGTTTTGCTAGTTTTGTATTTGGAGCACGTTACATGTTTGTTACTTATTGTCATTTTCCTCGGTCACGGAAGCCAAAAAAAAAAAAACTCAAATGATTATAGGTAACCCCTGTCCGAAATTCAAGCACAATTTTGGCTTATGTTGAGCCATAGCCTAAGTGGAAAGTGAAGGCTCCCCCATCTACATCTACTACTAGGTACTAACAACATTCCTTGGGCCATGGAAAGAAACAAATTTCACATTTCATACAGCATAGAAGATACACAATGTCATGAAACATCTGTTTTAACATTCTCCTCAGTCCGGTCTCCATTTTTCCGAGCATTAGATTTATGAAATAGAACAGAAAGCTGATCAACAAAAAGCAAATTCTTGACTTGCTCCAACTGTTTCCACTCTTCCTCCATTTGCAAATCTAAACTCTCAAATCGAATGATCTTATCCTGGATCTCTTTCATCTGCAAAACTCTTTCACATTTAGCTAATAATTTATAATTGAATATGACAGAAAAAATGACCAAGAATTTTATGCACCTGCACTTCCACAATCCCAGATATAGCTTTCTCAACATCCAACTCTTCCTTCTCAATCAAGGAACTTGCATTTACAGAAGCTCTTGCCAATGCATTCTGGGTGGCATCACCATTGGATGCAACCTCAGCTTCTGCATGTTGCAACCAAGTCAATAACATACTAAGCTGGATGGTCTCAACAACAGAAGTTTCCAACTTTTATTAACAGAATAACAGTTAGGGTAACAGCTCATCTTACGACGCTACAACATGGATTTATTTCTTGACTGATAGTAAAGAACTTGGCTAGGAAGGATTGCTATTCATACCCTGCTGTCTTGTATTTCTCATAAGACTCCCTTTACTTGCTCTATCATCCACATCTGACAGAGTTGTCACAGCTGCTCGAGCAGCAACTTCAGCAATCTCGACACCAGCCAACGCCGACAGGAAAGCTGCCTGAGAGAAAACACAAGTAATTATCTTATAAAACTTTGGAAAACAGCAATAAATATAAACATGAAACTGCTTCAACATTGAGAAGTTAGTTAATGCAAGTTACTAATATCTAAAGCAAACTGAAAATACAAGCGTCTGGTTTCTGCAAGGTAATCCTCCTACAGTTTCTACAAAATCATCGAACTTATTTCCAAGTATCAGAATGGATTCCCATCTGATATTCCAGAAATTGGTTTCCATTTTTTCCCTTGATTTATCTCGATATGTACATTGTAAAAGGGCATACCTGAGCCATTATTGGGTTACTTGCATCGGCAAGAGGGGTGAGACGCATTCTCTTACTCGGGGATGTAGCGCCAACATTTTCCGATTCACTTTCAGCATCACTAGGGTTGTTGATAGAAAAAAACTTGTTATCCACATCCTCCAAATCTGATTCTTTACAAATAAATTCCTGCCCAAAAGGGAGCTTGATAAAATGAGTGATGCAGTCCTTCTCACTTTTACCACTGACATGCTGTGCAACCTTCCTCCAGTCATCACCAAAATGCATAATGGCCTCCAGAAGTTGCAAAGTTTCTTTCTCTGTCCAATCCGATCTAGCCTCCTCACTGATCTCGACCCGCCTGAAATCAGACGAACTAACACCCACCCGATGGTTACCACGGACATAGCATCTCGCACAAAGGGTCAAGTCATACTTATCACAAGCAAAACAAGCAATGGTACAAAGGGTCTTGCAACCATTGCAGAGCCTCTTAGAGGTCTCCTTAAGAGCAGAGGAGGATTCAGCAGAAGCGGCAGAGGACTTGGTCTCTTTATCTTCCCACTTCAAGGTCTTAACAGAAGCAAAGTAATTAATAAGTCCCCAAGTCTCCAAGAAATCAAACACCCTTCGAATAGATCCCACATCGCCGACAAGAGTCCTCCTCACGTCGGTAAACGTAATCTTCCTCGACGGGTTCTCTCTATAATGCTTGACTATTGAATCCCTATAGTACCTGTAAACCCTAGGGTTTTTCGATGGCGAACGCGAATCGAAAAATTCCGGAAGAAATTTGACCTCACATTCACTGATGCTGTCAAATGAAAACCACCCTAAACCCACCAAAAAAAATAATAATAAAGAATTTTAAACAATTAGACGAAAGAAAAATAAAAATTGTCAATTTCGGAGAGGGGTCTACTCACTGGAATAGCTGGGGACGTTAACGACGTCGGGTTCGGAGGAAGAGGGTAGCTCGGGCTTGACGGGTGCAGGCGCAAGAGGAGTGGTGGGGTTAACGGCGGACGTTCCCGGAGGTTCTTTAACGGGCGATTTAGCCGCCATGAGATAATAAATTCGCTAGCATTCCCAACTCTCTCTCTCTCTCTCTATATATATATATATTTATATAGATATGCTTCTTAGCAGTCTGCTCTAATTTCAAATTCAATGTATGCCGTAGCCTGTTTGAGATTGCTAATTTGACTTTCGTAGGTTCAAAGTAATTTCAAAAAATATAAAAAGTTAATATTTTTATTAAATAAATAGAAACATATTGAGATAATTTTTAAATATAAAAGATAACCAGATAAGCTAAGAGTTTGGTCAAAAATTTAAATTACTTTTCAAAATTTGTGAATTCATTTTATGATTTTCAAATTAAAATATAAAAAAATTAATATATTAAATAATAAAATATATTGTATTAGTAAATGTGTCTTATTTATTTATTTATTATTATTATTATTATTATTATTCAGTGTAGTATATTGTTTAGCAATTGTTATAAAATTGAGAACCCCAAATTTTCACTTTGTCATAATCACAAAACTAACCCTAATTGAGTATTTTTAAAAATTTGTTCTCTATAGTCTAGCATTTCTTCAACGGCAAATCAAATCAAACTTACTTTCTTCTTCCTTACCCGGCAAATCAAATCAAACTTACTTTCTTCTTCCTTACCTTTCTCTTTATTCTCCTAAAATCTTTGCTGCGCACCTAAGGCTTTGGAATTTTGATGTGTTTAAGTTCTAATGTATACATCTCACATGTTTAGCGGACGAGGCAGACCCAATACTTCCTCGTAGAAAACAAAGGCAGGCTTCTCCGATTATGTAACATGCTCTTTTGATTTTTGATTTTAGGGTTCGAATTGATGAAGAATCTATACATGAAATTGTATGATAAATTTTTTAACATAAGTAATCAAATTATGCCATGTGGAAATAGGAAAAAAAACTACAAAATTAATCGATTCTTCTGTTCAAATGAATTCTCAGCTTCTTACGTTATAACTAACATTTGGGCTTTTAAGCCTACGCCTAATCACAATGATATTGCTGTATTCGACTAAACCCCCTTGCCGGTGCTAAACTAGCAACCAGGCGCCTACCAATTAATCAATCCACAGATGAAATTTGATTTAGCAGACATTGCCAGAAGTGCGAATGCGAATACACACACATATTTCTTTGAAAATAAATGAACCTGAAGCTTTCCCCATGTTTTGAGGACGGGCTCTCAGACCATAGATGTAACAAATGTTGAACGAGTGTCCAATAAAAAAACCCCTAGAGAAACTAATATGCACAAAAGTTTCAATGACATGTAAATACAATGCAGGTCACCAGAGAACACCTTGGTTCTATACACCCAAATGCTGGGACTACGCCTATAAAAGAATCATAAATTGATTCTAACATGTCTGTTTTGTGTTGTCTTTTTGAGCTTCTTTTTACACTGTCTTATTCCTACATGGCTGCTAAAATCCCCCGTTCTAGCATCCATCAATGCATGGTTGCATGCCGATACTCATCCTGAGCATCGGCAGCATACGAACTATGAAGTTTTTAGATACACTAAGGTAAATGAAGAGCACCCGCATCTTCCATTTTCCTTCTCCACCCATATGGCACGAGAGCGACTCAGACAATAGACATCTCTGGTGAAAATGACTTTGGATGACCTGCATAATGAAAAATGAGTTAGATTTAGGTTTGACGAAGATTCTTAAAACAGTATAACAGCAAAATACACACAGATAACGAAGAAAAAAGAAGGAAAAAAAATAGAATTATCTTTCCCAATCCTCTAATCCCAATTTAAGATACCAATATAAAATTATATCATATTTACGAATAACCAGAGAGCTAAGGGTAATCTACAGGAGTGGAGAAGATAAATTTACCTCTAGAATGCAAGAAAATTAATTTGCAAGGCTAGATCCGAAGCCCGCCACTCAAGTAGCAGTCCCACTACTCTTAGTCCTGCTGCAATCTAAGGATACCTGAAAACAAACAGTCCAACCATATTTTAGTACTTGGTAGCAAGATGGGAATGACAGCATAACTCGAGAGTTTAAATACCACAGACCTTGATCAACCTCTCACCCAGATGTTTGGTCAGAACCGCCACCTTGCATGAACTGAGATGGAGCAGGAACTAAAAATTGATGTTGTGCTTGTACAGGAGCAGGTATACCTGATGAAGCCAATGAAATATATTGATCTGGTCTATTCTACGTAATGTTTTTCTTTATGACACACAATATAATAGATTTTTAAGTTAGGATTTCTCAATAATCAGGAGTCTCCTCGTTGACATTTAATTTCTCCTTTTCTCCATCAAGAACCTAAGAATACTGTTCTGTGTTCTCCTGGGGTAGGTTCTCTTTCTAACAGCCATTTCGGTCATCTACCTCTTACCATTTTAACTTCGCTTGGTTACGAGTTTCAAAATTCTAATTTACGTTCGTAAGGGCTGAGATATGTGCTTAAGACAAAGTAATTCAACCTTAATGTACCACTCGCACAAAAGATTTTAGCATACTTGGCTATTTTCTGTTTAGCTACTGATTGGATATGAAACCTAGATAAAACAATAAAGCTTGACTTTAAAATTTCAAGATTCTCCAACAAAACTCCATCAACCTAATTGAATCCTGGAGTAGCATGCACCGGCAAAATATTAAAACTCAAAGGGGACTATATGTTCATATTCATATAAATGATGGTCCAAAAATCTTCAATAAGTGCACGTTCAGCGGATAAATAAATCTTCATACAGCATTGTTCAGCATAAAGTGTTTCGTCACAAAGCAGGTGATCCTTTAGTCCCACGGATTATGAACTTGTATGATACGTATAAAGGGGCTCTAACATCATTGGTGTATGCCAGTGTTAGGGGCAGGATGTAAAAAGAAAAATCATACTTTCAATATATGGTTTCTAAGACAATAAAATTTACCAGTAGGATATGGTGCTTGAGCTGTCGGCAGAGGTGATGTTGTGATTGCATTTAAATTTGGTCCACCGAACTGCATAATCTGATGACCAGGCATTCCGTATCCCTGCACTGGTGTATAAGCATGGCTTCCAGGGATTGTTTGACCCAATTGCCCATAAGGATAGACAGCCGTGTTGACTGTCCCAGGTACTCCATATATCGGAACGTACTGCTGGTATGGATTGTAAATACCCTACCATTAGGACAAGAACATGCAACAAATAGAAGTAATCAGCACAGCAAAAACATTAAACCCTCAAAATAAGTAAATTTTGACTGCTCCAACCAAGATGGAGTACCATATACCTGGGGGTAAACATATTCGGGTCCATATGTAGCATACCTGCATAGGTACGACAACCATTCAATAAAACGGAATATCAATATTAACAAAACGTTGGGGGTACATTGAGAATGTAGGTGTGAGAGATGACACTGCATGGAATAAATGGTGAATGTTATATACATTATCCATGGCATAGATGGGATCCAAGTGTACCATCTGCACTAAAGGCAACATTCTCCTATTCTATGAAGGAGCCATCCCTAATACATCCAAAATAAACTAATAAAAGATAGACCTGAAAACTGAAACCAAGATTTATCAGTTTCTTTTATGGTTCTTATAGAAAAAAGAACATGATTCTTGCCTGTACAATAAACATTGAACTTGGGCACATATCATCTGCAACTACCACCTGCAATTACCAATCACACTATGTCACATCTCTGTAGTTTGGACCACATCATCAACCTTGAAATCTAGGGAAATGTTTAATTATTCCTAGAGCAACTTAAACCCTAAACTCGCATTCAATTTCGTGATTGGTAAATGCATAAACTGGCAACAAAGGAAAACAGAATGATGGAAGAAGGAAATGTAGTTGCAAAGGAGATGTACCCAATTAAACTGAACGGCTGCTAATCTTTCCATCAGACATAGGAAAGAATTGATGATCACTTATTGACAACATAAGGCTATTAACACAAATTCACCCTAAAGCTGTCACTAACAGATATAAAGGCCAATATAGGGAAATATGCATATCTTTCTCTACATGGAGTGCAAGGCCATGACCTGGCCGACTAAAGAGTTACTCAGTCAGTCAGTCAGTCACATGCAAGGCGAGAAGCTCTAACACTAAAATCTGCTAGTCCATTAGCTTTGACAAAAGCACAAAGGGAGGAGCAGAAGCCAAACTGATTCTGCTGTGGACTTTAGTAATTAACAAATTTTTATTTATAATCAAACTTACAACTTACCCATAAGAAGGATACACCATTCCCTGTTGGTAATTGTAAGGAAGTGGTTGCTGGTAGCCAAAACTTCCAATGTAAGGTCCCCGTGTAGCTTGAGTACTGCCACTGAATAGAGTAGCTGGTCTCAGACGTCCTACAGGTATCAGAAAAGTAATCATGATGCAATAGATAATAGAACTGCCAAATGAAACATCAGTTGCACATATAGGCCAACTAAACACAATAGATATGATACCATATAGCACTTGCGGCCGAGGTCGCCCAAGTGAAGCCAAATTACAATTTGCTCGCCTACCATCAATGAATGGAGTTGGATCAGCACAGGCTCTCCTAGCAGCCTCTGGTTCTCTAAAAGTCACCTACACCCTCCATACAAATACAAACAGAAAATCAAGTCATTGTACTACCATGAATTTCACCTCACACATCAGCTAACAAGTGTCAACAACAGCAATTACTTGAGAATAACACTAACCAAGCAATAATAAGTATATTCTATCGCTAGTAAACTGACATTTGGCACTTTTTGATCATCCCAAATAGCATGCACAAATAACATAATATACCATTGCACTGAATTCAAGAGATCAGGCTGTTCCACGAAAATCCAAACTTGAATATACTGAACAAAATTAACCAGGATATCAATAACTACTCACAAAGCCATAGCCTTTGGATCGCCCAGTATTCTTATCAGTGATAACGACAGCCTCAAGAATCTCACCGAATTGCTCGAAATATCGTCTCATGGTCTCACTTTGAGTCTCCCAAGCAAGTCCTCCAACAAAGACTTTAGTGTAAGTGGTATCTCCAAAAGGAGAATTCAAATACTGAAACCCTGAACTCGAACTCGATCCCGAGCCAGGACCCGGAATCGACTGATAAGCCATCAAATATACGAAAAAGATAGATAATTACTATAAACAAACAAACAGAACAAGACTGAGTGAAGAATCCTATCGATAGACACAGAGAAAGAAAGAGAAAGAGAGAGAGAGAGAGAGAGAGAGAAAGAAAAAGGCAAAGAAAGAAGGAGAAGAAAAAAGATGATCAATTGGATAGAATCAAGTGATACTAAAGTAAACCCAATCGATAAAAACCCACATGGCAGAGGAGAAACCCTATATAAACCCTTGAAATGGAAGATAAGATATACTAGGAATCCACAGAATTGAAAGGGAATCGAAGAAGAACATGGTGAGCTAACGCTTTGATGAAAAGATGACAAGAAAAAGATCAGATAAATAGGAGAAAAAGGAAAAGGAAGAGGAAAAACCCTAGATGGGCCAGCAAGAGTGGGTGGTGGGTATAAGTTTGTATGGGAAAAGTTGGTCACTGAAGAGCAGTTTGTAAAAAAGAATCTAAGAAGGTAAAATCGTGATACTAATAGTGGCTTTGGCAAATAATTATTTTTATACACCAGTAATAGGACTTTTGAGGAAGAGAAAGGATGGATTTGTTTTTTATTTTTTTCATTGATTCCCTAGCAGTTGTTGATGGTGATGATGGTGGCGAGCTAAGAGCGTAAGATGAAGAAGAAGGGTAGACTGGGCAGTCATGATTTGCACTGAAGAAACGCATAACAAAGTTGAAAAAGTTTAATAACATTTCAATACTAATATTTTGCAAAACCTTCAAATGGAAACATAGTTTACACTTTTCTAACAAAAAGCCCCTCCTGCTGCTGGTGCTGTAGTGGCGTCGTGAGTTTTTATTTATTTATTTTAAATTTCAATTTACTGTAGTGCTTTGGAAAATGATAAATTAGAATAGTATATTGTGTATATACCATTAATTCACCTTGCAACAACAGCAAGTCAGGAACCGCACGAAAACCTCCCGTCCCGCTTCCGCCCCCCCGCGATAACATAATGGACCTATTTGAAAAGAATGAACAGATCAACTTGATCTTTGATTTTATCAAGAATTAGAGACTCTGAGATTATATAAAACGAAGGACACTCTTTTGTCTTCGAGAGTTCTCAAACAAAGCAAATCCAGATTGGGATTGCGTGGACGTGGGGCCCGCCCTCGAACTCTCTAACCCTATCTAATCTCTAATCTCTAAACCCTAATTTTCTTTTCTTTCTTTTTTCTTCTTTCCTTTTATTTATTTATTTATATATATATATATATATATATATTTTTTTTTTTTTTTTAACACGTCCGATAAAAGAAACTGTCCCACGCACCACACAGAAGACAGGAGGCAGAAGTAGAAGAACAGAGCACACGGAGCTAACGCGGTCTCTGTCCAGTGGGCAACAAATAATATGCTTAGTCTCTACAAATCTACTTTGGCATTTACTTCTGTACGATCTTATTTCATCTTTCTGTTTATAGTAGCGCAACAAGTTTGTTATTCCAGTTCGGCTTGTCCTTGTCTTAAAACTGCCGCTGCCGCTACCGTCATTCAAAGAAAAAAAAAAAGAAAAAACTAACTACTACCACTACGTAGAAGCAAAATGCTCACAAATTTATTTTCATTTCACTAATTGTCTCAATACAAACACTGTCAGCGGAGGGATTAGAAGTAGGCAGAATTACACACAAGTGACAGCCGATCCAAATTGGACCTTTCGATTTTCTTATTTGTTACTTATTCCTTCTATTCTGATTTTTTTCAAAACCAATTGGCTCAGTCAATATTTGGGTTCAATATAAAATCACACCGAAATTTAAAAATACTTTAAAATTTTATCAAAAGCAGACTGGCAATTGATAACTAAGGGATAATTTAGTAATTTTGTAGCTTTTTAGAATAATTGATGTCGGTTCTGACTGTATAGATAATTAGTTAAATGTTTGATAAAAAATTTTTTATAAATGTTGTGAGCTTTAAAAGTAGATGTATGTGTTTAGTAAATTTTATTGTTAAATTGCCGTAAAAATATAAATGATTGAGTTAAACATAATACTAAATAAAACTGATTTACAATTTTATAAAATATTTTTAAATGAAATAAAAATTTTATAGTATTAAATTTATTTTATTTTTTGCTATCTTGATACAATTGAAGAAGATGATGATAATTTCTTTAAAGTTAATGACCTTATTTCCTAATCAATAAGGATAATTTTATATTTTTAAAATAAATATTAGGAATTGTATTCATTGCAAAAGTAATTCTCAAGATCAAATTTTAGAAAACTACTAATTTCTTGCTTTTCAAAATGTATTGTAGAATGGGTGATTTTGTTAAAAGTGTTTTGTAAAATAAATTTACCAAACACCAAAATTAATTTATAGCCTTTTAAAATCACATTTAAATCTCGCAAAAGTAATTTCAAATATGCCCTAAGTCTAACTAGTTTGGTTTGTATTGGTTAAATTATTTTCTAAAATTTGTTTCATTCAATTCAAAATATCAAACATTATTTTGTTTGATACTAGTTAAACATCATTACACAATTTAAATGGATAAGTTTACATTTTGTGAAGTATGAACTTTAAAATGAGTGGAGCTATTTAATTCCACTAAAATACACTTTACACCTATTTCTTCACTACAGCATTAGGGATTTTAAAGTTTTAAATTTTACTCTATGCACCTACTTAAATGCCAAAATTACGCTTATAAACTAAAATCAAATAAATTTCTAAACAATTTTTCTTTCGATCTTCTCTTGCTCTTTCTCTAGTGTTTGGACAATTACATCTCTCTTCCTCAGTCAAATCACAACTGAACGTGGTAGTTGAAGAAGAACTATGCCAGTTTATCAATGCTAAGAGAACAAAATGAAAAAAAATTCAAAATGCTGTAAATATATATGGAGAAATTGTTTTAGCAATCATTATCTGGTTAGAATTCTAGTTTTTTGTGGCTAGAATCTTTTAATGACCATTGATATTGAATAAAATTAGCATTTCAAGGTAGGAACATAGGTAATAATTGTTAATCCCTAATGTAGAAGAGTAAAATTATGAGTTTTTAATTCATGATATCGTGTCTTTTGCAGTAAATTATTTAATGAATTTTATGGTAATAAAAATAATAATGAATTAGTGTAAAAAATATTTTAGTGGGTTCAAATAGTTTAATTTTTTTTAAAATTATGATTGATTCATTTTATTATTCTTATTTAAGCTTGCTCTTTATACTATTTTACGGAATGGGCATTTAGTATTTTGTCCGTATATATATATATATATAATTATATATATATATATATTTATACACTAATATACACAGACACGTAAAGGGTGTAAAGGGAAATGGTGACGGTGATGGAGCTGTCCACGCAACTAATTCGGAATGGATGAAGTCGCGGGCTGGCCGCGACAACAAATACGTCATCATTATTGTTATTTATTTTTTTTCTTCTGATTTACAGTGGTTGGTATGATTTCATGAGAAGTTATCACCAATGCTCCGTCTCATTATAAGAAAAACCAACTTGTGCCCACCCAGAAAACAGAAAGTCTTGAAGAACCAATGCATTACTGACAGGTTTCAACTTCATAATACTATTTTTTTTTTAATTTTTTGGGAGGGGGTGAAAGGACGTATGCTATTACTTTAATTGGGAAATTGGAGAGCAACGAACGGTTTGGCTTTGTTTGAACCAGTGGCTAGGGTGAGGGTTTAAGGGGGTCCAATTACGACCTGTTTTTCGGGCCACCATGGCATTTTTGTATTAAAGTGTTGTAAGGAAAAATACACTTAATGAAAGAGACAGAAACATCCTTTGTATTCTTCGAAGCGGTTACGAAAATTTATATGCTCTGTGTGTCGTGGTCCATTAACGGTTAAAGTAAGTAGTAAAAGGAAAAAGGAAAACGATATTCTCACCAGTATAACATCTTTATTATTATTATTTTTTTATAATCCCAACAAGTTGTTAACCAGAGCTTGGAAGAAACCCCTTTTATCTTATGATTTATTTCAAATTTTTACTGAAATTCATGTACAGTTTGTACTGACATCATATGAAGCATAACTGAATCCTCGGCATGATTTCATAATGCCCATTGCCTCGTAAGTTGGGTGAAAATGTGAATTAAGGATCCAATTGTCACGTGAGAATATCTCGCTCTTTCTAATATGAGAAAGTGTTGCCTGCTAAATCATTACTCAAATTACCTATTAGATCTTGTAATTCTGATGACAAGATTCACAGGAACACGAAAAAGAAGGCTGCAATTATGGGATTCAACAGCTACCTTGACTTGAGAACTTTTGCAAGTAGCCCCAAGGAACATGTGGCGGATGGATTAATCATTCACCAAGGCACCAGTTTCTTCATAGTTCCTTGACAGCATCAACAAGCGTCCTCTCGAATGGCCTATACTTCCATCCTAAGTTCTTCGACTTCTCCGAGCTCAACTTCACCAACGTCTCTACATCACCGAAACTGCAATGACATACACAAAAGATAAGGACCGTACGGAAAATAAAAAGAAATGGAAAATTTATGGCAGCCGGGGTGTGCAGCTATTGATCAAGGGTCCCTTTTGGGTTTTGGCCACTGTGCTGTACGTCTTCGTAATTTTGTTTCGGTGAATGGCGTTTGGTACCATTAGTCCACGCCTGCTAGCTTTATATATATATCGCTCAAATGGGGATCAGGACGGTGTTACATACTTATTTCACCCCTTGGGATAGTCGTAATTAATTAGGATATCTTCTCCGACACATGCAAGAATGCATCAGCCGCATCACGAACATCAATGAATTAATGCGCGCATGCCATTGCTGCTGTTTCAGATCCATCTGGTTTTCTTAATATATAGTACGGTTTACAGATGAAAAATCAACAAGCAAATTGCCAGCAGAAACTTATGTAGCTGGTAGTATTTGTAGAATTATGACAGTCGGCAATAGTAACCTAGCTTAGCTAGGCATGATACACGCAATTTCAGCACTTATTCAAATTCCTGTCCGAGTATCAACATGGAATGATGTGGTTGGTGATGAGAATAATTAAGAATTCATAGAAGTTTTAGCCGACTGTGATCATTGTGGGCAGCGCAGTTGGGTTTCAATTGATTATTAATTCTTGCTTTGCAATGTTGTATCATGGCATTTTCAAATCTAGAAATGAAAAGGAATAATTCTAGTGTAAGAGGACAGAAACCTCTCAAAACTCAAGTACGTTAGGAGGAATAAGCAGCTGAATTTCATCGTGGATTGCAGCACCGGCCCAATAATCATGGATGGACAAATTGTCACTATGTTGAGTTCACCTCTTTTCACGTACTCCCCAAGTTTCAGTCTCTGCTATTGTTTTAGCGACACAATCAATACCATTGCTGACCGTGACCGATGTTCAGATAAACAAGGTTAGTTCGTCAGGAACCATAAAAGAATGGAAAAGGATTAGTATGAATTTGATATGTTAGTTGAACACCTCAATTGCCTTACAAAATTCAAAGTCAGTCCAGCATTCCTCATCCTTAGCCTGACCTTTTGGCCAATTGATGACACAGCCACAACCTTTTCCACTTTGGCTTTTATGCTTGCATTTAGCACGTTTCTTGTGCCAGTAACAGCTGGCTGCATTTGTTCAACCAGCATCAATATTATGACACTCTGTTTTTGTTACCAAATTTGTCACATGGATTGAAAAGGGTCTCAGGTAGGATTCTTGCCTCTAGATTAAATGCGCTAGCTTGAGAGGCTACTCGGCAGCTATCCATGGAAAACGCCTTCGCACCCTTCAATTGCGGAAAGACCCTCATAGTCTAGCAAATCAGTCTTGAAGAGATGCAGGGTTTTCATCAGAAGCATTGTCCAATTTCTTTGGATGTGCATTCTTCTTGTCGCCTGAAAACAAATTGCGGGAGTCAAGTTAATAGACAAAGTAAACGAAGAAGAGCGTGACAGTTAGATTAGAAACTTACTAGGTCTCTAACAGTCCCATGGACAATGTAACCTTGAGAACGTAGAAATTGGACAACCCGTGATGCCAGGTTTTCTAGTCACCTATCACACAAACTTTTTCTGTCTCTCCTATTTCTCTTATCAGTTAGAGGTCTGCTAGCTTCGGAATTGCACTTCTATGGCTGCCTACTGAGGTCCAAGTTGACAAATAAAAGAGAAAAGTTCTTAGGCTTGTTGATTATAACGTCTTTTTCTATGCTCGCATACATTTAATATCAAAATGCTGCCGTGTTTTGTGTCTGTTTGCTATTGCAAAATGATAAAGGAGTGAAAAACTTAAGCCTTTTTCAGACATTGACATCATATTATATTACTTCAGTCAACAATCATCTACCAAATTTTGATAGTGTCCAAAAGAATCAGCACGACTAGAAAGGGGTTTTATAACTAGTACAAAACCGTTGCTTGCATAGATGTATATCTGCTTCTAGAATATAGCACTGAAGAGGTAAAACTTTTCCAGGTTCGACTTAATTTCAAACTCACTATGAAAGCAACTCGGTTACTTTTGAAAAACATGTCGCCATGTTTGGGTCCCATGTACCCACTTAGAACCAATTTCCAGCAAGAGCTTTAGGGTTGCTTGAGAGAATTGCTAGACTGTTGGTAACTGACACAAGAAGTGCAAGAACTACTTGGGAACATGTCATTTTTCCTAGAAATTTGAATAATTTTAAGATAGCTGCTTCTATTGCATTCCAGCAGAGATCTTCAGCACATGTAATATAGATAATGAATGAAATAGGCAGGCAGACTGATGCAACAGAACTCTATGAGATGTCCCGAATGCAAGCGACCTACGAGTGACCTAAACATAACCTATTAAGTGTCCTAATTAAAAATGGCGTACAAATGAGCTTCACCTAATTTTCAACTGCTTTAATATAAAGTTCACCAAGAAATTGTACTTCAGCCATTACAATACAAAGAAAATTTATTTCATCCATTCATTTACAGGAGACACAAAATAAAATTGATATTCCAACCATAGATAGCATCTTCCTTGGAGGAAGATAGGAAAGCTGTTTACATAGTCTGGGACTAACTTTTACAAGCCTGCCTCAAACATGTAATTGAGAGAGCATGGTTTAACATCAAATCCCACTATGCTACTCTTTGTGCAGGATGCCGCTCTCTTCATAGTTCTTGTCAGAATCATGGATGCTCTCTTCTAGTGGCCTGTACTTCCATCCCAAGTTCTGCAATTACCCTAAACTCAGCTTCACCCCCACATCCACCTTGGTGAAGCTGTCATGACATGCATCACAAAGCAAGAATATTAAATTAGAAGCCAAGGAAAAATTGCAGAAGTGCTGGCATCGTAAACTCAACTTTTCTCTTTTTTATTGTTCTTAATAAATGTACAACTTTTCGAATCAGGAAGCATAGCTGAGTCCAGAATTACTTTTTAATCATAGTTTAGATACATTATCTTTATCTTGACCGCCAGAGCCTGCATTCTGATTGCGAATGAAGTACATATATACCTTCTTTTTGCTTCAGGCTTTTCATATACAACCAAAATAACATCAGCGACATCACGTAAATCTACCAGGGGTCTATTTTTATCTTCCAGTGATTCATTTCCATCTAACATCCATTTCAAATCAGAGAATTAATAAGCTTCAACAAAGAAAAGAAAATGCTTACTAAGCATGCACAAAATATTTTTTAGCCGCAAATTCCTAGGATGCTTAATTAATAATTACAAATGCTGTTTCCCTTATTCTGTAATTGTTACTGATGTAACCGTAAGGCATGTATCTCATTGTCCATTGCAACTATCTATGCCTATTAAATGGCTAAGAAACTTCCTAGGTTCAATGCTTTAACAAGCTAATGTTGATGGCATCCTTCGAATTCACAATGTGGGAATTTGTATTTCACATCCAATAAGATGTATTTCCCTGGTTTACAACTGCTTTTCAAGTTTTAACATGTAGGAATGGGATGTTGCAGGAAAAGCAGAAACCTCTGAGAAGTCCTAGATGCAGTAAGCTACTGACATTGATTGCTGGCTGCAGCATGGGCCCAATAACAATTGATGGACAAACTGTCGCAATATCAAGTTCACCATTTCAGCATACTCCAGAGCTTGAATCTCTGCTATTGTTTTCGTCAGGCGATAATAGTTATGGAAACAACTTGAGAAATGCTGTCAAACAGAATGAACTTGAAAAAACACCTCGGATATATTAATGAAAGCAATCTTTTGACAAATTTCTGTAAGTCCATAATATGAAAGCAAATGAAATTTTGTTCATTGGATATCTCAGTTGCCTTGCAGAATCCCTTACCAGACCAACATTCCTCATCCAAGGCCTGACCCTTTGGCCGATTTGGATTCAGCACAATAACAGCAACAGATGACACAACACACAACCATAACCCCCTCTACATTTTGCCTTCATACACGAATTGAGAACATTCCTTGTCCCAACAACAGCTGGTTCAATCAGTTGTACATGCACAAAAGTTCTTATTAGATTCAAGCCAGAGATAATTAGGATTTGCATGATTTTATCAAACACAATTCCTTCATTCTAATTGTCAGCTGATCAAACTTCAAAGGGCCAAAACAGTAAAGTGAGTGAAAATTATTCCTCAGGATTGGAAACTTAGCCAGCTGGAACAAGGCATGCAACATGGAAAACACCAATGCAGCCAGCCATGGCAGCACATAGACCTTCATAGTCAAGCAAGTCTGTTTTGAATATCTGCAAATTCTCTGAAGCAGTTCTAGTTTCTTCAAATGAGCATTCTTGTCATCACCTGAAGATAGATTATTAAAAAAAAAAAAAATCCAATTAGGTCCATTCAAATAGCTAACTACAAAAAGAGAAACAGAATTATATATGAATCTTTGCTGCATGTAAATGTAATAATGAAAAGGCACCAAGAAATTTGCATGGGTCTCTTGCAGTTCCTAGGACCATATAGCCATTCAAAAGCAGATACTTGACAAGCCATGAAGCTATGTAGCCTCCAGCACCAGTTAGGCACACTCTGTCCTTGTCTTCTCTCATCTCTAATCTCACTTCCAGTTCTTGCAAGGAATTCAATTTGTTCAAGAGTCAGCAGAGTGTTTACGGTGCCCAAATGAACATGCAGATTATATGATAAATATTAAATAGTCAGTTTGGCGACACAAACCTCGTTTTATACAAGACAAAAACTGACATCAAATATATAAATTTTCCTTTCCTTTCTTGGCCGCATTCCAATTTAAGTGTATTCTTTTATTTATATTTGTTAAATTTCCGGTGTACATATTTATAAGTAAAGAGTTATAGCTTCAAATTGGGCAATTAGAGAGTATATTGTATAATATACGTGCACTGGATATTCCGCAGCGCGAGTAACACTAATCATGGGCATTGAGCTGCCTAAGCTGAAAATTCAACAGCTGTCCAACCAAGCCCAAGCCACGCCAGCGCACCATTCTACCTACTGATCGTTTTGTCATATCTACTTACGACGTGAATCTGTTTCTCACGGGGCCATGTGAATAGACATTAATTGTCAAGCCATGCGTGTTGGCTTCAACGTGCTTGCTCATGATTAGGTATGGCAAAATCCCGGACTCGTAATGACCAGATCTTACTCAGATGCAATTGATCTAACTCTGGGTTCAGGTTTGGATATCTGAATTTTATATTTTTAATATTATATATATATATATATATTTTATTTTTAATAATTTTATAAATTTTAAATTTATTTTAATAAAATTTAACATAAAAATATAAATTTTAAGTGTTTAAAATTTTATATATGTATAATAAATTAATTAAATAAATATAAATACTTAAAATAATATATATTTTATAATATTTTATAATAAAATATAAATTTTAAATTTATCAAGTGATACTCAAAATCTACCTAACTTCATATCTAAGTTAGATAATATCCTACCCATAACATTTGAGTACCATTCGAATCCAAATCCAATGGATATTTCTACCACCCCTAGTCATGAATGATCCCACAATTCACGCGGGCTGTCCTCTCTCCCCTTTGAATAGAAGAATCATATTTGTCCATATTTAAATATTTAATGCGACTTGACTAGAAACGAGTTATTAGTTATACATGTCATCACACCAGCGTAGCTACTTCAAAGAAAAAAGTAGTCAGCCTAATTAATGAAGTCACTGTCGATCGCCCAGCAGCCAACGCCTGCACTCACTGATCATCCATGGCCATGCAAATCACGCAACGGCACTTACGTACAGTGGCAGCCCCCCATCCTATCAACTATTGCCATTTTTATCACCTCACAATCCTCATGACCCAGCGTACGTGTCGTGTCTCATACAATATCTCCATCGAATTACTATTAATTCGATCGTGCATTTGGAACTTCTAAAAGCTCCCCTCTCTTGAAAATGATCTTTGGTGACTCTTTCTCAATTCATTAATAATAGACATTGACAACAATATTTTGAATGCATGCTTTGACAATTTCTAGCTTTCAGAATACGACACAACACTCTTTCTTTTTTTTCTTTTTCTTTTTTTAAGTGTAGATGTTTTAAAATACAGGTTCATTATATATATATATATATATATATATATATATATATATTACATCAGTATTTTATTATTATTATTTATTTTAATTAACTAATAAACTGTTTAGGATATATAATGAATTCATAGTTTTAAAAGATACTTTCATTTACACATGAGAATAATTGTGTTGTGAGAATAGTTATACAATACATTAATAATATAAGTTAATTACAAACTCCGCTTGTTGATTACAGTATACTTCAAGAAAGTTTATCCATTTTAGAGAATGTTTTCAATTGAGAATTTCTTATCCTATTAAAAGTTATGGATAAACTGAAAAATATTTTTAAAAAAATACACTTATTTTAATGTACTATAAGATAAAATATATTGTATTAAAATATGTAAATTTTTTATTTTTTATTTATTCTCGACTTTAATATAATCGAAGATTTCTAATTAAAAAATTATTCTATATACTTCTGCATATATTTTTAATAATGTATATAATGAATAATAATAATTAATTAATTGACTGCATCGAGTGAGCGGGCCGGCTTGCAGGCAGAAAATTAAGGCTCCGTTTCCTTATGTTGATAAACAATCAATATTAAAACCTCATAAGCTTTGAGACCAGATAATGACGAACACGACCACACTGAGATAATTTGGTTGAGCAAGTGATTTAGTAATAATGATAAAGATTTCAATAATCGACTCTTAATATGATGTGTTATTTATTTATGACATAATTAATTTTATAATTTATAAAATAAATATTCTACCATTTAATTGTTGAATATGATATCAATTGAAATTCAAATGTTAGAATCCCTAACATTCATGTGGAATCTACTTTGATGGGAAGAATGCATGGCAGCCAAGAAGTGAGGAGTCAGTATGGGTTTCCATGCGCATTAAGTCGATCGACGTACGTGTTCGGCATAGAATTCACGCAACATAAAGTGTATTTGAAATTATGTGCGTGTATGCGCAACTAACAAGCCAATATGAATATATATTTAATAGATCATCAACCATGAGTATGCAAACTGGCACGCTATATATATATATTTAATTTGCTTCAACATCATCTTGACTCGAACTTTGACCTTAGAATCGTTATTTAATTTGCAGCAACATCGTTTTGACTCTTGACTCAAATTTCGACCTTAGAATTGTAAATCGTTTCTATATTTATATATTTAGAATTGTTATCTATAATCAAAGGATTAATTAATTATAGCACGAAGGAGAATCACCAACTAGTTGAGTGGTAGAGATCACTCAACTTTCCACACAAAATTCAAGTGATCGAGTAAGTTTGTACCTTTTTTTTTTTTTTTTAATAACTTGGTGGAAGATTTGGTTCTTCGTTTTGGAAACAAATTTCGCCCATTTTGAGGGACAAATGTTAGCCATCTGCGAGCTATGCCTATATAGATAAAATGTAGGATGAAATTTTCTTCTTGTTTTTTGCCACTTTCTAAAGAGTTCTTTTAAGTGTTCTTTGGTAGGATACATTATGTTATATAGTCCTTCTATTTCTCTATCTCTCTCTCTATTTTTTTTTTATATGCTGACATACTATTAACTCGTATAGTTTGATAGAGTCAATTTTTAATGTGAAAATGCATTATTCATAATGCCGATCAATTTTAACAATTTAACCATATCTAATTGGGCATATATATATATATATATATATATAACCTCCAACAAGTGTGTGAGTCAAGTTTCAGCAATATAGTTTCAATCTTATGCTATAAGGAACTAGACAAACAAATTATGAGCCAATTTGAGAATGTTGTACCTTTTAAAATATTTGTTGTTAGTTGTGCTATAGAAATAATCAACTGTGTAGATAATCAATTAAGTATTTGGAAAATTTTGTTTTTAGAAGTATTATGAATTTTGAAAGTAGTTATAGACATTTGGTAATTTTACTATTAAATTGTTGAGAGAAAACAAATGAATAAAATGTACATAATGTAGGATAAATTTTAACATATACATATAATAATTTTAATTTTGTATTATAATAATTTTTACTAAAAATAAAATTTATAATATATTGATTTTATTTTTTATCTTAAAACAATTGATAATAAAATTTATAATACAATGAAACAAATTTAATAATAATTCAACCAACAAATTGATATAAATAAATTTAGATTGATGAATTATAATAATAATATATTAAAATATTGATTTTGTTTCCAATTTGAATAAGGATAATTTCGGGTTTAGGTATGAATTTTAAGGATATTTATGAAATTGTATTAAAGAATACAATTGATTCTCAAAATTAGAATCTAAAAGCTACTCCTTCTTTATTTTTCAAAATCAGCTGTAAGAATGGCTGATTTTAACAAAAGTTGTTTTTGATCTTTTTTTTTACCAAACACTAAAATTACTTTTTAGACTTTTAAAATCACTTTTAAACCTCTTAAAAGCACTCACAAATAGACCCTACGTCATGAGGAGCCGATATGATTTTTTTGTTTTTTTGGTTATTCTAAGAAGTATCCCAACCACAATTAGATTGAATATGATTAATGAAATCTATTGACCGAGTCTGAACTCCGAAATCTCAATGCAATTTACTAATTTAGTTATTAATTTAATTACAAGTAGTTATGTAAGCATCCTTTTTTTTTTTTTGTGAAGACTTATATAGGCAGACTTGCTTAATTATTTGTTGATTTATCTCATAATTGTTTCTCCTTTATATGATGCCCCTCCGAATTGCTATAAGCATTTGTTTATGTAGGGTCCCTAATTAATTATCTTTTTTCCTCTAATCTTCCAACTAGAGTGGAGCTATTGGCACCCTCATAAATCCTCTCAAAACCCCATTTCTGCCTAAACTCACGTACGGTCACAATAAATTGTCATCCACAATTAGATTGAATATGATTAATGAAATCTATTGACTGGGTCTGAACTCCGAAATCTCAATGCAATTTACTAATTTAGTCATTAATTCATTCTTTTCTTTTCTTTTTTTAATTTTAGGCTATAATAAATTGTCATCCACCACTGGCATGCATCTATTTATCCATAAAACCAATTACATGTGACATTTGAAACCTAAAGAAAATTGAAAGTTATGGCTGGTAGTTGATAACAATGATGGTGACCCATACAAAGTACACTATTGCGGGCCTAATAATTTCAGGTTTCCAACTCCATTAGAGAGTTTAAACGTCTAAAGACCCAATCTTATTCCTAAAGTCAATTTCTCCCATTCGATTTTGCTGCAAATCTACCATTTTTTTTTTTCAACTTTCTTTGCATATCTTGCTGACTAAATTATTGATATGATTTATTGTGTTGCATTAGTTTCATGACATTCTATCCTCATGAATATTAGTTAATACTTGAGAAGCTTTCTTGCATACTACGCTTTTCTTTTTTTGTGAGTTTTTTTTCTCGTAATGAATATTTATTTTTCATGAACTAAGTAATCACGACGTGAATAAATAATAAATTAAAAAATAAGGTAAATTTAGTATTAACTATATGTATTTTAATTTGGGGGCTATTCTATATATAGTGCGGTGAAAATATCGCTACCCTTAACTTAATTACATATCACTAGTGTAAATAAAGTATGAGCTGAACTATTAATATCTCTCCGTAATCCTTATAAAATCCCTCTCCTATTACAATAACATTAAATGAAAAAATATATCTAATTAGGCTCTTATATTTCTCTCTTTAACTCTTTACACCCGTACAACGACACCAAATATTTTTATATTTTTATTTCCCTACAAACACTTTACATTCTAAACTTTTCTTTTCCCGTTAAGTATGTATTGTTTAATAACTCAAATTTTTGTAAAATGAAAAAATTATAATTTATTTTTTAAAAAAATCAACTATAATTAGTAAAAGAAACTATTTTTTTAATCAGGAAAAACTAAAAATTAAAAGAAAATGGATAGTTTGAAAATTAAAGTAGGTTTTGACAGAAAAAAAAATTAAAAAGAAAATTGTAGGGTCGTAATAGTTCCACTCATAAAAGATTACTTTCATTCTTTATTCTTTGCTGTCGTGCTATTTGACATCAAATCTTGGCTAATTTTGGTACAATATCCACTTTAGATTAATGGAATACCATAACAAGGCAAAATATTTATCTAATTACTACGTGTCTTCAATAAAATGTAAATTTTAGATATTAATATTAAATACATATATAACCTTATAGAGCAAAAGCCAGATTCATTTACCTACATCGCAAAACAAATCAATGACCATGGTTAATTCATAAATCTAATTTGGGTAAAGCAGCATTAGCTTTATAAAATTTTGTATCTTAATCGAGATAGATATCGAGTTATTTGATACATGAATGATGTAATAATACTATATAATGATAAAAATTTATTTTTGGTCAAACTAATATTGAATTACATAGCGTTTTAATAATAAGATAATGAGTGTCAATCTAATCTATTTGTACTTTATTTGGGGTTAAACGAGAAAGAGAGAGAGAAAGAGCGAGAGAGAACAAAAGAAAAAGAAGAGAAAAGCTTAATAGTATTCTCTAAAATCTAAATTAAAAAGGTGTAAATCATGTTCGTTGTGGCCCCACAACATATACGAGTGACCCATCCACTTAGAAAATTCCTAAACGCAAGTTCATCAATTTACAACTCACATGCCGATTTAACTTGATAATTAAGTTTGACACGCACGATTGCTAATATATATAATATACGTACTTTTTTTTCCCACGAAACTACAACAAATCTTTTTGACCATATACAACGATGTATATACTAATTAGTGGTGTATAATTATTAAACAGCTGTACATACAAAGTAAATATTAACATTTGCGTTAAAAGAACGACATAAAATTATAAATCTTAACTTTAACTTGATTCGTAACTAATTTTTATTTTAAGTAGGTTATTTATAAAACGGAGACAAAACAAGAATAATAAATTGCCGTTGCAGTGGGTTTACATGACTCGTAGACCAAACAAGAAAATGAATATTATTTATAAGAAATGCCCCACTTTAGTATTATCATTGATTGTTGCTGAGCGTTAACGACTTCATTAACTGAATCGGAGTCCAAGATCGGCCAAACACTGTCTTAGTGAATCGTGTGAAAGGGGGTATCGCACGTGTGGCCGCAGCACTCGCGCGCTTCCCCTATAAAACGGACTTCTCAGTGTCCACAGTTTTTTAACTCACAGCAACAAACAAATCCCTCCAAACAAAAACTCAATTATTATAATTTTTATAAAATTTTCATCCATTTTTTTCCTTAAAAAAAACAGAGAGAGAGAGAGAGAAGGAAAGAAAATTCTAATTCTAATAATAATAGCTATAATTGAGATTGCCGCCGGGAAATCTGAAAAATGGACGTCCGCCGGCGGCCTCTAAAAGTTCACGACGAAGTGATCAAAGAGAAGCGACCAACTTCGCCGACGCCAAAAGCATCAGACGCGTTGCCGCTTCCGTTGTACCTAACTAACGCCATATTCTTCACGCTGTTCTTTTCCGTTGCGTATTACCTGCTACACCGTTGGCGTGAGAAGATCCGTAACTCAACTCCCCTCCACGTGGTCACTCTTTCCGAAATCGCTGCCATTGTCTCGCTCATTGCTTCCTTCATCTACCTCCTCGGCTTCTTCGGCATTGACTTCGTCCAGTCGTTCATCTCACGCGCCACCCCAGAGGCTTGGGATCTCGAAGAAGACGACAGCGATATCATTTCCCGTCCTCCCGCTCCCATTTCTATTACAACTCTGTCCTCCGCCCAAGACGAGGACGTTGTTCAATCCGTTATCGACGGTTCGATTCCGTCTTACGCGCTCGAATCCAAGCTCGGTGATTGCAGACGAGCGGCTGCCATTCGCCGCGAGGCATTGCAGAAAATGACCGGGAGGTCGCTGCAGGGACTGCCGTTGGATGGATTCGATTACGACTCGATTTTAGGACAGTGTTGTGAAATGCCGGTGGGTTACGTGCAGATTCCGGTGGGAATTGCCGGGCCGTTGTTGCTTGATGGGTTTGAATACTCGGTTCCCATGGCGACCACCGAAGGGTGTTTGGTGGCGAGCACAAATAGAGGGTGTAAAGCAATCTATGCCTCCGGTGGAGCCGCCAGTATGTTGTTGAGAGATGGGATGACCAGGGCCCCTATTGTTAGATTCGCTTCTGCGATGAGAGCTTCTGAATTGAAGTTCTTCTTGGAGGATCCCAACAATTTCGAAACTTTGGCCGTCGTTTTTAACAGGTCATTCATTCAAGTTGTTTTTTTTTAATTTTTTATTTCTTTTCATATTATATCTATATAATACTATTTTGAATTATTATTATGATATAGGTGTCTTAGGCTGTGACTGTCCGTTTGGATTTCTATATTCGTAAGCTTTTTAGTCTTTCTAAGTTTAAGATTTTTATTGCACATGAAAAATAAAAGAAACTAATTTTGGGAAACTTAAATTTTCAGGTTATTATTGTCATTAGAAGTAAAAGATGGTGACATGTTTTTGTTTGTTCGTTGCAGGTCGAGTAGATTTGCAAGGCTGCAACATATTCAGTGCTCTATTGCAGGTAAGAATCTTTACATCAGATTTTGCTGTACCACCGGTGATGCAATGGGAATGAACATGGTGTCCAAAGGAGTTCAGAATGTTCTTGATTTCCTTCAAAATGATTTCCCAGACATGGATGTCATTGGAATATCTGGTATGTGTCTTGTCATTTACCTTTAAAGTTGTAGTTATATTTTACTTTCAGTTACTAATGAAATTTGGCATTGTCTGCTAGTTTCCTCTTGCATGTCATAGAATTTTCTTTGGTAATCATCTCATGGTTTCTGTCCCACTCTATTAATATCTGTAGAAATATGTCATTGTTTCTCTCAGAAATGATATGTTTATTAGTTTTTAGATCATCTCTTTTGATGTTTTTGACATCTTGATATTATAATGACTATCATATCTTGCAAATAATGTTTTTGAATTTTCAGAAATATATTGCTGTCCATATTTGGGTGTATTTATTCTTCAACATTACTATCACTATAGACCCAGAGTTTGCTTGGTCAACTGCACATTTCATCTGGATGAATCTGTGTCATTAAGAAAAAAAAAATTTAATCTTTTTTTTCTTCAAAAATATCATTATATATAGTTTACATTTTAACTCTGGAGCATTTTTGTAGAAAAGCCATATTTTTTAATTGATATTTATTCCAATTGTGAATACTTCAATATTATTAATCGTACCATTTTCTTAATTTGATTTTACTTGGACACACCTGTGTACTGTGTATAATGTTGACATATCTTACCATTTTTAAGTTATTTTCTCTTCTCTCTCCATTTTATCATATGCTGGTCATGTTCCCTTATTTCTTTCAATTCTTGATTTCTTTGTATGAGAAATTATTTTTGGGTGAAGCTTCATTATGATGGCAATATTTGTTTGATTTCAAGATATTTACACATAAATTTAAACTGCCAGGAAACTTTTGTTCGGACAAGAAACCTGCTGCAGTTAATTGGATTGAAGGGCGTGGTAAATCAGTTGTTTGCGAGGCAACAATCAAGGAAGAGGTAGTGACGAAGGTGTTGAAAACTAATGTGGCTACACTGGTAGAGCTCAACACACTCAAGAACCTTGCTGGGTCTGCTGTTGCTGGTGCCCTTGGTGGATTCAATGCTCATGCTGCCAACATTGTTTCTGCTATCTTCATAGCAACCGGCCAGGATCCAGCGCAAAATGTTGAGAGTTCTCACTGCATTACAATGATGGAAGCCATAAATGATGGGAAGGATCTACATATCTCGGTCACTATGCCATCCATAGAGGTAATTGGGCATTAAGTTTAACAATACCCTTTTATTTTTAAGTACTTAATTTCAGTTATTATCATCAGGTGGGTACTGTCGGAGGTGGAACTCAACTTGCTTCTCAGTCTGCGTGTCTGAATATACTTGGCGTGAAGGGTGCAAGCAAAGAATCACCGGGATCAAACTCAAGGCTCTTGGCCACAATTGTTGCCGGTTCGGTTCTGGCAGGGGAGCTCTCTCTGATGGCTGCCATTGCAGCTGGTCAGCTCATCAAGAGTCACATGAAATACAACAGGTCCAGCAAAGACATATGCAAAGCCGCATCATAGATGATGAGGTGCACCCACCTGGTAAAATGAACTGGAAAATAAAATTTGAGATGAGGATAGGCATTAAGTAGGCAAGTAAGCAAGCAAAAAGGGAAAATGAAAGCTGTTGGCCCCAATGTGAAATTTCTTTTCTACCATAGCCTATAGCTGTAATGTCAAGTGAGGGTGGGAATCACAACGTGGCTAGCTGTATCGGTCACCTGAAAGCAGAAAGGGCTCTGAATCAGAATAATTTTGGCCCCGCAGGCCTTTGTTGCAGAGTCCTGTCCTACATGGGAAATTTTTATCTGTCCTTTCTGTTTATTGTTCTCGTTTATGTTTCTTTGAGAGGCGTTTATTTTGGTCTTGTTAGTAGCTGCTCTCATGTGTTTGTAGGGGGGGACCAGACTCTCTGACCGGTTCCATGTTCAACTTTTTTTTGTTTGGGGGGGGGGGGGGGGGTGGTTTGGTTTTCCCTTTGGCTCATCTGTATACAAGATTGTGTCCTCCTTAAGATTTGATATCGATTTGGATTATACCAAGGCATTAAGGAATTATCTTTTATCTCTATCAAAATCACAAACTGGTCTGTTGATGTTCTGGTACTGTGGTTTGTGAGCAATATTAAAGATTTTAACTTCCTTGTTTTCATGCTTGAATGGATATTGGATACTGAACAAAGAATGTGTTAAGTTTATCGCTGCCGTCTATTTCTCTCTACAATGTCCAAGGCCATATTGAAACCCCTATGCGCAACAAACACAGTTAAATAATGAAAGCTGAGCACATCAAATGATTGCTATTGGCAACTATTTAATGTAAGTCTCGTCGTCTCTTTTCTCAACTTCTCTTTTTAGCTGTACATCTTCATCAAATCTTTTTATTTATTATTTATTATTATTTTCCCTAAACGCTATGTTTAATAAAAACTTGCGAATATCCCTTCACACTGTTCACTCTCCCACGAACAAGATTCTCAGAATTCTTGCGTCTATCATATTAGTCAACTGACTGCTTGTAGCTCAAAGCATTTGTATTTTTTTGTGTTTTGTTTTACTATGAGCCTTTTTAACTCTTTAAGAAACTTGTGCCTCTCAATTGCAGTCTAGAAATTTATTGGTCTGTTATTATTATTAAGAGTAATGATACAATTATAAACTCTTATATAAATTTATTTTGTACAAATTGATGTAGTATGATTAGATTGGTTGAATTAAATATCACTTGGCCCACATGATTTGTTTTTATTAATTTATATTTTTATTCAACCAATAAATTAATGACACGTCAATTTATATAAAATAAATTTATATAAGAGTTTGTGAATGTATCATGACTCTATTATTAATTTCTATCATAATTATCAAGCCGGATTTTAAGAGGTAAATTAATAGGAGGCTGCCAACGAAAGTCGCAACCCCCCCCCCCCCCCCCCCCCCCCCCCCCCCCCCACCCCAACGGAACCTAAGCTCAATAAGTGTGTTTTGAGACTGTCACTGGGCTGGGCTCGTAGCCCACTAGGGCCCTTAAAATCTTACATTCATGTATTGTGTCACTAGTATCGCGCCACGCATCATCCCGAACAAAATCCGATTTCTATTTGGGGTGGGGGCAAAAGCCGAAAGCCTGTTTCCTGAATTCTTCCATGTTCTGAGACTGAAACGGCAAAACCACGAGTGAATCAAATTGTGATTTGGTAACGAAACCCTAAAGCGTTATTGAAATTCTTTGAAAAAAAAAGAGGAAAAACTTACAACTTCCCATAAAGGCTACAAAATTGAATCGAAACGAATCTAATGGCGAGCAGCTGGAGAAGAACAATCGGAAATTTGAGGTCATTTGTTGGGAATTCGATGGGAGGTGTGAGAGGCGGAGCCAATTTGGCTTCGTGGGTCGTCGCCGGAACCCTGGCCTATTACCTCTGGGTCAAGCCCTCTCAGGACCTCAAGCGAGAACAAGAGGTTCAATCTTTTATTCACTTACTATTTGATTGTTATCAATTTTAAGTTTTTCATGCGACGATAATCTCTGAATCGCAGGAAAGAGCAGCCCTTGCAGCTCTTGATCCAAATCGGTACGTGGAAAAACGAAAACCGATTCCTGATCCACAGGTAATGTTTATTTCGTATAATTTTTGCTTTCTTTGCCGTTCGCTTGTATTTTTTGTTGATTAGTGATTTTCGAACTTGTTTGCAGGAAACGGGTTTGATATACGGCAACAAGAATAGAAGTAGTAAATCAGAGGAGTGATTTGCTCGCTACACATCTTTAACTTGTAAGTTAGACTGTGTTGGGTTATTGAATTCACCTTTGGATTTGCCAGAAGTATTGAGTTCTGTGTATCATTTAACGCGAGTATGAATGTTAAATTTGTATCTACATGATGTATGGACTTTTACTTTCTGTATTGCATAAAGGAGGAGGAGAACTGTAGGATTTGAATTTGGCTTTTCGATGAAGAATTACTTTTATTTGTTAAATAAATAATGATGGGATTTAAATGCTAGAATCCAAGAAATGTATTGGTAATGGTTGTTTGTGTCTGAATTGTTGAGTGATGCTTTGGAACCATATTGTCCAATCCATGGGAATCGGTTATAGTGTGTTAAGGTTAGGTTTCGGTGGATAGAATGCCTAGTGACAAGGCTCTCATATTTACAATGAACTCGGTTGTGTTGCTGAATTTTACCAAGGAGAACCCTTATATGATTCAAATTTATACAGGAGATTATGGCAGGCAGGCAGTTGGAGTAATGAGGTCAGTTTAGCTTTATATCAAATGGAAAAATATCAGGACTAATAAAAGCTATGAATCTGCATGACCGATATAGTCATGTATTTGTGTGATGGGGGGTGCTTGGGGAAATATGATAACTTTTTTTATGATTACAAATGATAGATATGTCCGGTTGGCTCGGAATTAGAAGCACATTGTTGTTGACTGTTGCTTAGTGTTGAGTTGAGCCCAGCATATATATGAGGGATCTGACCGATTATCAGCCTTGATGACTTGAGATTGTGTTGTCAGGGCTTGGCTTATGACAGCGGTTAGGGAGATGTTAGTGTTTCCTTGTTGGCCTAGGCCAGCCTGTGTGGTTGTCTGTGAATGATAGAATGCTGACCAAATACCTTGGACTTGGAGGCTGCAAAACTATAACTTTCTGTGAGTGGACGAATCAAATCAAGCACGGCTTATGAGTTTTCATGTGGAAGAGTTTGGGTTGATTGCAGTTTGAATTGGAGCGGAGAATCCCACCTTATGATAGCAAACAAAATAAAACTGTTGGGTATCGAGTGGAAGCATGTGATAGAAGGGATCAGATCATGCTGAGGTATATGCCTATATGTTTGCAGTTGTGGCAGTGGAAGGGAAAAACTGCTGAGATGATACGACGGATTACTTAATCACTGCCATGCCAGAGGTCTTAAGAGGAGAAAGAAACAGAGGTTAGACTGAGACCGGAGAATATTAGGATTGTCATTGTGTATGGATAAACATTGGAGTGCAGCTTTTAACACCCCTAAAAAAAACTTTACGACACCCCTTTTCGTTAAATTTCAACATAAGAAGATTATTATTATTTTTTATTTATTAATACATACATAGCCTAAAATCTAAAGTTTTTTTTTTCTTGTTACATAATTTCCATATTTTTATAATTCTTAGTTCTTTAAAGTCCCCCCCACCCCACCCCCAAATAAAAGGTTAAAAATTTTAAAATGTAAATATAAACTATGAAATACGGGGGTGTTGAAAATTGTTAAAGGAAACAATTTATTTAAGTGTTTAATTAAATTTTTATGTAAAATAAAAAAGAAATTAATATAGTATTAAATATCTAGGTAATTTCAATTAAGCGAGGTCTTCTGAAGAATTTAGAGAGGTGTCAAATGGCCTCCACTCTAAACATTGGGCTGCAAGGGAAGGTGGAACGAGTCATGGGTCAAATGAGATCACCCATTGGCAAAATTGGGCTCGGCCCAGCTTACCAAATGTATTGGACTGGATCTCAGTTCAGAAAGTTTGGGTGGCGTTGGCAAAAGCCTATCTAACTGCTTTTCCTTGCTTGCTTCCTTCTTGTTTTTTGGGCTTTTGTTTCGTTTCATCCTTGCAAATGTTGATTAATTAATAACATGTCCTGCATCGCAGTCGGTATCAGATTTGACTTATGTGCACAGAGAAAGAAGACTCAAATGTAAGCCCGTGATTGTGAATTTTAAACTTTTGCAACAATTTTGCCCTTTCTTGTCGGGGAAAAAACCCTAATTAATTGATTTTTGTATTTATTTCAACTCCTGGGAAAGTGTGCAACAACGAATTATCGAATCGAAATAAATAAATAAATAAATACCACCAATAATAATAGAAAGAAAGGCGCGCGCGCGTGTTTCTTCTTAAAAGAATGAAATAAAATTATGTTCTGCATATATATTATATATAAAAGTAATTTTTTAATAAGAAATTTCTTAGTTTAAAGTAAGAGATTAGTAAAACATATATCTTGGTGTAGCATATTCAAATTTATTTTTTTATTTCTTAATTAATTTCTTACGATATTAAAATAAAAGAACAAATATTCGTTACTATAATACAAAAACACAAATTTTTTTTATCTATTAGTATTATTTTCACTTTATTAAAATAAAGATATCATCATTAGAGTGTTTATATATATATATATATATATATGAATTGTAAGTTATCAAATGACTACAAAAATATTACTGTTTATCATTTAATATTATAATTTTAAAACATCCTTCATTTTACTATATTTTTCTTGACATTATTAGTCCAACGCTGATCATACTGACATTCTGATATTGAATTGGTAAAAAATGTCTTTACACTTAAAACCAAAATAAAATTATATGTACTTTAAAATTACAAGGGCAGTATAGTCATTATCGGTAAAAAAGAGGAAAAATCAACAAAAAGAATTGCATGAATCCCAAATAGCTAGCGCCATTTTCTTTTTCTTCCTTTGTTTTTTTTTTCTTGGACAGTGGTCCACAATATTTGAAAAATTATTGGCACTTTTGAACGAGTAGAAGCCATGTATTGACATTTATGGGTGTCATTTAAAAAAAGAATTGGAGAAATTTTGATGGCAGTCATGGGGATGTTTGTGCGCGTGTATAGTCAATTTCTAAGGAAGATATCTTTATTTTAATAAAATAAGAATATTATTAAAATATAAAAAATATAAATTTTAATACATTAAGTATTATATATATTTTTTGTCTATTAATCTATTGAAATCTGTATAATTTTTTTATTTTTTACTAGCATCTTGATTTTGTTAAAGTAAAGACACTTTCATTAGAGAATTGTTATATAAATATAACTTATCTCTAAGGATACATGATAAATTTAGAAGTAGATTTTACATAAAATTTCTTTTAGATGTAACGGCTGTTTCAATTTAACGTTTTGATGAGATCAAGATTAGTAGTTTAGCACAAAAGAAAGATATTGAATCACAAGCATAAGAGGTTTTGGAAGAGACTTAAGCTGGGTGTGATTGTTTAATTTTGTTTTCTAAGTTTTCTATTTTAATTAAAAATTTAATTAATTTTTAAAGTAGGATCATATTGATACTTTATTAATAAACTAACTCTAATTAATAGTGGTAAATAAAAATTTATTTTAAAAACATATAATAATAAAATAATAGGTATCAAATATTTTTTTCAGTTAATTAATATTTTATACTTTTTAAAGTAGTCAAACCATAACAACTATATTTGTATGTATATATATAATGGCGGGCGGGCGGGCGGGGGGGCTGGCATCGGTGGGCCACCAATGAACGACGAAGAGACATGTTCACGTGCCACCGGGCCCATATGGGGATTGGAATTTGGATGGAAACCCTGCTCCCATCGCTGCCGGCTCCCTCGCAAGTCGGGCAATTATTGGTCCACGCTCGCCCAGCCATCACATGCCCAACTGGGCCAAAGTCACGTGATCACGTCCACGTCAGCTTATCCACGTGTCCATCGGTTGATATTCGTAGGGTCAACTCAACTCTTTAATAACAAACGGAAATACCACGTCAGAAAGAAAGTTGCAAGTTAGGAATTTTAAACGCAAGACCTCTCGATCAAACCCTTATTTTAAGCTTGCTCGGTTTGCTTGTCCATTACAAAGATGAGTTATTTCAACATTTGTTTTTGGGGCCCACAAAGTGGTGTTTATTTGGCGACTGAGAATATATTTCAAGCTTTTTGGGTGGTAATGGCTGCCCACCAGATTGCGATCATGCGTCAGCATAACCTCTAAACTTGGGATTCATTCATACCTACAAACACCCCACAACAAAGCTTTTAACTTTCACTTCAAGGGGGCCTGAAACAAAGCTTTGTAAAATAATAATAATATTATTATTATTTTAATTAATTATTCAAAGTGAAACATAAATAATGAAAAAAATATTAATTAGTTGGTCTTTGCAGATATTATTTAATTTGTTACATGTTAAACATGTTATAACATTAACATTAGACATGTTATTAACATAATAACCACACTTTGAATAAATAACATGATATTATTATTTCTTCACAAAATTTACGAGCACGTTATTATTTAGAAGAATAATAATAGAATAACATGTTTAATGTTACAGCAGATATTAGTTGATTCCCATTTTTTGCAATTTTTATTTTTATTTTTTTTATCACAGTTCAAAAAACAAAATGGAAATTGCAATCAAACAAATTAATGGGCATCGGTTGACACAGTACTTTAATGGATGTGATTGGCTCAGAACTAGAATAAAAAAATAAAAACCACTTAATTAATTTTGATGAATGGGATAAACAATGTGATTGTCAGCTTCATCAACTAATCGTGAAAGCAAATATTATAACAATGACTTTCTCTTTTGAAGTCTCACTGGAAATGATAACATGAAACATGTTCCTCTATTATTTCTTCGAACTAAATAATTAATGCAACAGGATTTTGCTTTGATTTTCTTTTGGATCATCAAGTGAACCTCTCCCTTAGTAATTCCGTCAACTTAATAAATTATGCTTATAATAATTAGACCACTGATCTCTCAAAGAGAAATTAAAATAAAATTTGTGCTGGCCTTTGAGGAGAGTAGACGGCGCATAAAAAACAGCCGACACTATGAAACAAGTGGAGACCGCCTTTTAGAATCGTGATGATCTAAATTTTGCTGTGACGGCTGAGCATCAGCTAGCATGTCATTCCACTCCGCCGGGCCCCACTCCCAAAAACCTAAACCCATTACATTCAATTGAACACCGACGCGATTCCATAACTTTATTTTCTCTCCAACTTAATCAGGCCTCTTGATCTGCTTTAATTTTTATGATAATATAGTCGTCAAACAATTTTGTAAACACGCACCTTTTACAGAGATAATAATTTTGTAAACAAATTGCGAAATAGAAACTATGTTTCACTAAAAGATTTTTGAATAGGGATGAAAAATCTCACCATTAGCCTTTATTCTACAATCATTCACTCAATAAAATATGTATATTTAAAATTATGAACTTTATTTTTATCTATAATTGACTGTAATTAAATATTTTAGATATGTATTTTTAAATAACAGTAAGTATTTATCGCACTTAATTAAGTTAGTTTAATTTAGGACAAAGTCAACTCAATTTAGTTTATGAGTCAAATTTTTACTTAAAAAATTTCAATAATTGATGATAGAGTTATAAATTTTTTTTTAAACTCATATTATTAAAACTAATGTGGAATAAATTTACTAGTTAAAAGAAAATATAAAATAATAAAAATAAATCAAGATAAAAAGAACTTAATTCAAACAAAGAAAATAAATTATGCACGAAGGTTCGCAGACGTTCATCGCTATTTTCAAATCTAAGCTGAAGTGAAACAATTATTTCAAGCATATGTACGTTAAACAAACCTCGGTTAATTTTCATTAAATCGATGTAATGACAAAACTTTTCAGCACCAATTCTTATCATTATATCAATCCAGCGACGTGCCATGACAGCTGTTATTTGATGGAGAAATGCTGGTTAGTGAATCGCGTTGATGACTGGCGAAGGAAATATAAAACGGTCCCCTGTGTTCAATGGAGGAGCGAAGACGGAGTTTCCGCCAAATTTACAAGCTGCCTTGTCTTTCCATCTACAAAATTTCAAGATTATTAGATAAGGTTGACCGAGTACCGATGTCCCGACAGCTTCCACGTGGTCTGCTCTCTGACACCTCAACCCCCCGCTCCGTATTTTGACCGCACGTAACCCTCTTCTTTGCCACGTGTGATTGAATCAAACCCTAGCCACACGAGCCAAGCTATTTCTCGAGCCCTCAGTGTGTGGGTCCGGGTTATAATTACAGCTTCACGGTTTCACACGTGTGTCATTTTGCTCACATGCAAGCACGTTCCCGGTACTTGTTCTTATACACACACACACACAAACAAGCACAGACGCACGTATACGTCGGATATCTCAATTTTAATTATAGAGATAAATTTTTTTAGTTAATTATTTAAGAAAAAGAATTTTTTTTTTAAAAAAGGAGTTTTGATAGAGTGCACAATGACTCACTGATCGAGCTCTCTAGCGCGGAAGATGAATGTAACAAAATGATCTGTAAAGATGCTAAATCACTAAACAAAAAGAGTTTTAATAATTTTTGAGGAATGAAGTGGGGAATGGGAGAAAAATAATTCCTAAATTGTTAATGGGGTGGGGTTTGGTATTACACTCCCCACCTCATCCCCACCTCAATCCTCATTATATATAAATATGTTTTAAATTTTTATGTTATCAACTAAAATGTCAATTAATAATTTTTTAATTTTTATGTAATATAAACATGATATGAGTAAAAAAAATCCTACAATATTTTTTAATTTTAAAAAATTATTATATTTTCTTTTTTCTTTTAAGATGTTACTCTCTTTAAATATTTTTCACTTTTAATATCAGTTTAAGATATTGTTCAAATTTTTAGATATTTTTTTAAAAAATTAAATACTTTATAATATGGTGATGATTTTATTTTAAGTCTCTAATTTTTAATTTATTAAAATCATATTTTTATATTTACTATAAAATAAATAAATAAAGAATGGGGTGGGGATAGGGGAATCATTCCCCACGTGGGGATTCTCCATCCCCAACCCACTAAATTTATTGGGGAATGGAGGTAAAAATTTTTAATTGGGTGGGGAATGAAGTAGGCATCTCCACCCCACCTTGCCCCATTGGCATCCTAGTGTGTATGTGTGTGTATACTTAGAGACGTAGTCAGGATCTAATCGAACCAGGAAACATTTAAATTCAAACATGACTCGAATGCGCGATTGCTCATGTGATATGTCCTCATTTGGGAAACTATATTGTGAGCTCCATAAACTCCAAATGGGAGCTTAGTACATGTACAATTGTGCTCCTTATAAAATACGTTTGTATGCATCTAATTGAAACCCTATTTAAAATATAATACATTTTAAAAATTTAGATAGTAATATATAACATTACAACTATAAAATTCATTGATAATAAATTTACTTATTACAATGGTTCTCCGTGAAAACTTCTCAATGGAATTTTATGAGTTGAAAATAATACATTATCAATGTAAGTAAATAAATATTTTTCAGTAGACAAGACTAGATTATTACTTAATTTACTCTTAAAACCTTTTAATACTAACAAAAATATCCGTATATTGATTTCCTCAATTTTCTTATAATTTTATCATGCATTTCATTTTAATAAGAAAATAATAAGTAACTGATTTCCTCAATTTTCTTTGAATGAATTTTACTAATTTGGGAGTCTCTGATTTCCGATTCATCGTTTTATTTCCAAATAAGGCAAGTAGACAGATGACAAGTGGCTGAGATAGTGACGGATAGTGTTTATTGGGCGATAAACATTGACAGTAGAAAGTATCAAAAACCTCTTTAAAACAAGCAGTTGTTAAATTACGACTTTTGCTTGCACAGTGACTATTATGTATGAAATTGGTGCTACAAATTCTGGCCTAGCTAGCACACGGCAGCCGATCAGAACACTGTACATATACAAATTAACGAATCCGAAACCGATCTGTTGCTCTCAGCCGTACAATTCATCAAGAATCATCGAAATCGAAGTCGAAAGGCACTTAGATATCGATCGATCGAGAAGATAAGAGAAGAGAGGTGGCGGCGGGGATGATGGGTGGATACGAACAAAGGCAAGGCGGAGGTCGTTACTTTTATCAACTTCTGATGAGACCTGAACTGCACCTTCAAAGACCAATTGCAAGTACAACTGATTCACCTCAAAATATAATACAAACGCAACCGCAACCCTGCTCTAATAATTCGGATTCCGAAGATGATGACAACAGCAGCAGCAGCAGCAAACTGGGTAAAGCTCGTGATGATTTAGATGCAGCGGCAGCAGCTTCTTCTTCAAATCGGAGGCCGCGCGGCCGCCCTCCCGGTTCAAAGAACAAACCAAAACCACCCATTGTAGTGACGCGTGACAGCCCAAATGCTCTGCGATCGCATGTGCTAGAAGTGTCAGAGGGAGCTGATATTGTGGAGAGCATGAGAAATTATGCTAGTAGGAGAGGGAGAGGTGTTTGTGTACTCAGTGGAAGTGGTACTGCTTCTAATGTTACGTTGAGGCAACCTGCTGGGAGTGTGCTCACCTTGCACGGTAGGTTTGAGATTCTTTCCCTCTCTGGGACTGTGCTTCCGCCGCCCGCACCACCCGGCGCCGGTGGATTGTCTATTTTTCTGTCAGGAGGGCAAGGCCAGGTGGTTGGAGGGACTGTGGTGGGGCCTTTAGTGGCATCTGGCCCTGTTATTTTGATAGCTGCTTCATTTGCTAACGCTGTTTTTGAGAGGTTGCCCTTGCCCTTAGATGATAATCATCCTCAGCAGCAGCAGCGGCAGCAGAAGGAGGAGGAGGAGGGTGGTGGTGGTGTTCATCAAGTTCAGCCCTCCGCTAATTCACAATCGTCGGGTGTGACCGGAGGAGGCCATCAGCATCAGCTCGCTGAAGGCCGTGGTGCCAGTGGCGCCTCTTTCTTTAATATGGGTACTACTGGTACTGCTGGAAATGTGGGAAATTATCCATTTTCAGGTGATTTGTTCGGATGGCCAGCTACTACTGCAAGTGCTGCCACTGCCAGGCCACCATTTTGATTATATAATAATAATTAGTAATTTTATTATTAGGAGATCATACTAATTTTTAAATCATAGTTGTTACATTATGGCAGTTTGATCTCATGCATGGAGTTTTCAATATACACATGTTCTATTTTATTGATCTTTAATTTGAATAATTAATTGGGGATATATCCATCGAGGTCACACGGATTAAGCTGCAAGCTAGCCAGCCTGTTGTGTTTTGTGAATCCTTTGTTGAACTAGAAGTTGCAAATTCATGGAGACTCGTCAGGTGGAGATATAGCAACAGAAATGAAATGGCAGCACTTGTCACTTTGTGACATTTTATAGATTTGCAATTACAAGGCTTCTTCAATTTCGGTAAGTTTTCGTCAACTTCTTGCATAAAAACATTTTGGTTCTTGCCCTCTATATAACCTATAGCTAATTTAATCAATAATTCCTAGATATTGCTGCACATTGCCTTGTGTCTTTAAGCCAGTAAGTTTCTTATTCACTAACTTTGAAATATACACCAATCCAACTTTATGCTCTATAGTTTTAATTCACACACACATACATATATACATATATACATACACACACACACATATATATATATACAAGGTTGTGTTACATACTATACGGGGTCCTTGAATCACACTAAACTGCTTTTTGCGTAAAAAAATTGTGTTTGTCGTTGTATTCGTAGTCATGTTTATTTTCATCTTTTTGCTTCTAATTTTATTATAACTGCCGCTCAATCAATAGATTATATTAAAAGAAAATGTTAGAAAATACTGAAAGCATGTTTCTCTAAGGGAAAGAAAGTAGAAAAGAAAAACCTAGATTTGAACTTGAAGAATGAGCATTTATAGTCAATGGATTTCATTTTTTTTTTTTTCACTCTTGACTCTGACCAAGCGTTACAGCAATAAAACTTTGGAAACGAAGCTGTCAGTCACGCAGCAGATAAATAATTACAAAATATTAGAGATTTTCATATAATTTTGCATTTAAAACATGCCTTTGTTTCGATTTTTTGGACTTCGAGGATGGAACATGAGCTCCCAAATATTCGTGTCAACATGAAAAAGGAAAAATAAAAAGAAACTACCCACTTCCCAAAGAAAGCAGTTGATGAGCTGAAGATTTTCTTTGGAACTTCGCGGTTTTTTGAAACTTGGAAAAGACAGAATAAAAATTGTTTTTGAACTTAGAACTCTTTCTTTTCTATTATGTTACTTCATTTTATCTTTATGTCCTAAACTTATTTGAATTGCAAAAGATGATTTTGTTTATCTTCTAAATCCCATAACCGAAGAGGCGTCTCTGCTTTATATAGTATCAAGGGCTTCTTTTGAGATTTAAGATTATATATATTGCAATGATCAGCTACCTAGGTTTATATTCGTGCAAAACGAATCCCTTTAGCAACAAATCTGTGTTGCATATGAAGTGCCTTTTTATCAAGAACCAGGTTTCTCTGACATCTTTCCTTCTATAACTCAACAGCTAGCAGCAGTGAGAATTAGAGAGAATAACTTTGAGCAACAATATATAGCTAAATATATTTAGTATACTTACACTTCCTCGGGTGCTAACGTTTTATAGCGTTGTAAAAATCTTTACCACGTTTTAACATGTTTGAATCCCTATTTTAAAAATGCATACATTCTTACCGGAGAATGATTATATATATATATATATATATATGGGTAAAGTTTTTCAAAATTAAAATTTTGACTTAATTATGTGAGAAAGCTCTTTTTTTTTTCTTGATTCATTTATTGTTATATAGAGAAAGTAAATAAAAAAAAATGTAAATAGCTAGCTAGATTCATATATGGTGTTTACCAATTTAAGAATAATAGTTTGGTGATTGGTGGTCACACATATATATATAATCTCCACCTTCCATAGGTATATAATTATCTTCTTTTAATTATATTTAATTATTTTCCATTTTTTCCCACTTCATATGATGGTTCTCTCGTGCATATATATATGTGTGTGTGTGTGTATCTTATAGACTTCAGTGAAAATTCTTGAGTATAATATAGCATGCATGTGCACCTCAGTCCTCACAATCATATTACAACATTCATCTTAATTTAATTATTAATTTGTACTGAAAGTGGAGCCTCGTATTCTTCAAAATTTGTTCGACTTCCATTTTAATCTCCTTAGCATTACTTCTAAGGTGTTAGAATAATAGAACTCCAATTCGACTATGGCAAGCTCCTTATTATTATTATTTTCACTTCTAGCTTCATCTAATTATTCAAATAGCAGTCTTCTTCTGTAAATATCCTTGATTAAGTATATATGCAGAGTAGTCGTGATCGCTGTTGGTTTATATAAGAAACCTAGTCAATCGAATTGAGTTAATAGGATATAAGAGATTTTGATATTATTATCATTATTATTATTATTTAATTTATCAAGTACCAATTGCAGACATGTATATGAACTACTTGAGTAAAAGCTTAGATGAAGAGAAGAGAGGAGAGGAGGGAATGCTGCTGGTTTGTCGTCCTAATCGGTGTTAAGAAGTCTCAAGAGCTATCTTGGCTTATTATGCCTAATAATTGAATAAATTTTGCTTCTAAGAATAGGAAATTAGTTAGGAATTAGTTGTAGAATGAGAAGAGAACTAGAGAAGCCTGAAAGTGAGATTTGAGACCCGAGCGGTCATCATCAACTTCCCAGCTCCTTTCAGAAAATTTTGGCCCAATATAGTGAGCAGTCAGAGAGGCATGTTCCAATTTGCTACCTCGACCTGACCCTTTCATTTTTCCTTTTATTGGTGTGATCGTGTATACCCACACAACCCGTAAGCCTAAGCTCTCAGCTTTTAATTAATTAGTAGCAGTAATATGAGGATCGCCCGCCCGTGAAGAGGTCAACGGACGAACAAAGACACTGGCGTCTTGTCTTTTCATCACATAAGCCGCATAATAATCAGCAGAAGAATAATTTATTACATGTCAAGATTAAACGTCAATTATTTAACCGCTCAAACCCAATTATAACTGATAGTCATAGGTACGAGACAAATTTGATTAACAAAGACATGAATGTTAATTTAAACAGTATTCAAGGTACACAACACAACACCAGCAATGCAATAGGAATATTTAATCACATGTTGTTTTATTGTATTGTATAAATATATGCTCTTAATAAGTACTTGTCATTTGTTTGAGAAATATGGGAGCGGGACATTTTGATGTCAGAAATGGGATCTGATGAATAGAAAGAATACTGCAGTTACATGATACCGATAAGATTTTGTTCTTGGGCTGCGGCCTCCATGATGATGACCGAGCTTCTGCTTAATTAATTAATTAATTCTGCAGCTTCTTCTAAGAATGTATGTGCTACTTGCTCATGCTTTTCAGCAATATTCACAGCTTGCCTGTGTCCATATGAAAACTTCCTCCTGACAAGTCAAAGGAACCTCGTGACGTAATCTAGGCAGCAGCCTCGAAATTATTTGAAAACCGCCTTATTCTTAATTAATCAGAATCCTACCTCCCAATGATTAAGGCCTTATTTAGTGTTGTTGTGGTCGAAGTTTGACAGTTATAATTTAAAATTATAATATTAAAATATTTTATAAATACTAACCACTTACTTCAAATTGAAAATTCAATTGATTTAATCTATCATTTAGATGATAAAAAACTTATAATATATATATATATATATATTTAATGACATCTGTTGGGTTCCACTTCCAAGCATAAGCATAGAACCCAGTTCCCTTCGTACTTTGATTTCACAATGTATGGAACTTCCACCAGTTCCTAATTAGTTGTCCGCCAACTCAATTCCTCCCTTCTAATGAACATTTAAATTAGATTCGAGTGTTACATGTACGCAACTTTTGTTCATGCCATCAGCATCAATCGAGCACCGTCAATCGTCATGTGATCTCCAATATCTGCCTAGTAGGAGGAAACTAACTGCCTTTCATATTCTTTTCGGCATAAGTTACAAACATGTAATTCAACAGCTATTATTAAAAAAAAAAAATAATGAAGCGATTGGTGATAGAAAATTTGTATTGACCGTAACATAATTGCTACAAGCTAAGATGGACCTCAATAAATCATTCATGGGTCCCAAGACAATCTGTGAAGTTAGCACAGAAAAGTTGTTATTGAATCAACAGGGCTACATAATTCCAATCCCGACCTTCATATATATGTCTCTCCCCAAGCTTAAGTCCCTACACAAAAATTTGATAGAGCTGCTCAAGAAACTAGGAGAAAAGTTCAAGCTGATCCTTCAAAAGGGACACGTACATAGAGTCGACCATGTAGACTAACAACCGCAGATGTCTGAAGAGGATCAATTCTGGAGGGTAAGATCACAACCTAAAAAACCACTCCATCAGTTATTTCCAGGACTGATAAATCAAGATAGGATATCAAAGATTTAAAAGGTTATTATATCCTAACAACATTGTAACATCAAGACCATTTATACTCATTCCTCATACCATACTCTCCCTTAATCGTTACAATCCAGCAGTTACAGGAAAATCCCTGTCAAGGATATGTGGATCTATTTAATTCTTTAATTTTTCTCTCAATTATCACCCTATGTTCTCTTTCGTACAGCCAAGCCCTGTGCAATCCTTACTTGATGCTAAGTGCTCCTTTTCTTTTCCTTTTTTTTGTGTTTTTTTGGGGGGTGGGGGGGGGGGGGGGCTTTATCGAAGGTTTGAAAGTTATTATACCTTTTTAAATGGTGTGATACCCCACGGATTGTCAACTTGCTCTGGTTCCCCTGTTATAACCAAACGTCCAGCAGGATCTGATTGAACTCGCACCTGAATCCATCAGAAGTCAAGTCCAGTTAAACATACAAGACCTGGCGGTACAGGAAGTCATCATTTGCAAACAAAAGATACCGTTTTAATGTGACTTCAAGAATGCCAAGCAATAAATCACAGGAATGAATATCTAAATGTGGTCATGCAGATACAGTTAAACATACAAGACCTGGCGGTACAGGAAGTCATCATTTGCAAACAAAAGATACTGTTTTATTGTGACTTCAAGAATGCCAAGCAATAAATCACATGAACGAATATCTAAATGTGGTCATGCAGATACAGAAAGTCAAAAAGTAATCATAAATCTCATGCATCAGAGAAGTGGCAATGAAATGAATCATTCATTGGGCCAAGTGCAAATAATATACCCAGATGTTCCCACTAAAATTATAACTCAATAGAAGATGAAATAAAAGCAAAATGAAATAGACTATACTGTCAATGATAATATCAACACTATGGCAGTCTATGGAAGCATATAATGCAATGCAGATCAGGTAACACCATTTGGTGGCTGAATGTTTTAAAAGATTTCCCAATTTGAAAACAATGTGATCAGAAGATCACAACATCCATCTACAGTTATTCAAAATTAACAATGCAGACCATGCCCCTGTTAATGTCAACTGTTATTTGATCGGAGAAGGTTACTAAGAAGAAGCTATTTATTTTAGATCCAACTAATAATCTAAGCAGCAGGGAAGAGAATTGAAACCCGAGAATGAGAAGAGAAGGGTTTCTACTTCCAAGAGAAGTACTTACCTCCTCACGGAGAAGCCCTGGCACCAGAGCATACACCTCATAGCAATCTTTCTGTGCATCAAAAGCTGCCTACTCAGATATATGACACAAAGACAACTGGACATTGCAGAATATATACCAGTTCAGAAATTATGAGAAAATAAGACGAGAGCAGCATACCGCTTCCCGCACATTAATCTTCACCCAATCAGCAGGAGGTCCGACATCAACAATTTCCGTAATGATTCTACACGATAAAAACGTTTTAGCCTTCTCAGATAAGAAAGTGCAAGAAAAATCTTAAAAACCAGAGACTTGTTGCGCGTGAATGTAGCTTTGTTGTTTACTTTTAGACATCAAGGATAGTTGTACTTTTTCTTTGTTCCTTTCAAGAGGAAGTGGCATTCTGTATTTTAACGTGCACCACAGCAGAGTTGACCTTCCATGTAGGAGGGTACCAGTAAAGAAAACAACAAATGCAGTAGGTTGTGGCCTTTCTATTCGGGAGAAAAGAGTCGAGAGGATAAGCACCCATTTGGTAGGACTTACATAGATACCCACTCTCTCTTGAGCAGAGTGAAAATTATTCCACGAAAAAAAATATATATATATTTTGGCTTAAAGATCCTTCACTCCTTTCAATCCTTCAACAATAAGAAAACAACTGAGAAAGGAAAGCAGTTTCTGAGGTAGGCATTAGAGTGATATCAACAACCATATAGATTGTCTCCTGTTGAGCTCTATAACATGTCAAGTTCTACAAGTACAGGGATCCAATTAGTTAAAAAGCATTAATTCTTAAGTTATGAAAGATTGAGAGTCTTTCAACAACGGTGAAGCTGATTTCATGTGCTACATAATCATTTACGGTATGTCCACCAACATAGTTTATAATACTGTTGACATGAATGTATCAGGGAAAAGAAAAGAACAAAACAAAAAAAACAAAAAGGGGGGGGGGGGGGGGAATCATAACTGAATTGAAAAAGTAGGAAAAAGAATAAGAAATAAATTCATGGAAAAATAATCATTAATCTTAACTGTTTATCTGCTTCAGTCAGTGCAGCTTTCTCAGCACTATCCAATGTCCTGTTTTTAGGCAGACCTGACCCGACAAAACCAAACATAAGGTTTATGTACAGTTAGCAGGAAGTCTCTCTATTGACAGGGTAGCTTACCAATGTTCTTAAGCTGTTTCTCACGCCTAGCAGGAGAAGTTAAGCTCTTGTCCTATTCGATGAAAAATTAAACCTCTTATGAGCATCAGTGTGATGCATTAATTATCACATAAAATGATAAATGAATCGAGATTAAGAAATAAAATGATCAAATTTTTGATTATTAATAGACCTTGATAATAGGCTCAGCAACTTCACCATGTCCAAGAAGACGCTGAGCATGCCAACCCTGCATAGCACGAGCTGCAGCATCCCTACGTGCTCTACTGGATCCTGGAGTTTGATAGCCACTTGCCTGCACAGGGAAAGAGAGCAAAGAACAAGTCAGCAAACTCGGGTTCCAAAAGAAAAAAAAAACAAAGAAAAAGAGATAGTGGGCAGAGGTACGGTCGTTGTGTGGGATGGTTGTAAAGAACCAACAATATAAGCATTCAACTTATATAACAGACTAAGCCTGGTGCCCAAGTTTTTCAATTAGCATGTATAACCATAGAGAATTTCATTCAATAATAGCATATTCCTATAGTTACCCTTGAAAATGCAGAATAAGTGAATCTTGGCCAAATTAGAATCAAAGAGGGGGACTTGAACCCCTTACCTTACCAAAAATTTGCATGATGAAGGCATCTCAACAGAGAATATACACACACTTACAATAACGGAGGTTCACGTTAGAGAATCAAATACAACGACTGATGCTCCAACAAACATGAAATCCAAGCCAAAAGGAAGACAGACAAGCCATCAAATTGGAAAAAAATCAAAGAAATAAGAAATCCGTGGTCATAAAATGATAGGTTTGTATCATGCCGAATACAATGCAAAATGAGTCAACTCTAATGTGCCACATACAATGCAAACCTATCCACAACATTTGCTCACTCAAGAGAATGGAAGAGTCGACAGCAATGTGCCTCATGGTGTTTCATATAATCAGATATTGCCCCCATCTAAAACATTTAAATGCAGTCATGTACCACTGAACGAAGGGTAGCATTCATTAGCCTCGATATATACTCTCTCCCCATTCCCCTCTACAGGTTTTCTATATCCACTCCCATTCAGCATATCATTTCTATCGTGAACATTCATTACAAATGCTGTTGAGCTGAAAAATCTTTTTAGGTCGGCCCATCATAAAGCATAAAGCAAATACAATGGAGAAAAAAAAATGAGTTCTACCTCCTTTCCAGCATTCGTAGGCTGAGGGAAAGACGAAGCAGGGAGCTGAAGCTCGCCACTTAGCCTCTTATGCTTTTCATATTCCAACAGTGCCTGCACAAACTTGATAAGATCAAGGAGCAGCAAACACAAAAAGCACTCGTGCAGACAAGTGATTGAAGGGAAAAATTAAGGACCCAGGAACAATAAGTACAATATAGAAACTTAAATTCAGTTTACTTTTCAAACAACTTATAAGGAACAATAACTACAGAGAAAGAACAATGTTAAGAAAATCATAAGAAATAAGTTTCCAGCTAAATGCTGCACAGGCATTTGATTCTCAATGAACACTCCCAATTTCTAGAGAAAATAAAGATACATATACTACAAGAGTTAAAAAATATTGGGCAAATTCTAGAGGAGTATCAAGAGAAACAAAATGCATGGTCGCATAAAACTTAATTCCAATGTACACAATTACTTGATGTCCCAACTAAAGAAGCAGTACCTTTTCATAGAAAATGCGGAAAGTCCAAGAAACAGTGGTGCAGGTCCTGAAAGATCAAGAACAAGAATACAATCAATTGCATAAGGCCTTTTACTAACTAGAATATTGCACTTATTCTCCATTTTTGAGAAAAATTTTAGGAGACATCAAGCAGTAATGGGTTAGACATGATAAGATATAAAGATCAAACCAGAAAAACGCATCAATTGAACAGTAAGGGGAAAATGTGACATTAAACAGCAAATTTCATATTCCAAAGCCATTGAGACTGACATGATTGATTAAAAATAATAATCTACAATATTCTTACTTTGGGGGGTGAAATGACTCTCCTACTTGCCGCCATAACTTTGAAGCAGTCACCTACAGTTGACCATAGAGTGAAAATAGTTGTCATGTCTTGACAGTGACAAATAGCTCAAGACTCATATTTTACGATATTGATGCACAAAGTATAGGCAGAAAGTAACTGAATTCAACCACAAGATTCAACTCTATTTTGTCAACACTCTCTAAAATATGTAAACTCAACCTAGTGGCCAACCTTCTGCACTCATGGACAGACTTTTCATAGTTTAAACTTGGAAGAATATGTGTTGATGATTAAGCTATAATATACAATCCAGTAATGTTTTAGTTGCATCACATTGCTTCTGTCACCAAAGAGCAAAACCTTTTGGGAAAACAGAACAGAACAAAACTGGGGAAAAAATTACCGTAACAAAGAAAATTTTCATTTGTATAACGAAAAGTGACAAAATCATATGGAAGTCATCAGAGAAAATACAAAATACAAAAATCACTTTAATGGGATTAGTCACTTTAAACATCAATTGAATCTGATCAAGGAACACCCACTGCCCCATGAAATCCAATAAAGTACAAAAGGTGGTAGCTAAGAACAGAGAAGTACATCCAGAGATCATCCAGGAAACTGAAACAAATAACACATAAATGTTCAATCATACCACTTCATAGCCACCCAATCTAACAACAGCCCTCCATAACCTGCAACCGTGAAAAACACAGAGAATTTAGCATCCCCTCGAAAAGGAGAAACAAAGATGTCCATTTTCCCAATTTAAAACAATCATCACCAGAGACTTACTTAAGGCAGTTTAATGGTTCTCCATAAAACTTCGGCGGTTTAAATTCCAGGGCATTCTCCCTATAGAAACTTTCAATCTCCTTCATGAACTCTGCTTGCTCCTCTGGCGTCCCTTCATCAGCCTCTCCCATCTCCAAATTGAACAAGAAATAAAATTGTCAAAAATAAAAGCAACGTTGAAAATACTAGTTTTCTATATCCTACTTGTATTGACCTGAAGTACCTCAACATCATTCAACCAATTCTTTGATTTCCTCACACTCTCATCCTCAGCTTTAGACGTTGAAGACTCCCCATGTGGGATGGGAGTTACAGAGGTCTTAGTTTTTGGCTCATTCTCAACATGGGTGTCATCACCATTGGTATTACTTGTACTCTCTGGCAGCTCATCAGTAACAGCACCACCACCACCAGATTTTACATTCACACCGGCGGTGGCTTCAGGATCAGACTTGTCAGGAAACACTTCATCAACAGCAGGCAATGTCTCAGGCTTATCCTCAGCTGTCTCCCGACATGATGACTGCCCATTTTCACTAGGTTGCTGACAAGCTTGTTGCTGTTGAGCACTTGCTTCACCAAGATTAGCTACTGAAATATGCAGTGAATCTTGGTCCACCATTTCAGTGTCTCCCATTTCCCTTATATTGATTCTAGTCTCTAAACACACACACACAGAGTAAAATACATGTTGTATCGATGAATTCTACCAAAATAAGCAGATAATTCATACAAAACGACATCAAATGTTCCTAAATTCTCATCCTACCACAGTAATTTACACATGTGCCTCAAAATTGAAAACCAAACCCTAATTTTAAGTTTGATTTAATAAAGGATGAAGAAAATAATTAAACTTTTTCTAACCAAAAAAAAAAACCTCATTTACTTCCCTCGCTTTTGTTCCGATAAAGCAAAGAGCTTAAACTTACTCTTTTTTTTTTCCTGTTTTTCTATTTTTTCTAACACTTGCACGATATAGACTATAAATGAGACGCACGACAAAAAAAAAAAAAACCACAAAAGTTGTTTCAGACCTCAGTGCGTCAAAAACCAAAAACAAGAAAAATTCTTTTTATTTTCTTAAAAAAAAAGGAAGGGGGAAAAGAAAAAATAGCTTGCCTGAGCGACGGTGAGTAGCAGAGACGAAACAAGCGGGAGCTAGAGATTAGGGAAGAGGAGGAGGAGGAGGCTCAACGGCGCGTGTTAGGGTTTAGTTCAGCTAGAAATTGACAATGCTGGTAATTACAAGAGTCAGAGCCAGAGGGAACAATAAATGGAAACCAGACGGATCTTATCCAGCAAAAACAGAAAGAAAGTAACGTTCATGGCAGGTACCGTATACTCTGCACTCTGCACTCGCCACCAGTGTGGTTTCGTTTCTATGTTTGAATATTGCTTGAGACGACGGTGAAGTCAAATTTTTTATTTTATGAGCAACAAAACGAAGGTTTAATTTTGAAAAGATAAATAATTAAACAACTCAGCTCAGTTCAGCCAAAATTAGCAATAATACCACCGCGATCACTGGTTCATTAATTTGCCTTTCCGACTTCAAATATACTTTGCTTTCTTTTACTCCACACCGCTGAACATCTGGCCTGTTTTATTACTTTCATTCACCCTTTTAAAGGACTTTATTTGTATGTATTTTTCTTAATAATAATAATAATAATAATAATAATAATAAAATCATTATTGGAAAGATCTTAAATCAAAATAAAATTATTTAATCATTTTTTTCCTTGTAAGCCCGTGTGCTTATTAAATTGATCAACAATTGTTTGCAAACATAGTGCAATTATTACACTAATATTACATTTGTACCACTGTCATGTCCAATTAATGTGAATAACATGTTAACACAAGCCACTTAATTTTTTAAAATAATATTTTACCTGAGAAACAAAATTCTTTACTTTTAACGGTTCGAGAAATGGCTCTAATTCTATTATCAACCGAATATATGGGTTGCCCTTCTCAAATTTGTAATTTTCCCAACACTCGTGCAAAGTACATCGATCATTGGACCAGGGTTACAAATGTTTGACATGGGTGTCGGACGTCAGATCACTCGAATTGTTCAAAATCGAAATTTGTGCACATAAGGTATTGAACAAACCTGTCGGAAGCCTAATTTGTATATAGGGTGATAGGGTTAAGAAGAATTAGTGAGTTTGCTAGCGTGCCGTGGAAACAGAACAGAAATGCCTCTGTTCCATTTGCTGCCTAGAAGTTGCAGATATAGCCATAGTCAAAACTCTTTTATCATGATATTAAACTTACAAGCCAGAAGCAGATTCTCAAATGTTCTCTTTTTGGTTTAAATTCCCTTCACCGTTATCTCTTGTGGCTCTCTTAGAATTAAATGTGTTTGTTAAGTTTGTTTTCGATTTCCACGACTCTTCGCCTTGGTTTTTTAAATTTTCCGTCTCTCTCTCTTGTTTCTGTTCTTTCTCCATGGCATGAGGGATTTAAGCCCATGCTCACATGTTCAATATATAGTATCTGCAACTATCTTAGCTATCGGGCTGTCAAAGAGATGTTGGTACCATCTGTTGCAATGCTTTTGCTTAATGTTGGTTCCGATTATTGTAATGTATGGTGTATAGAATTCTTTTTTTTACCATACCATACCATCTGTGACTGTGTTATTATTTTTATTATTATTATTTTTTGGTATCTTGCACTCTTTTGTTTCGTGCTTTTGTACGAGTGTAGTCATAAAGTCCAGAAGCTGTCTTTAATGTAAGGGGAAGAGCTTATTATGGCTCATGCCTCCATTATGTACAAAACTTGACCAGAATGCATACTATTACTGATGAGGGAATATGAGAGAGTTTCCCATCCATGAGTTTGGCATCTTTAATGATGCCTTCATTTCATTTTTCAGACTTAAATCTGTTCTGATGGTATACTAAAATCTCATGATTGAATTCTTTTTCGCTTTTGAAACTGATCATGATCGTGAACGTGAATGCCTTAAGAGGATGCAGACAGTAAGACTTGCGTATAGGAGGGTGTCCATAGATATAATGGATTAGTAGTGCAAAACAATTAAGTTTTACTTGTTTACAGCAGTCACCGGAAACAGGAATAGATTTTGTTTTTGTTTTCATATCTGCTGCAATTGCACGGAGACTATGATTGAGCTTGAGCCAGAGTCAGAGCCAGCACTTGCTGTCTGTCACTTCGAAGATGACAAACAGTCCGGAAGCAGAACATAAGTTGGCCGGCCCAAAATAAGAAGAATTACTTATCCGTTGCCGTGCTGCACCGGAGGAATTGAAACTTTTGAACCGAGAGATGACATGGCCCGATAATTATAATTTAGAAATCTAATCTCCCATCCCATAGAACAAGGCAAATCTGGCAACTTGAACATTTTATCAGTGTCCTTTTTCATTTTTTAGGCCATAATAATTCAGTCATTAATTAATTATGCATGGAATGTGTTGTTGGCCTACGAAAAAAATATTAAATATTAAAAGAGATGTTGGAGAAGAGGATATTGACAATTGTGAAATGTCAACCCACGAGACATATAGGTGCGGTGCGGCTGCTCGAGTGGGCTCCGCATTGACGATTGTGAAAGGCCTCGACCTCGGACTTCGACGCCAGTGCTTTTGGCAAGTCTCGACTGATTTATTGATTTTAGATAAGGACCCTGACTGGGGTAAAAGCCCCGTAGGCTCCAGCGGGCGGTACATCTGTTTTGACTTTTGAGTTGTGAGTTGACTTTTTAGACTCGCCTGTGCATGAGCGTAACGTTTTGTTGTTTCCTGGAAGAGGCTGTGCGTACGTATTATATGGAAGACATGAACGCGTGTTATGCATGCGCGGCTCATCATTGAATCACGCGTCTTCTGTCGACGACATCATAACTTTAAAAACTTTGACTATTTCAACGAATTCAACCGAAAATATTACTGCACGTTCTGTTTTTGGTTCATTGCATGTTCTTATCTCTAGCTTTGTAAGACACAAATTTATTTACGTCTCTGGTACACGTGCGATGAGATATGAAATTTGCACTCTACTAGATCGGGATTATTTATACATACACAATTACAAATGTGCTTCTAAAATAATATTCATATTCATTCATTCATTCATTTTGCGGTTGCGTCGTGTCGTTGCTCCATTTCCTCGTACCACTGCGATTTAATTTATTAAGGCAATAGATTACTTGTTTTTTGCATTTCGTAATTAGAACAATGGGAGCTTTGGATCTTTTCATTGCTTCATCGATTCCAGTCTTGAAAGTGCTCCTGATAACCGCTCTTGGCTCGTATCTGGCTCTGGATCATGTCAATATATTAGGTGAAGATGCCCGGAAGCATATTAATAATGTGAGTTCTTGATTCTTGATTACAACTGCAAATTCTTCTTCTTCCTTAATTCGAACGTAACCTCTCCATTCACCTGTTAATCAATCAATCAATCACTAACACTTCCTATTTAATTTTTTTGTTGTGAAACTGAAACAGCTAGTGTTCTACGTATTCAACCCGGCCCTTGTGGCCTCCAACCTTGCCAATACAATTACATATGAGAGCATGCTCAAGTTGTGAGTCAAATTCTAATTTTTCTGTCCACTATATTGAATCTCTGCTCTAGTAAAACAGTAAAACTTTTGAGAATATCTATGCGTTGTTGAATTCTTGAATAATGTCACAGATGGTTCATGCCGTTCAATGTCCTCATCACGTTTCTCGTTGGTTCAATACTGGGATGGATAGTTGTCCAATTTACAAGACCTCCCTCACATCTCCGAGGGCTTATTGTGGGTTGCTGTGCTGCAGGTCTGCTCAAATTTTACAATACTATTTATATATATGGTTTCTGTTACTTACAACATCCACTGTTTCACTCACGAAATGTTTTCTTAATGATTTTCAATCTGTGTGTGCAGGAAACTTGGGGAACATGCCTCTTATTATTATCCCGGCAGTTTGTAAAGAAAAAGGAAGCCCCTTTGGATCTCCTGATACCTGCCAAACATATGGATTGGCTTATGTCTCTCTTTCCATGGCGGTAATACAATACTTCATATCGACATAACAGAATACTTCATGCCTATATATATTCAGTTTCTTTCCAATAACATAATTGGCATGCATGATATTCTCCAGCAGTTTCGAAACTTGCTTAACAAATTGCATGATTCTTTAGAGCATTCTAATCATTTTACCTCCGAGGGATTTCTTTCAAGTTCCGTTAATTCCTAGCTTTTACATTTCAGGTTGGAGCAATCTATTTGTGGTCTTATGTTTACAATATTGTGAGAGCATCTTCAACTGGAATCAGTAGAGAATCTACAACAATTGACGAACCTTTCAGTAAGTCTGTGGCAGATGGCTCCATCTCAGGGACGGGGAGTTGCAGCGAACCGTTACTTTCTTCCAAAAAGTTCTTGACACCTGCAGATCAACTTGCATTGCCTTGCACTATATCTGAGGTGAGAACACAAGTTAATTCATGTACGAACCCTAGCCACCCCTCCCTTCACTGATTCTTTTTGAGGCTTAAGACAAGTGTGTGTTGGAAAATTTTTCTTTCAAGGCTAGGGATTTGATCTTTGGCACTCTATGACAGGTGAAAGGTTCATATAGTATGAAGCAGCAAGTGAAGTTGTTTTTCGCGAAGATTAATCTGAAGTCTATGTTTGCCCCTTCGACTATTGGAGCGGTATGGCCTCAATGCTTTTTATCTTACTGCATTAAGCACTTTTTTCTCTAAAATGGAAGCATTTACTCTTGTCGAGAAAGGGAAAATGAAAATGGAAGGAAGCGCCCAGCAGGTCTCTCATTTGATGCATTTATGCACATTAACAAAGGTTCATCTTACTTTTTGGATCAATCGATCCAGAGGATTTTGTAAAGACAAATCTCATGAAGATTGGCCTGTTGTCATGATTTTGGTACAAGCTCCTGATTGTACATTTATCACATTAACTGAACTGCCGATTCTTTGTTCTGTGTAGCTTGCTGGATTTATAATTGGACTTGTCCCTCTGATCCGAAAGTCAATGATTGGTGATAGTGCTCCTCTTCGTGTGATTCAAGATTCTGCTTCTTTAATAGGGTATGGAAATCATCCACCAAGTCGAAATGAACTCGAGATAATGTAGCTATGATTTTATCAAGTCATGTTTTATGAAGTTTTGATAAACCCAGTTACAGCTCTAAGCCACATTATGTTAATCTCACAAAAACACTGTCAACTGATATAATTTGTTCCCTGATAACAAACATCAAAAGACAAAGACTCTACTTCCTCCAGCTATGCTTCTAAAGTTTAAATTTTGACCGCAGAGATGGAGCCATTCCAACCGTCACATTGGTTGTTGGAGGAAACCTCCTCAGAGGTAACTGATGAAGGATTAACTTTTGCACTCTGGTTAAACTAACTTTTGAGCGAGCAATTTCAAACAAGTGGTTACTGATATTGGAATTGGGTTTCAGGTCTGCGAGGTTCAGGAATTCAGAAAAGTATTGTTTTTGGCATTGTAGTTGCCCGTTATGTTGCTCTGCCTCTGGTTGGCATTGTCATTGTGAAAGGGGCAGTCCGGTTTGGTTTCGTGTGTTCAGATGATCTTCTGTATCAATTTATTCTTCTGCTTCAATTTGCAATGCCGCCTGCCATGAACATAGGTACAAACAAGCAACCAATTTTATCAAGTTAAATTCAGAATTTGGTTAAGCGATAAAGGCTTTTTTCCAACTTATGTTCAAAATTCTTATTCATGAAGGGGAAATTACCTATGATTTAAATCTTTATGCAGGTACCATCACTCAATTGTTTGGAGCTGGCGAAAGTGAATGTTCCGTCATCATGCTATGGACTTACGCCTTGGCCTCAGTTTCAATTACTTTGTGGTCCACATTCTTTTTGTGGCTTGTGTCTTGAACTGCACACTACTGAGAATTTTTGGCGATTCATCTCATGGAAAAATTTTGCCCATTAAATTAAGTTAAATATTTAAGTCTAGAAAATGTTTTCGTGGATCAGATTCTCAATTGGAAGCATAGTCCCCGAATTGATTTTTGCGAAAAGAGGAAAAATACACTATGAAATACAGTCGAACCTTCAAACTGTAATTTTAGATATTCTTTGCAATCCAATTTTGTCAAACAACACCATGAGGCTCCTGAAGTGATTTGTGCAAAAAAGAAAAAATGTAAATGCTCCATGCAATTCCAAAAAATTGAATTAATGTAATGTAGTAGAAAATTTGAAACTGTACTCGATAATTGTGAAACTAGCAAGGAGCAAATCATTAGTCATTGAAAATTAGTCACTGAATATCCTAAAAACAAATATTACAAGACTGAAATATGCTTGAGAGAAGCAAATAGACTCCCCGCTACAGAAATCCCATTTGCTGGGTTCTCCAATCATCACAAACCAAGGATCCTAGTTTCCGTCTCTAGTTGACACAGATCCTCAGAGTCTTGTCTTGTCCAGATCATCAAAGTATGGGTGTTCCATAGCTTTCTTTGCTGAGATTCTCTTGGAGGGGTCATATTGCAACATTTGCTGCATATGCAAACATTTTAATAGTTATTGTAGGTAAAAGAAAATAGAGGAAACAAGTTATAGGATCATGTGCTGCTGTCTATGTATGAGAATTGTCTAACACAATTAGCCCATCATTTACCTCAAGCAGATCCAGGCCATCCTTGTCCAAATTTGGAACAGCTGTTGCTAGACTTTGAGGGTTCCATTGCGGGTACTCATGCCAGTTCATTAAACTGCTTACTCCCGGCCAGACTTTCTCATTGGGAGTGCCTAATAACCTGCATAAAATATCAAAGATGCATGAGAGCACATGGATAGAAATAAATAAAGCAGAAAAGTCAGAAGTAAAGGTGATCATATTCAACCTGAAAATATGTAGAAGTTGTTGGAGTTCAGAATCTCCAGGGAAAAGTGCTGTCTTTGTAACCAGTTCCGCTGCAGTTCAGAATAAACAGAGAGTGTTCATTTGCTGGGTAGAATACGGGACTATTGCGTAGGTTTGAAGACTAAACAAAGAAAGAAAGCAGGGGATCTATACCAAATATACAGGCAACAGACCACATATCAACTGCAGTTGAGTAATGGGTGGACCCCAAAAGGACTTCTGGAGCCCTATACCAGAGGGTCAATATCTGCAACACATTTGATGTGCATTAATTTAGCTTATTATACTGGAAGAATATGTTATCAAGCACAAATGCGTGAGGTGTATTTAATTAAGAACACAGGATAGATACCTCATGAGTATATTTCTTAATTGGAAGAGTAAATGCTCGAGCTAAACCAAGATCTGCTATCTTAAGTGTCATAGTCTTCCGGTCCATCAACAGATTGTGAGGCTTAAGGTCCCTGAGTTGAAAGATAAAAACAAAATCAATTTAGTGTTTTTGGGCCCTAACATGAAATTAGATGGGAGAAGTGAATTACCTATGAAGGATTCCATGTCCATGGCAGAAAGCAACACCCTTGCAAAGTTGGTACATTAAGCTCTGCAGAGCAAGTGGATATATAGTTAATTTGGATGTTGATTATTTAATAGACAGATTATTAATTAAAAAAGAAAAGGTAGATTTGTACCTTGACAGTGTTAACAGGAAGGTTCTCTCCAGTTTGGCGGAAGCTTCGGATGTACTTCTTCAGATCAGTGTCCATGTACTCAAAAACAAGGTAGAGCACCGTCCTGCCTTCCTTGTTCTGGCCTTGTTTGACATCCATCAACCTGAAAATAAATTAACCGCTGAATTATGCAAATAAAGACTAGCATGTGAAAACAGAGAAGACATGCATTAATCTTTAATTTTCCTTTGCTAACTGTTAACAAGAAATAGAAGAAAATTCCAAAGAACTAATATTGAGATCCACTGTAAGTAAAGGGCATAACAAACTGAGATCTACATAAAAGAAAAAAAAAATTTGACCTTCTAGGACTTAACAGAGCATGAGATATTAGGTAGGGTGCGATCAAGCTTAAGAATATAAGAAAGTGCATTCAAAGGAAAAGGGGTGACAGATCAAAAACCTAGAATCAAGCCTGAAATTGAAACCCAAGTATCACATACCAAGAGTGAACCGGAACAACAACATCAAGAACCCTAGAACGAAATGTTAGCAAAAAATTCAAAAACCCTAAAGAAACAGAGTCAAGAAAACGGTGAAATGAAGTATACCTAACAACATGGGGATCGCGAGAGAGCATGCGCAAGATGGAGACCTCCCGGAGAGTGGTGGGGGGTACGCCTTCATCATCCTCGTGGAGACGAGTCTTCTTGAGAGCAACGATCTTCCCAGTTGCCTTCTCTCTTGCTCTGTATACTTTCCCGTACGTCCCTTCTCCTACTTTCTCTAGCTTCTCAAATGCGTCCATCACCATTCTTGCTTTCTTTTCTTTTCTTTTTACTCTTTCAAAATCCAAAATAAAATCAACAACAAAAGGATCAACGGAGACGCATTCCTTTTTATGCAGTGGGGAATTCATAACCGTTAAGAAGAGCGTTGACACGGGCTGTCTCTAACGGGAAGTTTCTTTTTTCTTTTTTGAAATTCAAATGTCACTCCAGTTTTCCATAAATGCCCTTGCGAGAAACGAATTTGGACAGTCCGGTCCAGTTCCATTAAGAGAAGCCTGTTTTTCTTTTAATTTGAATAAGCCTTTTCTTTATATTAAATAATTCATTTGTTTTATTTTATCTTTTTTTTTTCAATTTAACAAATAAAATATCAGATAGTGTTGATTGTTTGGGGGTGTTGCACCGGTTGGCTGTGACAGTACTGTACAGGTACAGCTACAGCTACAAAATTAGAATTTTATACTTTAATACTGGTTCTAAACGAAGCTTTACTATATTATTGGATAATATGCAGAGGTATGCATACTAATGCAATAAGAAAAGAGTCATGGGCAAATAAAATCAACTTGCATTCTTGCTTGAAAATTGAAACACTATGTTTCTAGAGAATTGAAGACCCTTCAGTTGGTCAAATCCAAACTTAAATTTCAAGATGACTGATCATTACAACTTATCCATGCAGAAAATGTTATTGAATTCTATCGGTACCAATCAAATCCAATTCAAGCAACTGCTTAATAGTTACATATTTCTCTGGGACTCAGCTTGATTTACACAACTGTCCTAAACTCAAAGTAAAAACTAAGTTCACCTCTACTAGTAACCCATTTATATTTCACAACGGAGACAAGGGTAACAGCCCCCATGTCTACTATGTGTAGTCCACAATATATGATGGAATGTCACCACCAATTTCAACCTTTTAGATCGAGCCTCACATTCTCAACCTTCACCAACATCTTTGTCTTCTCTTCTTCCATATCTTTCAAAACAGCCAGCAGTTTCGTCCGATATGCTTCACATCGCTGACTTGCATTTTCCAACTCAACAGTCAATTCCTGTATTTTCTTGTCCTGGTCCTACAATGGGGCATAAGATTGAGACCAGGTATTCTATTAATCCACGTATTATTGCATTATTACAAAGAAATTCATAAAAAAAATATTCTCATTTGCAGAGACAATTTAATTAAAAAATATATGATTACTTGCCCAGATCAGAGCAAATAGAAAGGAAAGATTAAGACGGGCCCTCATTTATAAATTATAGAAAGCCAATAAACTTGAAAGTAGGGAACCCAAAATTAATAATGCAACCAAATAATTGAAGTATCCTGGGCACAATTTGTCCAGCATTATATAGAACCATAACTCTTGCCTTGAAGTAATGAAGGATACAAGGTTAAAAAATTTGAGATTTGCAGCATCTACTTTGACAAATACAAGATCACGGATACAAAAGCCAAAAATAAAGAGAATGATATGTGGGTAGAAAACTGACCACAGAGCAAGAGTGATGCTGTTGGCATCCACTAAACAGTGAATTCTGTGTGACCCCAGGACCATACTTCTTTGCAGCAGCAACCTTTTTTGCAGCCTCACGAAGCGCGTCCATTGCCATGTTATAAATATGTGCTGATTCTGCCCCTTCTTCTACATATTTGATGACTTCCCGGCATAGATTGTCATAGCGAGCAGCGGACGACTCCTGACGACTACTTGCCAACCCAAGAACGTGACCATTCAATAGAACCCCACTTTTGGCATTTCTTGTCCATCGTTTCAGGATATAATGAGATGGCAGAGTAAGAATATTTGTTACTCTAAAAACTGCCAAAATGTGCCTACAAATTATTCCTGAAAATTCAAACAGTTGACAGCTGCAGCTAGCTTTCTTTTCAAAAACATTATACCTAACAAAATGTGCTTTTTGTTCTTCCCCAAATTTTGCCACCCGGTAGATAATCTCTGAGCCTGTATCATTAACTATAGTTGCAGGATAGGCAAGAGTTTCCACTAATTCCTCCTGAAACTTCATAAATATCTTCCTAGTATAAAGGTTTGCCACTTGTTTTTCCATAGGAGAAGGTGTCTTCAAAACTGGCTCTGTATTTACCGTATCATAATCAGCTTTTACTTCCTTTTCATGCCGAGAGGCTATTGCTTTCTCATACTGCTTAATGAGGGCCTGAATATTTGTTGATGCATTTATATACCCATCAAAGTATGAGTTTATATTATCACTTGCTTGAGTCATGGACATCTCCCCAAAGAATGTATCCCGTAGATAGACTGGCACCCACTGTTGACGAACATTATACATTGATTGGAGCCATTCATTACCCACAAGGTTATATCTTCGGATAAGAGATTCCCAGCATGATTCAAATTCATCAGCTGTTTCTGTCATGTTGATGCACCTTTGGAACTCTGCTTCAAAATGCGGGTGAGACTGATAAACATCAGACAATCTCTCTTGGGCTTCCCTAAACACATTCCACTTACAAAAACGATGTCGGGTTCCTGGAAAAACTTGTGCAACAGCAGCCCGTATAATTCTATCCTGGTCAGTTGTAATTGAATTAGGGGAGCGTCCAGACATTGCAGCAAGCCAAGCCTCAAAAAGCCAAATAAATGAGGCCTCAGACTCATTAAGGAGCAATGCACATCCAAACAATACAGGTTGTCCGTGGTGGTTCAATCCAGTAAAAGGGGCAAATGGAATCCGATAACGATTCATCCTATATGTTGTATCAAAGGTAACAGTGTCCCCAAAGTAACTATAATTCATTCGTGAATTTGCATCAGCCCAAAAGATATTTCCTGTCGTGTTCTCAAAATCACCTTGGAAGGCACAAAAGAAACTGGGATCTTCAGCCTGCATTTGTTTTAAGTTGTCAATAACAACCTGACCTCCACTTCCTAGGGTCCTCTGCCTACTACTGCTCATATAATTTTGACAATCAACTTTTGTAAAACCAACATTATTAACTCCACCTGACTCCTTAATCAACACAGACATAACCCCACTCGGTCCCATCCCAGCTGCTTGAAGTGTATCAATCAAACTCCGAGCAGGACCAGATACATGTCTATGTGATCTAAGACAATGCACTTTATCAGGTGGCACAAGCTCATGATTATGCTCTTTGATAAGTTTCGACACTGCCCATTTCCCAGAACCCTGTTTCTTTACCGTCATCTGAGCCTTACACCCAACTCTAGTAACGGTGCGTTGTCTCTTAGACCTATTTTCACTGCTCCCACGACGAAACCCTTCCCGTGAACAAACAATTTGGCGGCAAATAATAGATCCGTCACGCCTAGACCGCTGGTAAACACTAACACGGGTACTAAAACCAATACGGCGAGCATAGGAATTATAGAAAATACGGGCAGCTTGTTCAGAATCAAATTCCATACCCTCAAAGGGTTCAAGATTAGGGTCACCATTTAAAGTTTCAAAATTTCTAGAATTATCTGGGAGTACATGATCATAGTAATCAGAAGGGCGTTCTGAATCATCTTCACCATTCGAATTACGCATTTCATCAAATTCAATTACCCCATTTTCAATATCAAGTGGTTCAAATTCCATGACCAATTATAACTAAAATGATTAATCCTATAACATGATTAGTATTATAAGAAAGAGGGTAACTGACCGGAGATCAGGAGCGTTGATCAAGAACAAAAAGAAGTGATTTTGAGTAGATGAGCCCCGTAAGATCAAGATTTTAAGCGCGGTCTCTTATAGGTATTATAAAATTTTAATGATGAAGGCTTGAAGCATAGAAAGAGGAGGGAATTTGATTTTGAGGGTTTTGGTTCAGTTTGGGTTTGGGAAGAGTTTAGGGTGTGGAAGAGGGACTGGAATTGGGTTCCTAGTTATTTGTCTTCCCCGCTGGATAACCTTCTGATTGAGAAATCCTTTCATCGTATTGGTGTGGCTTGTCATTGCATCCAGTAGATTTATGACATCTGGCTCATTTTAATCTCTTATTTATGAGTGAATCACATGTATATTTTATACAGCATATATAATATGTTGTTATAGTGAAATGATGGAATTAAACTATCCAAATTTTCAAAGTTGGCTTAATAATTTTGCTTCAGATACAGTTGCATAGGCTCTTAATGCAAAATCACCACAACTAATTGAATCATTCATTCACAAACTAAATGTAAACTTGGGACTGAATCAACAGTCACCACCAATTCAAAGGGGGCAAATGTTGAAGAACAAAGATCAGAAGTACAGTTGTAGTTCTAGATAATATGTTTGCTAGAACAGCCAGGTTCAATTTGAACAAGAAAACTAAACCCCGACAAGTCGAGAAACAATTTCATGGATAGACTCATCTGAGCATCCACCTTCATCTACTGCCGTTTCTGCAAGCTCTTTCCAGTGCATGGACTTTGTAATCTCCCGCCTTCTCTCTCCAAGCATAACTTCCCTAGATTATGAAGAAAGTGGAAGTAGGAATTAAACCTAAGGTCAATGCAAACGGACTTGCTACGGCAGAAGAAATCAACAGTGGCAATGTGTTTTGAACATCCCGCTGCCTGATGAGCCAGCATTTCCAATTGCAGGCACCATGTCACCACTAACTCCTTTTCTGATGTTTCCTCCACAAAATTGACAAGTAGCCTGTTTTCGCCACCCACAAGAAGTTGTTGCTGCCATTTTGTCTCAAAGCCTGCACCATTTCAGACATCAGTTCTGCATTCAAACTTGCACTACTCCCAAATGATACCTATACAAGTGACCTGGTTTCGTTTGCGTTCGGCCAAATCATGCAAGCATCATTATTTAGGCTGAAGATACTGAAACCATAGTCCGTGTCGCCTTCGAGATGAATAGATGGCACAGTTGGTCCAATTGCCCTAACAGGGCAGAATTATTGATTGTCCATGTCAGCACCTACTTTTTAGCCACATGAACTCGTTAAGAAGTCATCACATGTCAACCCAAAACAAGATTTATCAAATTAATTGTAGTCTTTTTCACAACTTTTTTTTATATCTTATAAATTGTTATGCAGTCCACTTACCACTTCTTCCAACTTATCGAACAAGTTGAAAAGGACACAATCTGCTGTCTTAATGTTGCTGAATTGTTCCAACAACTGTTCAATTACAGGATGAAACTGCGAAGTAACACGACCAAGCGAAGGCAAATTTGGAAGAACAAGCTGCAGCAGTCCAATCAAGAATGCTGGAGGCCAATAGATTTGTTTCTTGGTTGCGGCCGCTGTCTGGGGTGGTGAAGTTGACAATGAATGGTTGCTTTAGGAGCAATCGTGGGTTGTCTGCTCCGGGTGGTATTCTCCATGATCACTGGGGTGCTTTTGGTTCCTTCTTGGGCCATCGGTTAATTTTTTATGCTGAGTTAATGGCAATTTTGTGAGGGTTTATACCCTTTTAGTCTATTATATATTTTCTTTTTTGATTGGAGGTTTTGATTCATGTCTTTCTTCTTATGTATTTTTTTTTTTATTTATACTGTAAATAGGGAACCGGCCTAAACCCCACCGTAGTAACACCTAACATCTCCAAGTGCATAGCGCAGTAAATGGCACCAGCAGCACACGATTGAGTGAAAAATACGGCAATAGCCACACGGCGCACATCCAGCTGCTTAGCTATATCCAGCACCAACGTCAAACTAGCATCATACACAGGACAACTCAGGGGATTCACAGAAACCTCCAGTTTAATAACAAGTTCAACTAAATTACTTGATCCACTAGCTTTAAACTTCTCAATATAACCCTTAAACCCCCTAATCCCTATCCCACCTTCACTGCAAAAATCATACATGGTAGATTCTAGTGTAATCGAATCAGTTCCTTGTGATCACTCTGATTTTTAAGACCTCTCAAGGATAACCGTTTGGAATTTGGAATTCAGGGGTTATGTGGTGTTGACCAAGTCCATGAATGGGAACAGTAAAATTTGAGCTTTATAAGATCTTTCTTTCTCCATTTCTCTAATTATAAATTACGAATGAACTCCCTGCATTGTATTCTCTCCTTGTATGGTTTAATAAAGCAGGATAAAAATGAGCGAGTGAACATCTGAATCTGACTAAAGAATACAGTACAGCAGTATGTCATCAGTATGCGTCAAAAAGTAACAACTTCAATTTAGACAGCAGAGGACAGTTCAAAGGAAAAACGAACGGAGAAAATACTTTTTAAATTCCTTCAACTAAATAGAATAGACAATCGCATACCCGACCCTAACCAAACCTAAACCCCGGATCAGTCCTCAAACGGGAAGATTGAGAGCAGACGCAGTGACAAAGAGAAGAAGACTTGATCAGACTGATTTTCTATTTCATCTACCCATTTGGTATTTTCTGTGTTTTACATAAATTTGCTTTTGTGCTTATAAAATTTCCGCCGGAGGAAGTCGAGCTGACACTGGTAGGTAACTTTTCTCTTTTTCGGTAAACAACCTGAAAATTTAGTGTTTGATTGATGTAAAAACACTAGAACAATCGAACCTAAGTTTGTTCCTGAGCAAAAAGGTGCAATGATCAAAATATAAGACAAATTTCCTGTTCATTCGGGAAAAATGGCACTGAAAAAACCCGCAAATTATTCTTCAGTAACAGCGATTGATTTCTTTAACGGGTATCTCAAAAAATAGAAAAGCTAGTATGCGCTTGGCTACATCCAGTCACCGTAGCCAGTAAGAATCTATAAGAATCTTTGATTGCCATATTGATGCACTGAGGATTTAAACCGCTAGAAAAATTTTGATCTTCCAAAACCTCGCAATCCATACCTCTCTGGTTATTATCTATATCGGACAAAAATGTAACACTGGATAGAATAACAAAAGAGAAGGAACTCAATTCATTACTACCAATACCAGTAAATGGCTTGGCAAAAGAAGAAGAAAGCAAGCATAATCAGCTAAGTTGTCTTAAAGAAGAAAGCAAAGCATAATCAGCCAACTTCGTCTTAAAGTGTTGTCTGGCCTCCAGATGCAGACATTGCTGAGAGAACTTCCGTCACAGAAGCCATAACACTCAAAGCTGCTTTCAGTACCTCTTGTGAACAACCTGGTTTCACTATCGTTCGAACCTGGGAAATAAATTGGAAAAAGAAAAAAAAACAAGGAAACACTAAGTGGAATCCACAATTGCACGAGCACACACATCATAAATCTCAAATAAAAGATGAAAATTTGAAAGATATGTCGCGTGCGCGCACACACACACACATATAAGAACATAAAGAACAAAGAAGTAACAAGATTTAAGCACCTCGTCAAGATACTTCTGCAGTTCCTTAATACGGCCCATGTAATCCCGGTCTTCAACACACAGAGTTACAGCCTTAGCATCTGCACCAGGACCATCAAACTGAACGGGTCCAGGATTTCTGTAGAGGTCGTCCAACAAGAATCTTGTTGCATTTTGTCTCAAGAGCCTGCAACCAAGACCATACAGTAGATAAAATCAAAGTTGCCATTGAACTTGTATCCCCATTGTTTGTGTGTTTGTGTATGACAGAAAGAGAGAGAATTACAGCACCCACGTAATTATTTCATCATTAAAATTCTCTACTTGTTCTCATTTTCTTCAGTCACAAGGATCATCTTAAACATGCAAAATTTGGACAGTGAAAAGGGACTTACTCATAAGCTTTGCCTCTCATATCCACAGTAGCAGGGTTAATAGCCGGTCGTCCAATTGAGGAAGCACCCGGATTTTGAGACCAACGTTTTACAGTCATCATTGACTGAGGTTTAGCAAAAGTAGCAAACGAATTCAACAAGTCGCCTTACAAAAGGATGAGGAAAACTAAAATATTTGAGCTCCATTTGAACGAGACAAACTATACAATTGAAAAGAATGCAAAACCTAACTGTAATTGGAGCAGCACCACAACGCCACTTGTTTGCAGGATTCTTAAGATTAGTCACAGTAGCCATGTAACCATTCAAACCAGCAGCAAGAATATGGTAGCAGATGTGTCCAAGAACCTGAATGTATATTTCATGATAATTTATTAACACAGTACACATAGGAGACCTAGCACCAAAAAGACAAAGGAAAACATGGATTATTCTGAGGAGCCAGGGCAACACTAGGTGATAACTTACATAGGCATAGTCACAGTCGAATTTCGATGGCAATGATCCACGAGCCTGATAACCGAAAAAGTGGCAGATTGCATTGAACTTTTTACCCTTGTACGTGCCCTCTTTCTGTACAACACAATAAAAATATCAGTAACTAAAACTTTCATCATAATTAATGTTCAACCGGTAAAGAAGAAAAGATATATAAGAATATTCAGATTGGTCATGATAAGTATCACTTATATTATAATTTATTTTATTGTTTCTTTGAGAGAGAGAGTCAGAGAGAGGATGGTATAATAGGAAAGCAACAAAAGATAGCCATCATACCAGGCGCTTGTTCATTTCAACTTCCACAAGATGTGCAAGAAGTTTCTCCGTCTCAATCTGGAAATGTATAAAATGAGATATTTAGAATCCAAAGACATTTGTTTTTACATAACAAGTGTCTCAAGTATATCACCTGGGATAATTGTGCAGAATCATCTGACTCGGGATGAAGAAGAAGCTGTGACATCAAAAAATTTAGATAAACATCATCAGTCATTAACGTTAATATTAACTGGCAAGAATCTTTAAAATGGGAAATGTCGACAGAAGTTAGAACCTGTTTCTTGATGAAGGGTGGTAAAAATTCAAACAAAGCAGACGCCCAGGGTGAAAGTTGAGAAGAAATGTTATCAACAGGAACTCCTTGCCTCAGCAAACTGTGAATTTCCTGAGGTACAAAAAGGCAATGTTAAATCACAATGTCACACATAAAGACTTGTATAACAAGTAACCATGAAAATTTTTGAAGACTTTACTGCAGGACAGGACGAAACAACATCAATAAAATGGAGATTCAAACAAGAGAAACCTCTTCTTGCTGCAGAGGGACTCAGAGAGCAGGAGAGATGAGGCACCAGAAAAGAAATCACTACTTGGATAGATGCGTGAATTACCTTCAATAGAGCATATACTTCAGGAATGCTTTCTATGAGCCCTTCTGGCAGCAGGATGACCCCATGGTTCTTGTCTGGTCCAAATACATTAGGTTAGCAACAATGGAAATAGTCAGAAGCAACATAAAACTGAAGCAATAAAGTTCAAAACCTTGTTCTGCTCTAGCTTGAACAGCATCACAAATTTGTTTCGTTAGATCAAACAGAGTAAGCTTTGAAGCAGCCACTTCCTCACCTAGGATTACCTGCAAAAGTTCATATAGATGATTTACAAAGTGCTCATAAATGTAGATGGCATATAATAGCTACACCACAGAAATATAGCAACAAGCAAGAAATGCAAACCATATTCGGATGAGACTGAAGGGTGCATTCCAAAGCAACATGTGATGCCCTCCTACCCATCAGACGAATAAAATAATAATACTGAAAAGGGAAAGAAGTTAGAGCTTCTGGAAAGACAACAGCAGGGGTTGGGAAACATATATTAAAAAAGTTTCTAATCTACCAACATCAAAAGCTTCATTATGCAAGTTTAACAATGCCACACTATTGCCCCTGCATGCTTATGCCACATTATTGTTCTCAGATCCAAGTAGAGACTGAATGACCAGTTCTAAGAGGAGATATCGAATTATGTCAGAAGAACCCATTACCTTCTCTGCAGAGAGAGCATCAGTGCACACATTACTGATCAGTTGTGAATTGACCTGAACATAGGGAAGGACTGTTAGTTCGCATATGGCCTCTATAAAAATAATAATAACAAAATCAACTGTTACATTATTACTAAAAGCTTATAGGTCACTGCAACACTAAAAGTTTGCACATATTAGAATAGATTCATATAATTGTCTAGTTCAGAGCAGTTCATCTGCAAGATGCCTTTTTCCTAGTGGCCTAGATCATTTTCTTCACACATACTCTTCTGTGAATAAATGACAGAGGCATAAATCTTTAAATTTTCCCTGAATTCTACTTTCGTTCTACGTAGAAAGGATAACAGATGAAAAAACACGAGAAGGAACCATGTAAAAAACAATTTTGGCTTTTGTGAAAATTGAAAGATTCCATAATATTTGACTCATACCTTGCATATGGTATCAAAACCAACATTGGTTTCCACAAATTGATTCTTGAGATCTCCATTCAAAGTAACAGGAACACCAACCACCTGCAAATTCCATATAGTTCATTAACATATCAATATAACTCAAAAAATCATACTTTGCAAGAGATATACAGATCGGTAGGTGCATAACTGCAATAGAGGCATTGAAGAAGCCAACTAATTCTAACAATACAGAGGAGCCTATTATTTCAAAGGGGAAAAAAAAACAAACAAGACCAAGAACTACCTTTGTTGGGCATTTTGCTTCAGCAAATGTTTCCGCCAGGTATGCAGCATCTGTGTTTGATGTGACCCCTTGAAAAGCACCAATTTCATGTTCAATAACATAAAAGAGAAGATATATAGTAAGCACATGTGCAAGTCCTAAAGCATATTCACCTCCAATAATGACAAGGCCATCCAAGTTCAAATTTTTGCATGCAGTTAGTGCAGCATTGACTTGCTCTGTCGTTCTGATTTGATCTTTTGTGCGTCCCAGCATGTCATAACCACCTTGTCCAGCACAATTATTTTAAAGTTTGTCAGACTTTAGACCACGTGAGAATTGAAATTCTTAACATAAAACTGCCTTCAGCAAAATCTACCTTGGTTTTTGTAGGTTGAAAGAATTTCTTTCATGACCTCAAGAGTTTTCTGTGCAAATAAACCTTCAGAACCACCTGTTCATGGAAACAGAGATTGATATAACAAAAAAAAGAGGATTATGTGTTTGCTTCGTTACAGGAACCCTTTGTGCTGAAACTAGAAACAGAAATGCTACTTACCCAAAAATCCAAGCAAAGTACTCTTAGGGTTGTGTAGCTTGAGTGCATCGTAAAGGCCCCAAACGACATTGTGTCCACCAGGAGATTGTCTTCCACAGAAGACAATTCCCACCCTATTGTAAGAAAATAGATTATCTATGAATGAAATTTCTGTAACTACACATTCCAGAGAAATTCAAAATTCTTTTATTTATTTATTTATTTATTTTCCTTGGGGCACAGCCAGTTCATTTCATAATTCAAACCAGTGCAACACCATTCTTTCAAATTAAAGCAAAAATTACACAAAGAAATCATATGAGTTTTTAGTGCAAGCAATATTAATCAAATGTGTACCTAATAGCAGGATGCTCAGTTATAATTTGAGCATCAGGTACTTTGGCAGTTGCTCTAAGAAAGTGAGCCAAAGGCTGACCGTAAGTGTGAGGAAAGGATCGGCTAATGGAATGCGTATCAGCTGGGTCAGCAGTTGTAGTTGAATCACCAAATTCCACCCTGACAGTAGTTCCCTGCATGTTCGCGTTGAATGAAAACATTTGCAACAAATAAATAGCCAACAAGGCGATGTCCCAAAAATGAAATGATTGCGGGTCAGAAGGATTAAAAAGGAAAAAGAATAACATTTAAAAAAAAAATTTATATGAAATCAGAATTAGTAGTTCCGTTATGAAGAAAGGATGAATGTAGTCAACAAGTTTTTTATTTTCATTTTTTGCATAAGAAACTCAAAAATGTATCGATGATGAAGATTTTAAGCCAGATAGTGAATTTGAATTCAGTTTGCACAAAATTACAAACTTAATTTGATTAAAAAAAAAGAAGAATCAGTTAAGTCTGCAGCAAAATTAACAAGAAGCGAGCGTGCAATCCCGTTCTGAATTGGATGCAAATAGACAAACACATAAGATCTACTCAAACAAATCAGCCAAAATCGACAGCAGATCTAGCCTACAACCGAAAACAACAAGCAACACACTGAGAATTAAAAAAAAAATTCTGCAGAGGTCATCGATCTAAAACTTGAAATAGAAAGAAAACCAAGCAAAACCAAAAATATGACGGAGATGTTAAGTACGCGTGGATTCATTCAGTACCTGAAGGCAAGGAGGGAGCTCGGGCTGGTAAAGAGATCGGAGTTGTTGAAGGCCGGAGAGTTCTCTCGGAATGCCGAAATCCGAGTCCATTGTGTTTCGTTTCAGTGGATGGTTATTACTGTTTGTTGCGTTCTTTTGGTATTTGGTATTGACTGTGTTGTATGCAGTACTACTATACTAATTGGGGTTTTTGTTTTGTTTGTTACGGCCTTAAAAGCTCCTTTTAAGCTTTTATTGGGGTGGATAAGTGGGACCGGCGATACTACCAACCAAGCCCACGGGCTTGAGGAGAACTTGTGTTCTTGATTACCCGTGGTTTCTACTGTTATTTTCGATCATGCCACTGACTCCGTCGTTTTCTTCTTTTTTTTTTTTGTATGTTAATTCATTATTTATTTCTGTGCATTGCGTTTGCGCTGATTTTCAATTATTTTATTTGTTCGAGATCTTCCGATCTTTCCCTCGTTAGTATCAACTAAATCGGCCCTATAATCTCATGAATATTACGTTGCTGCCATCCATACGCACACCGCACATTGTTAGTTAAAATCTCGCTTCTCATTTATAGTCATTTCTACGATTACAAGGGAAGGAAATCTTGAAAGTTTAGGCCATAAAATTATCAACTAATAATATACGCAGTATGGTCCCCATAATTTACCACTTCGTTGGCTAGTGTATTTTATAAAAATTACAATGATTAAAGAAATTTTGAAATAATATTGGGAATCAAATTTGGTGAAAATACTGTGCAGAATAAATAATATTAAAGAGAAATTTAAATGAGATTGAGATGGTATACATGTCTTTTAAAGAATAGATTATATTAAGGATATGTTTAAGATTGAAGTGTTGTAGTTTTTAAACATATTTTTTAAAATATAAATTAATAATATATAATAAATATAAATTTTAAATAATAATTTTAATAAAATTATTAAAAATATAATAATTTTTTTATTATATAAATAAAAAAATTATATCAACATAACTTATAAACTACAATAATTAACATTTATCAAATATTTTAATAATATAATTTTAAATTATAATTATTCAATCTAAATTTCCGCTCAAAAATCCATATATTAAAATTTTATAAATTATAAGTGAGTTCCCAAATGACAGTTGAGATAGATACGCTTGCCCGTACATGATAATCATCGGGGCCACTGAACAGCTGACTGGGACAGGAGAGATGATGGATGAATGGTGGTGGGTCGAAAATTACGCACATTCGCTTGGAATATGCTGACAAAGGAGGATATTTTGGTAAATTTGCGCAAGCCCACTGACTTACCAGACCAACCAACCAACCAACCAAGCAAACAAACAACTCGACGCAGGTTTTAAGTCGTTGTAGTGTAACCCTCACTTAACGCTCCGCAATGGGAAAAGCCTTTTTCAAGCCTATATTTTTTTTTTTTTTTAAAAATTTTCAAGTCTATTTTCTTTTTTTTTTCAAGTATATTTTAGTTTGGATGTTTGCGGAGCTTTTAGTATTACTCCTTAAGGTTTCAAAATTTTCGAAGTTTCAACGCAAATTTCATAAAACTGGGTACCAGCCATGGTTTTTAACCAAACCCCGACTGGAAAAGTTAACGATTTTAAGTTATTTTCTTGAGCAAATTCTCTAGTCTTCCTTTCTCGAACATAGATAAGCTTTTATGCAATTGAATTAATAAATGTGACGCTTTCTTCTTAAAGTTCTAGAATGAAATTAGTACATACGATCCAATTATTATGAAGAAAGTTCCATCACATCACATGCCATAGTTCTCAAAGATAGAGCTACTTTGACTTATCCTATAACATAAACCATTCAGTAGCATTTTCGCTTCTAATTATATAGACCCTTTCACCATCCTCTCATATCCTGAAATGAAAACCCAAAATTTGGAGGTGGTGAAGGCAATCTCAAGCCAAAACACTTAGCACATGAGAAGTCATTTTCATCTTTCTCCTTGAAGCTTTGCATGTCCGAGACTTCAACACGGGGAATAGATAATTCTTACTTCCTGCTTCTCTTTGAACTAGATTTCCTGGAGCCTTTTCTTCCACTTGAACCAGTGGTACTGACTCCAGATGTAACTGGCTGGGTTTGGGCAGAGTGAATAGGCACATGATGCCCAGGAACCAAAGCAGGGAACCCAACAGCAGGGATTCTGCAAAGCAACAAAGACCTGTACTAATCAGCATACCTAAAAGATCAAACCACTAAATGAAAGGCCCAAATGATAACCGTTAACAATGAAATCCATAGTTCATTCCTAGGAATTGGAAAACATAACCAAACTCATAACCAGGTAAGGGTTTCTGTTTTACCACAGTACACCATCTGCCCAAGAAGTTACCCCGGTAAGGAAACTTAACAATCTCAATATATGCAGCATGCCTTTAAAGTTAATCAAACATGATAAATGCCAAAACTGCTGTCATAAAACATAACAGTCTTGAAAGCCTATCTGCTGTCAAAACCCCAAGTATCCTGAAGATCCAATGTGAAAATAATCCAACAAGAGGCTCTAGACAACTTAAGAATTAGATTCACTCCCCTGTTTTCCTACCACTACAGAAGCATAAAATTTGCCACAGGTTAAAACCCTCATTCCAAGAAAAATTCGGCCAACAGATTTTATAAAGATTGTACAGTAACAGTTACAAAGTTCTTCAACCAAACTTCAGAACGAAGAAAGATTGATGTGCGACCAAGAACAACAAGTTGATGTTGTCAGTAGATAAAATCGTGAGGATGCTAAATCTTTGATTACATGAAGAATAGCATATCTGTATACACATGGACATGATTGCATTTGAATAACAAGATAAAGCTTCAGCCATATACAAGCCAGTTAAATTTTGAAACTACCAAAATTAAGTGCATTGAAGACAATGCCACACTGATGCTGTATTAATGGTGAATTCAACTTCACAATAAATAACTCCACATTCCAAGAGCCAAGAATATGAGGGAAAGATAATTCAAGAATCATACCCAACAAGAGCACAGCAGACTCCTGCTTGGTCAAGGATGCACCATATGCATTGCCCTTTTGCAAACTAAATCTAAGGGCTTGATTTTCTGCAAGAACACAGTGAAGCAACCGCCCGAGTTTCCTGCATTCACTTTCCAAGTACCTGCTCTTCATCTCCAGATCCTTCACATACATCTTCTTCCTCTCCCTCGATCTGACTGCCGCATCCCTATTTCTCAACTGCCTGGAAAATTCAGATCAACCATCACATACAACTCTTCAATTTCCATTCTCCACAAATCAAATAGCAGTAATAATTAATAAATTTATTTGGAAATATAAAAACCCAGAACACGTTTAAAACATCATTCAATATTCAATAATCAGAAACAGAGCATCTAGCCATCTACCAATAGTCGGAGGAGGTAAAAGAATAAAAAAAAGGAGCAAACATAGAAATCTCATACATATATTAAAAAAGAAAGGCGAAATGTATGCCATTAATTTACAGATACCTTCTCCGTTTCTTGGAGATGGGATCATCAGCATTATCGTTGTCAGTGTCGTTATAGTTTCTGTCGCTGTTGTTGACCTCTGGTTCATCGAGCACCTTCTCCTCAGCCGGGCTAGCATTACCAGATTCATCGGCACCGCTTTGGTCCTTGTCAGTTGGCAGCTCAATCACCTCAGCACCAGAAGCAGGCGAAGGCTGATCAACGAATACATCTGCAAAGAAATCGTCCAACGATTGCTGATTCGGCTTCAGCTCCGAATTATCATCATTATCGTTCATTAACATGCTCTCAATATCCCCGATCCACGGAGACACCGAACCATCCAGTGAGGGATTTGAGAAAATCTCTGCCGTTGATGGATCCGTTAACTCCGTCAACAGATTGTGCCAATCAAATTCATCTTCTAAAAATTCATCATCTGCCATAACTACTTAACCCTAAGATATCAGAAACGAAACCAAAAAAAAAAAAAAGGAAAAATGAAAAAATCACCGGACGTTGAAGATGGGGATATAATATTGACAGAATTATTAGGTTGCGGGAGAAAGCGGAGGCCGATTTTATACCGTGGTGTTTGGGAATTTTGAAACCGCGTACACTCAATAGTCAATACCTTCGTGAGCAAGTAAAAATTCTAATCAGGAAGGTGGTCCCACGAGAGCCACAGAGGCCAGAGCTGCTGATCGCTTACGTGTACCAATTAAAGTTTTGGTTGATTGCGATTCAATGTCTTCGCGTAACAGAGGATATACTGCAGGTGTTGCCGTCACTCGACCAATAGGAACACAGATCCTGGCAAGTAAAGAGACAATCTAGACTTTACACGTGGAGCAACTCAGTTCCTCTAATTAAAAGGTCAGCTCTCCTTCAGTTTTCATTCGTTCAACCGTCTCCTTCTCTTCCAGGTCCCGTTTCAAAATTAAGAACGCCTCGTTTGGTTGTGGGATGATTCTTTGGGATTTATGTGATCCCATGTTCGGTAAGTTAACGGAGTGCAGAGCTATGAACCCCAAAGCTATCCCACAACTCCATGGGATTACTTCGGATGAGTTTTCTAATTCTAGTTACTTAAATAATTTAGTAGTAAAGTACATTATTCATTATCATATTATAAAATAAATTACTTAATAATCACAAAAAAATGAAAAAAAATAATTTACTCACTCAAGAGGGAGGAGTTTCATTGAAGATAAATGGAACGCGTGACACCTAGAAGCCATGGGGGACGGACGACACTGGTGAGCCTTTTTAACTCCCAAAATCCGTAAACTAGAAAAAAGATATAAGAGGCAAAGAAATCGGCCAAAAGGATTAGGAAATTCAATCTCATCCTTGGAAAGCATACCATAATGTTTGTACATAAAACCAGGAAAAAAAAAGTTATCGAATCCACCATACCACCCGCTGTCGGAAAATTTGCCACCCAAGTGCTGCCTGCAGTCCCAAATTGAAGCTGCAGCAAAGGAAAAGTTGAAATTACGCCTCAATTCGTCCAAAAAACCAAAATAATAATAATAATAATAATAATAATAATAATAATAATAATAATAATAATAATAATAATTCACCTTAATTTAAATAAGTAATTTTTTTACTTAACAATAAAAAATGTTTGTAATAGTATATGTATTATTGAAAATAAATATTTGGCTATTTCATAATTAAAATAGATTTCTAAATTTAATGAGCTTTATTTGTACTAAATTTATGATTAAATACCAATCAAACAAATTTTATGATTAAATAAATATTTAATCAATTAAATATTTTTAAATGATTTTTAAAAAATAAACTATTGTAGTCAACACCTACAATTTGGCAGGTCTAACTGACCCCCCGTCAATGGAACGCACAAATTAAAAGATACAGGCTCTATGGATTATAAGCAAAACTCACTAATTGATAGCTAATAAATTTAATAAAAAAAAGAATTAAATGTTAGCCATACACTAGTGCTAAAAAAACTCAAGAGACACAAGATCTTTCCAGAATTAAGAAAGGTCATAAAAGATATAACCTACCCAATGACAGTTATTGCCTTAATTGCAGAGACGCACAACCTTTTTTCTTTTTTCTTTTTTCCAATCCAATTCAATATAATCCTACTTGCACGCCAAACACATACGTAGTATAGTTGTAATCAAATAGTGATTAGACAAAAAGGTGCTCACATTGGCAAAAATCAAGTGTCTTGCAGGTCGCCAGCCATATCCTATTTTCTTAGCAAAAACCATCCCCGAAAAACACTCGAGTTTTACACATCATACAAGATGCGTATCCAAAATCAGTGATTAACGAAATTCATTTCGAAAGGCATTCTATCGCGGATCTTATTAATAACATGTGAAGTCTTAATGGTTACCGATGAAAAAAATAAATAACATTATGTCTCTCTATACGCGTCACAATCTTCGTCTTGTGATGAAATTCTTGCTCTCATTGCCTCCAGAAAACTACATCAAGCAAACAATTATAGGCAAAATATTAAAAAATAACAGAAAAATTAGCTATTTATTCTGAATGAAATAGGCTATCAATACCAAAATTCATCTATGATTGTTCATGATTGTTCATCGCAGCTAATCTGTGGGGTGAGCCACCCATCTACACCTCCATTTCTTGAACAAAAACCATTCTTAAACTTCTCATTGCTTCCACTGGGCATACAAAACACAATAAGTACCACATGTCAACAAACACTTACAAGAAATAATAGCTCTGTCTTGCTCCACATGCTACACCTCACTGCACATTAATGAACCAACACTTCAAAGGAGTGAAAAGGAAAAAAATATATATTAAAAATGAACGCCTGTCTCAGCCTCCATTCATCCGGTAGGGACTGACAACAATTACGCCAAAGCCACAAGACCACCAAGACAAAATGCACCTCATCCTAGTTTCACCAATTTGGAGACGCTACATATTCATGCTCTACCAACATGAAGAGTTGAGAAGGGAAATGGGAACAGAATCTACCCTGCAATCTACGGCCAGAAAAGAAAAACATCCACCATCCATAGTGAAACAAAAATTAGTTTAATCTCCCAGGCAATTTGCATTTTCCTCTTGGCAGAAGAGCAAAAGAGAAGTAAGACTCCAATTACTAAACAAACAACTCACTGAGCATACTGACGGACTCTGTATTCAGCTTGCCCAATTTAGGAACAAAATTGACCCAAAAGCATGGCCAAAATAAAATAAAATAAAAGAGGGAAAAGAACATGTATGTGATTTTAAATTGAGAAAAGAGGCCAGGACCCAACAGCACCATACTTAAATATTCTTCATTTGAACTGCAAGATGACATCTACAAATCTGTGTATCCCATGTTGCAGACTTGCAGCAACAATCAAGCCAAACACCTACAATCTGCTCAGAAACTTGTCATTGCATGTTCAATTAAAACATAGTATCAACTAACCTACCCATTACAGTGCGGTGTCATGGGTTTCACAAACTCATTATTGGTGAGGCCTTTAAGACCGAGGATGAAATGTCAAGATCACAATCAAATTAAGTGAACTCTACGAAATTACCAATACTAGCATGCCTAAAAACCGGAAAGTATATCAACATACTCCATTAAAACCAAAAGGTAATATCGCCCTGATTAAAATAAGCACTTAACAGAAGATTCTCCTAGCTGGGTAATACTTCTCCTGCATTAATATTAGGGTATGTTTAGCGCATCGCATTGTAATGGACTGAATTGTACTAAAAGGGTATGTAATTAATACAAAACTGTGTTCAGTGTAGTATGTACTGTACCGCATAATTAAATATTTTAAATTATTATTTATTATTAAATTAATTAAATTTTTATATCATTCAAAAATAAAAATTCTCACCGCCAACACCCTCATCCACCATGAGCAGTGGCAAGCCAATGTCCACCACCACCAACTAACAGTCACCAAAGTCTATTTAAGGCACAATTTATACTGCTTGAATCCTCATCACCAGATCTACTCAACCATGAAATCTCATCCCCAAATAAGTTCTCATTTGCCAGAAAATGAGTTGGGAATGGTCAGGCCTATTTAAATTATCACCGGCGAATGACAGAGAGTTAGAAGACGCCGCCGCCGCCATTAGCTTTGTTGCCCCCCTCTGGTCTTGATGGTAGTGGCGGTCTCTTTTAAATTGCTAACGATCACCAGCAGCAAGTGAAAAAGCTGACGGTTCCCCACTCATTTCTTATTTGGTGATAATATTTGCATGATTGAGTAGATCCAGCAATGAGGATTCCAACGGCATAAAATTTCCGGTCAACGGACTCCAGTGACTAATCACTGGTGATGGTGAACGGCAATGCACAGCTACTGGCGGTAGTTTTAGGATTGCTGGTTATTCTTATAAATAATTGTTTAGTTATTAAATAAATTAAGACATATTAAAAATAATAAAATAGAACAGACCCCCACAAACTTGTGGTGGGATGTGGGTCAAATTATCCAGGAAAATACGGCTAAAAATGGGTGTTTTTACAGTGCAGTGCATCATATATCAGCATCAAACATGGGTAATATTTTTTATCACAGAACATACCCTCTGAAACCGTGGTACCAAACACGCCCTTAAGGTGATGCCTTAAGCATTCTGCAGATAATCCTCTGAACCTCAAAAGTTTAGGGTGTGTTTAATTGTATTACATTATATTAACCGTATTGCTTTATAGTGTATTGCATTAAGTTACAATAAAATACCATATTTGATGTTGTATGGAATGTATTATATATAATATTATTTTGTGGTATCATTTTATATTAATATTAAAATTAAGTTAATATTGTTTAAACTTATTCATGTTTAATGCTATATTATGAATTTTTGAAATTATTTTTATATATTAATTTTTATGGTATAAAAATAATTTAATAATATAAATATTTTAAATTTTATTATGAATTAATTTTTATTTATTAATGTCGAATATAATTGTTTAATTTAAATTTAAGCTTAAATTTAGTCTTTAATAATAATGATTAAATAATTAAAATTATTTTTACATATTTAAAGTAAAATAATTAAAATTATTTATGTAATAAAAATAAAATAATGTATTATCATCTATTTACTAAATATTTAGGTTTATTAAGACTCCTGTATTACAAACAAATGAGATATGGTTAAATTTACAAGAGCTATTCTAAGCAACCCCTTTTTTTTATGAAGAATATCGCATTCAAACGGGTTCACCTAAGTCTGATTTTGCACATAATAAATTAGCCTAAAAAATAAAAAGGAAGGAAAACAGAACCACTTACAAGCTTATAACAAGTCAAGTATAACCCATTAACAAAATTGGCTCAAGATTATTGCATGCCCATCAAACATTATTAGGGGACAATTGTGGTAAATAACCAGTATATACTCAACTAAGCTACAAAAACTTCCAAGATTTACAAGATCACACAGTATGTGCTTCAAAAGCCACACACTCATAGCATCAGGTAATCATTCCCAGAAAAACAAATTCCATGGAAAACTCAAGAACAGAAAGCTTAGATCTAAATTAATTAAGATCCTAGGTTGATCAACCAGGCAGGCCATGCTGAATCGAAATTAGCACCTCTAAAGATATTTATCCGAATCTAAAAGTTTCCAAAAGTTTCTATCAGCAATACTAAAATCAAATTCATACTTAGCTAAAGGCATATGAGGCTTAATCCATATTTCCCCTTATGATAAACAAAAGCTAAAGTCGTGTATAATAACTGTCTCCAGGCAGGTATATGATTGACCCCAAAAAAAAAAATATATGGATTTTCATTTTTCTTTTGTGATTAAAATGGCCATCTTTCTTTTAGGAAAGCCATAACCAGCTAGCAGCTGCTAATCAACTTTTTAAAATATCCAAAAAAGAAACTAATGACCATCAGAGAACGAGTAAATAATCACTCAATAGCAGCATCTCAATACCAATAGGACATCCAAGTGCAACCATGAAGAAGGCTAAAAATGTTTTACGTCAGTTAAAAGAGAAGATACAGTTTTTTCATCCCAAAAGCATCCATAAGGTAAGATAATTTACATAACAGAAAAGTTGCCCCACCAAAATAGTTGAAGTAACAAGAAAAAGCTCATAAATCCAGTGTATAACAAGCATAGCAAGAATGAACTGACCGAAGTATCCATCATCATCATCATCATCTCAGAAACTAGCGGAAAGAATCAAAATAATGACTCATCATCAACCTACACTGGTAAGTTAGTAACAACAGTACACCACCGAGTCAGCTAAAAGGAAAGTTTGAGATAAGAATCAAGTCTACTACATTTTAGAGTAGGATTACCAAAGGGGGGGGCGTAATTTTCATCAAGTCACTGATTCTCCTCCCTTTCTCGATTCCACCGCTCAATCCTGGCTCTGCGCTCCTCGCTCTCTTCTCTAACAGGAGTCCTACTCCTAGAGCTAGTGCTGCTCCTCGAGTGTGTCCTCCTGCTCATCTCGTAATCTCGATCTCTGTAGCTTCTCCTATAATCTCTGTCTTCATCTCTCCTGTGTCGAGAACGAAGATGAGGAATGGGACTGAAACTCCTGCTTCGGCTTCTACGACGGTACCTTCCAAAAAGTTTGTTTCTCAGGTCCCTGCCAATCAATTTGACGTGCATAAAGTTACAATAACCGCCACGGTTACAGTTATTCTCCTCAAACTGCCGACAAGTGGCCTCACGGAAATCAGTAACGGGTGAAAATTCAACAATGATGGGACGGCCAGAGTAGAATCGTCCTTGCAGAGCATGCAATGCTGCTGCAGCTTGCTCTTCCTCTCTGAACTGGACATAGACATTGCCAATCATGTGGTCGGCGAGGTTATCGCAGACGTTTAAGCATTCGATTTCGCCGAACTTGCTGAGCTCTTCGAAAATGTCCTCGTAAAAGTCCTCGAAGTGTTCCAGAATCTTGCGAGGGTCGATGGGCTGGCCCTGGGCGTCGACGCCGGGAGTGATCATGTCGGGCCGCTGATACATGTTGGAAAGGAGGAGGGTTGGGGAGATTGTGGGGCGGTTGTGGAGGCGGGAGCAGCGGTCTCCGTGTCGGCACGCGCCGATCTTGAAATAGAAAGGACAGTTCACGCGGTCCTTTTCCGTTCCGAAGATTGATGCCAAGTGCTCCGCCATGGCTAGTCCGCGTCCCCCGAAATTCACCACAGAATCCTTGTCTTGTGAAGGAAATGGAATTTCCGAAAGCTTGTCTATCCAGACACAAACTTCTTCTCGCTTCCCTTCCCTCAAAAACCTTTTATTTTATTTTTTTTCTTTCTTTCGTGCGTACGTTTGTTTACGTGTGTGCCATTGCGGCCGTACATCATTGTCGAGTCAAATTATTTAAATGTCCCACATCGAGAGGCTTCGAGGCCCAACCTGCTATTCATTTTGAAAGCCCGGTTCTTTGCACATTGGTTCCTTTACCTGACCGCACCGGCCGACCCTTTTTTTTCCTGGGCGGTTGGGGCCCATTTCCCATTACATTTGACTTTGACTCGTCATCTTTCCGCAGCATTTTATGGACGGCAAAAGGCCAAAAATATTACAGTATTTTAAAAACTATTATTTTTATACTCAAAACTTTCTAAAATCACCTTTTTTTAACTCTCGTGTTAAATATGTTAGTGAATTTATGGAAGACGAATTAAATAGAGTAAATGATGTTAGATTTGGGTTTATAAAAATAGTTCGCAACGGAAACAAGAAATATTATGTTATACCATTTTCAAGCTCTTCACAATGGAAACAAGAAATATTAAAAATAGTTTGCCAGATTTTGACATTTAGGTCAAAAACATGTTTGAATTTCAAACAACTTTTCGAGACATCGTATAATAAAATTTAACCAAACATTAATATGAGAGCTTCTAAACATTATATTATATGCCTAATTTTGACATCATTTGTCTGCCTATTATGGTTGAAAAATATTCTACATCATAATGTTAAATTATATTATAAAGATAATTTTATCTTTTATGAAGATTCACTAATAGATCCAATTCTACTAAGGATGCATTTACTTGTAGGATTAAAAAATCGAAATCCATAATGAAAATAATTGATTGTGTTTATTTGTTGAAATAAAAGAGGGAATGAAAATAAAATATGTAAGGTTAACATGTTTTTTGGATTAAGGAAAAAGAATATAATTCTCATGAGGGTTTTGGGAATCAAGTTGTTATTCCTTAAACCTTACATTTACTCCATTAAATTTTCATAATCTCAATTGTTCTCAATTAAGTTTTGTAATTTTTGCATTTTGAATCCTGCAAAAATTTTGTTATATTTACAAATAAGTCCTTCATTGTTTATAATAATAATAATAATAATAATAATTGTAAGTTACTAAATTGACCTTATTTTTTATGAGTAATGATATAACCATAAATTTTTGTACAAACTTATTTTATACAAACTGATGTGACATGATAAGATTGGTTGAATTAAATATCACTTGACCCATATGATTTGTTTTTATCATTTTATATTTTTATTCAGTCAATGAATTAATGACATATCAGTTTGTACAAGAGTTTGTGGCTGTATCATCATTTATTTATTATTATTATACTACTATCATTATTATTATTCGTAATTATTTTTTAATAATAATGATCATAATCACATCTATTATAATAAATAATGACAATAATCAATTGAGGTCATTTTAATAACTTGCAATAATTCATTCAAAATTCAAGATAAATTAAACACATCGATGATAATAGAACCCAATATGATTTCGATTCTTATGGGAAAGTAAACAATTTATTTTAATTATGATTCTCCATTCCAATTCTAGTTTATTTTAATTTTAATATATTTCGATTACCGATTAATAAATGCACTATAACATTACTGACATCACAGAGGTTAAATTGTCATCGACCACGACCAACATTTTAATCTATTAAAAATAATATTTTAAAAAAATAATTATCCATCAACCAAATATTTTTTCGTGTTTTTTTAATACATAATTTTTTCTTCTTCTTTTTTGTTGAAATACACCGAAGTTAACATTTTCTTGCATCCGTCCACTTTTGTTTGTGTGCTTTTATAACATTACTGACATCACATGGGTTATTTTATTGAAACAAATAAAAATGACATCGTTAATGCACAGTAGCCTGGCTTTGAATGGGATTCGGATCCAATCAGAAATCCCGATCAAATTGCACAATTAAAAAATAAAAATATGAATATAAACAAAATCCACTCTTTCATCGTCCCCTAGCCTCTCAACTCCCAAAGATTACTCCATTCTCAAGCAGTAACCTCTTCTCTCTCAACTCTTAAGCCGATCAACTCACGACCAACATTGATCAGCCATCGCGCCAGGCCTCAGCCTCCCCAGTAGCCATCGCATTGCCAAGACTCCACCACAGCATTAGCCACGCAATTGTTGAGTGCATGCTCCATTGCGCCACACAACTAACGTCTTGTCACCATCACCAGCCATCAACGCTCTCTAGCTACAATAAGCCGGCAATCTTTCATGATTTTGTTATATGTACTTGAGCTAGATGAAGCTGTAATCTCTTAAATCCCTTGACCCAAAGATGGGTTGATTGCTTTTGTGTTGGCATAGCCTTTGAGGTGCGTGAGGGGAAGCAATAGGCATAACTTGCAATGACGTAACAGCCTTTGTTTTGGGATCTTGAGTTCTGATAGCATTGAATTTTGTTATTCTAAAAGAAGTCCGCAAATCTGAATTTGATATTTGGCTTCATATTCAAATTAATTCGTGAACTGAAGAGTTTTGGTTATTGGGAAATTTTTCTTCCATGTAAGTCAGGGAAATATCACGATTCCTGTCATCCATATGCTACCAGAAACAAACATTTAGCTGCCCAAAGAATCCCCTTTATTTTATGATTTCAATTTAGTATATTTTCTAATTTAAGTTATATATATTTTATTTTATGGTGTTTTATTTATGAAAATAAATTAATTTGTTTTGCAATCTTTCATCTTTAATAGTGATTATGTTGCGGATAAAATTATCATTTTATTAATATTTTATTAATTTCTCTAATAGAATTAAGATTATAGTGAACAACTGCAACACTTTGTAACTTATAGTGGAATTTAATAAAATTAAAAAAATTATATATTTTTTAAAAAAATCAAAAAATTTAATTATCGGTGGATAGTAATTTTTTTAAAAATTACAGGAATAAAAATAATAAATTTCAAAATATTGTTATGATTTTTTTTTTCTTTTAGCCATCAACAAAGTGGGAAAATGATAATTTGCGTATCCTTAATTTTCACATTAACTACACTTTTACCTGCAATATAAGTCCACTATTATCTCATGTCTCATCGCGTCCACACAAAAAGAACCAGTTAGAAAATGAGCTACACAATACAATGAAGAGAGGAAAAATAGGAAGAAGGGAAAGAAAAAACATGAAGAAAAACAAAAAATAACATATAAACAATTGCCCGTTTGCCTGGGTTCACTAGTAATCTGCTGAAAATCAACATACAAGATTGAAAAATCTAGAAAGAATTCAAATTTGCATAATTTCAATTCAAGGCTTGCAAGCTCGAACATATTTTGCATATCGCACAAGCGCCGTGAATTGAAGGGTTATAAATTCTTAACAATCAAAGACAACTTGAAGATAAATGAATACAAATGAATCACGCTTTAGAGATAAAAACTGACCCACGTATGTTAATGTCATCTTAAAGCACTGCTAATTCCCAAGAAGCGTGTATGTTGATGATTTAATCATCTGGGAAGGCTATTTGGTGGGAAATTGCGTAATGGGTTCTTCCTCAACAACTTTGTTTCACTGCACAAGGTCAGATAGATAGTAGAGGTTAGATATTTTGCTCTTCCCAAGAACACTTAATCAGTCGGTTTCAATAAATTTATAGCCTGAATATTGTATATTGAAAATACTTGAATCAGTTGTATACCTATTAATATCTTGGCCATCACCCTGCTTGACCCGGAACAAATTTGAAGACTTGCCAATCTCGTTTCTTGTTGTATCCATTCTGGTAGATTTTTTTTTTTTTTAAAACAAAATTAGCTACAGATTGACGAAAAACGTCTAATCCAATCCATTTCATTGTAACTTTACAAGGAACCACTCTCGACTGAACTATTTAAGTGATCTTCTGAATCTGAATGCATGTGTCCATGTGATATAAAGTGTGTAATTATTGTAAACATTCTGACACTTAAAATAAGTCTAATTACTCACTCGGCACATTCTTCGTCAATAAACACTTCAATATGGTCACTTGTGGTTGCCCCTCCAACTCCAGGCCCTGGCCTTCGCGGAATCTGAAAGAAGTGGGAACTTAAATGGGTTAGATGTCGTTTCCAGATCCTTGCGAGGGCCAAAAAAAAAAAATGTGTGTTTTGGGGATATGTAAAACCTTGCACGATGTCCACTTAGCAGGCTTTGCATTATTTTCTTTATTTCTCTCAGTTTGAGATCCAAGAGTGAGCCAGGAATTAGATTCTGTCTTAGAGTTATCAGGTTGATGACACGACGTGATATCAACATTTGTATCTTTGTAAACACTAAATGGAGCCCTGTGATTCCTGAAAAAACAAAGAGCAAGTTAAATGAAAATATATATTTAACATATCTAAAATGAAAAACAGCAGCAACTGGCAAAAAGAGAAAAGAAAGCATGGAAAAGATGCTCAAACAAGAGTTACCAAGGTTGAGACGATTAAAACTACAGAAATTCACATCAACCATGAGAATATGGAAGATGTTTACTTCAATTCAAGGACACCGAACACCAAAAGAATCAATAAAGCAGTTTGACGTGAAAATATGGGAGAAACTTAACATTAAATAAACTTTAGTTTAAATAGACAACAATTTGGTCTGTCAGAAAAATAAATATATCATAATAAAAGGAAAAATGAAACCGTCTTGTTTTCTAAACCAACATTATTACAGACATTAGTTAATGTGATGAAACGAGCAATATAATCTTTACCCATCTGGCTTCAACTTTTTCCTCTGCAAATCAGAACTCTGCATGGCCTGCCCTCCTGCAAAATAGAAATACTTCATATATCCTGCAAAATCTTTAGAGGCATAGACAACAATATGACTTACGATTTTCCTCCCTCGCCAGGACAGTTCCAAAGCTTCTGACAGGTAAGTGATTTTCCTTCAAGTCCTCCTATATTTGAGAAAATTAGAAACAAAAATTTAGTAGTAAGTTGTAGTGGAAAGTTAAATCACATCAACTTAGTTACGAGAAATCACGTACATTGATGACTTGTGTTTTTCTCATTGAGCGTACAAGAAATTTCTTGTAGGCATCCTTCAACTTTTCTGCTGGTTGAGCATTCCTGTCATTGAGCAAATTTCTCAAATGATGTGAAGTAGAATTTGTACTATTAATGGTTTGACTATGCTGGAGCATAATTAATTTTCAGATGGGGATGATATGTTGTCACAACTCACTCGTGTCAAGTTAATGTCAATCTAACACAGCTGACCGCAACACTCAAAAGCAAATTCTAGTAATCGACCATGTATATTTGCTTGAAGGGAATGAAATATCAGAAAGAGAGCTTACCTAGATATCCCAAGACTGAATAAGTCATTTGCGGCTTTCATCTTGGACTTGGATTCCATGTGCAAAGCATATGCTATGTAGTATACAGAATGCGTCTTCCCAATATCATTTGCATCAAGGAAACTGAAGATGACTTGTGCATCAACACAATTTTCAGCCTACAATGCCAATTTATTCATAACAAGATCAACTAATTAATTTCAGTAGTTAAAACCCACAACAGGAAGATGGGATTAAAGCAAAAAAGGGAACCCACATATTCCAACCAGACATTGAGGTAGCGCAGATCATCCTTATAGCGCTGTGAATGCCAAAATCTGCGGACACATTGCTCATAAATCACAACCAATCCTGAGCTGTCTCCACCAGCTGGAAATGCCTCTTGAACCCATTTGATACACCTTCAACATGTAATTCAAAGAATATCAAGTCTGAAATGAAACAAATCCTAGAACATTAAGAGTATGCTCGGGATAGAGGGGATTGAGGACAGGTGTTGTGGCTTTTATTTAAGTCAATGTTAATGTAGAACGGAAGCACTAGTCGTTAAACTGGGAGGATGGCTAGTCAACATAAGCTTTGCAGTAATAAAGAGGATGCTTGCCATTTGCCAAACACTTGTAACTGCTGTAATTTCAAAATTAAGCAGAAGAACAACAGTTTCAAACATACCCTAAAATATTTAATAATTTTAATTTATTTTTGCCGCAGAATTAGTGGCAAATCCAATTATTATGTTGAACAAAAATATCGAAGTGGTTACCCAGTTCCGAGAAATAGGATACTCACTCTAGCCATGGCTGGAGGGGATCATCTCCTTCATAGTTGTCAATCGCTTCGATCAGGCTCCTATAAACAAATTATGAAAAGACGAGTCTAGAAGAAATGTCTAAACAGAGCATATTTAAACAATTCTTTCTATCTTTTTTTTAATTAATTAATAATAAATAAAAAGAAAGAAAGGGGAAAAAATAAAAGAAAGAGAAAACCTTCGATTATCAAGAAGAGATTTCTTGAGGTGAAAGCTGTTGTGGGATGCAAGGGCGTCGTTTAAGAGACGAATGTTGCGGCCTCTCTTCAAGGGCCTAACATTTTCCTTGAAGAGTTCCCACTCGTTTCCCGTCTCCTTTTTGGATGCAAGAAACTCTGTCTCTGGGTCCATTTTCTTAATTCTAGGATCCTCAATTTTTCTCTTCACTTGCTTCTACTTCTTCTTCTTCTTCTTCTGCTTCACCGCACCACAGAGAGAGAAAGAGACAAGATTCAAATTTTGAAATTGCACTACGGTCTTGGAAAGTAGCCGTTAATACTACTGCTATTTAATAGTTGATACAAATTAAAATATTTTAAGAGAGAGAGAGAGAGAGAGAATTTGTGTTCAAAGGAGCCAGCGGCTGGGGCGGGCCATATTTACGTAAAGCTATAACACTTGTAAATGCACCCTAACCAATTCAACATTCACCCACCAGAACATGATCCTTCTAGAGAACACGAATCAATTGTAGTAACTGAACAGACGTATTTTAAGAAATCAGTACAATCATCACTATTTCATTTTTAGTTTTTAAAATAATATATGTTTTTATTAATTAGGACTTTTGACAACTTTTTGTCCTTTGATTGTAGCCTCCTCAACTTTCCAAAGTCGGTGGTTGGTGTGGATAAGAATTAATGCTTTTTTGTAAATAAAATGCATAAAGACCGATCATGTAATGAAAATCAACACCGTCCGTTGATGTTGATGGTGAGACTGCCCAAATTTCTTCTAAGCGAATTGAATGGAATCCATGGCATCTTTCGGTGCTCTTTCGGCACAAGTAGGAGCAGGACGAGGAACACGAGAATCGTTCTTGTTTTTGAGATCTTCGCGCGCTGATACGTTCTGTTGGAAGAAAGGGAGGGTGAAGCTGAAGGTGACGGGAATGGCCAAGTTCAAGGGAACGCATATGAGAGAGAAGAAACTAACGGAAATGATAGAGGAGAAAGTGAGAGAAGCAAAGGAAGTGTGCCAAGGAGATGAAACCTCTGTGGAGTGTAAGGTGGCCTGGGATCAAGTTGAGGAAGTGAGCCAAGCCAAGGCTGATCTCAGGCTCAAGCTTCAGAAACAACAAGATCCTCTCGAATCCTTCTGTCACCACAATCCTCACACCGACGAGTGTCGTATCTACCAAGATTAGTCACTAATCACTAATCCTTTTCCTCTATTCAAACAACCCTGTCTCTTTCTACTTCTCACTCTTTATGTGATTAATATGTATGCCAAAAGTAAGATTATTATTATTATTATTTGAATTAAAGTAAGATTATTGTTAATAAAACTAAAACCTGAAGTCTGTTATGTTTATTCCAATTTCACTCTGAAAACATACGGTTTCAATCATCTCTAACTTTAAACAAATGATTGGGCAAGCTTTAGTATTGTACGTCTCATTACAAGCTTTTTAAGCCAAGGCTTTCAACTTGGAAGACTCTTGGAGAGCAGCTTTCTTAGTCTCCATGCAAGCTGACGTGACAAGGGAAACCAAATTCCAAACTGTTCTACAATTTAAGTCAAAAACACAGAAATAGGAAAGGAAAAGGAAAGGAACCTCTAGTCTTGTCTAGCTCGCTGGCCACTTTGCATTGCAGACTAGAGTTCTAAAGAGAGATTCTATGAAGATACATAACTAACATCATTATTGAAAGACAGAAAACAAACTCTATTAATTAAAGTAATGATACAATTATAAATTTTTATATAAATTTATTTTGTATAAATTAATATGATATAATAAAATTAATTGAATTAAATATCATTTGATTTATATGATTTATTTTTATTAATTTATATTTTTATTCAACCAATAAATTAATGCCACATCAGTTTGTACAAAATAAATTTATACAAGAATTTATGAAAGGCCTGCAAAGAACAATACATATTTAAGGAAGGACCTAATGCTGCATTGCGCCTAATAAGAAAATGTACTTCTATTAATTATTTCAATAAACCCAAAAATAAAAAATAAAAAGGTCCTTCTCAACCTCAAAGTAATGAGATGAAATATACAATCCAACAAAACCCTAAATATCATCAACATCAGAAAACTCACAGGAAAGGGATTCAAGGTACTAAGAAATACACATGTTCACGTGCATGCAAAATCATCATAGCACACACATCAAGAGTCATTAAGTGACAAAATACTGCAACTAAATGTGGGACTCCATGGTAAAGGTGGACAAGTTTTTCTTTACTCTTTCCTGGCTCTCTTTGACATCAACGGTGAAGCTGTACTCCCGGTCACAGCCCATGCATGAATCGCACATAAAATAGAGTGTGTATGTCTTCTTCCCAGCTTCTGCAGGAGCAGCAAAATCAAGCTCTACCCTAGACTTTCTTTAAAGGGACACCTTTTGATGCCAGGCAATTGGTTAGTGGTTAATGTCACCAAGAACAAGCCACCATCCTTCCTCTTTGGCTTTAGGACATCTATTAGAATAAACAGGTCCCACCTCTGTCCTTCCTTCTAGATCCTACTCAAGACCAACCTGCAATGTGATGTCTCCCCCAAACCTAACATTTCATTATCCTGCACCCCATATGACATGTCAATGTTGGGGAAACAATTGCAAAACCTAGCAATATCAAGTAACTCCACATCCGACATCTGCAAAGCTCATGCCTTTCATCATCCTCCATTTCCACCAAATCAAACACCGTTTCAATACTTTTTCTAGGGTTCTCTTGGCATCACCTAGCCAAATCTTTTGTGAAATGCAACAGCTGTAGTAGCATGGCATCACATTCCCGCATGCCTTGTGTCACCATTTGACTCACTTCCATATCTAAAAGTGCAAGGCTCAACCAACCATTACTTGAAATAACATCAACCATCACCTGAAGCAATCTACTAGCAGAAAGCAAGACCACAAAAGGGATCTAGAAGACAGACATGAATGCTATCATACTAATCAATGCTAGCTTCAGACTGGAATCAAAGAAACATACTCTTCCTTGTTTCCAACTTCTTCCCCCCTTTCGGAACTACTACACACTCAAAAAAATAGAATCTTCAACGGACAAATAAAATGAGCAAAAGATTTAAGTTAATACAGGATGTAAATTATCATGCATGGACAACAAATTCATTATCCTTGGATACCTTCTCGGTGAAAAGTGCCTATGAAAACACTAGACACGAAAGAAGAAAAGCATTGCCTTCAATAAAATATACAACAAAAAATTTAATTTGTTGTGGCAGCAAAATTGTTACAAAATTACATGTTAATCAAACAGAAATAATCTAAATCCATGGCACCAACCCCGAGAAAAAATAATGATAAGTAAACATAAAGTAATGATAAAAATAATAAATAGTAGCAGGATAATATCATAACATGCATCAGGTTAGATCAAACAAATAAAATAACAGGCCATGCAAACTAAAGTAATGCAAGTATACCTCATACAGTATGAATATTTATAGGATTAGATGCTTAACAAATCAGCCCTCCTCTACCCTGATGTTATGTCTTCTTTGAGAACCTTTGGTGACAAACCATAGGGTGCAGGATTTCATAACATACAAATATAGTTGCAGGCTTCTTCAGCATTTTGCACAGTTCCGAGGCAATTTCTGCATTCAACTGATCAGACAGCTTGGATATGAAGTGACTTTGAATAGGGAGTTACTGACTTCATCAAAGAAAGATAATACCGCAGTTCAGAATGACCAGTAATGATAATCCCTTCCCCATATGAATCATACTGAGGCCTTCCAGCACGATCAAGCATCCGCATGATATCCAGAGGACTGAGCTATGTCCATGCCCCTTTCTCTGGATTGTATATCTGAGTTCCTTCGATGATTACTGTGCGAGCAAGCAAGTTCACTCCCCAAGCAAGAGTTGCAGTAGAAACTAATACCTGTACATACCCATCACCAAAAAGATCCTCAACAAGTTGACTGTCACCCTTGTCATATCAGCATGATGAATTGCAAAACCATAAGGCAGAAGATCTTTAAAATCATTGCTCGTAACCATATCTGTGTGACTTTGTAGAATCTCAAGGCTCACACCCTCTTCCTTCAAGAATCTACCAAGCGTATCATTCTCAAGCGCGATATCTTGTATTGACAAGCAGTTTTTGCGGTCTCCTTCCTCAAGTGGACGGAAATGAGAACTTAATGCTTTCCAGCAAGAAGCCATAACATTCTCATAACATAAATCATTCATCAACTGAAACCTTTGTAGTGGCTTCCTAACCTCGATCCCAGTGAATTGTCGAGAAAGTTGGACAGGTCTGTAACTATTGTCAAAATGTAATAACCCATTTTCCAGGACAGGTCTGTAACTATTGTCAAAATGTAATAACCCATTTTCCAGATTCACGCACTAAAACAAAGCCATGTCTTCATGATTAGGGAGGGTAGCAGATAAACCAACCAACCGAATATGCTCTTTTGTAGTTTTAGTCCGCCTAACAGTTCTGGCAATGATACTTTCAAGCACAGGTCCTTTATTATCATGAAGCAAATGAACTTCATCAATAGTAAGCAGTTTCACAAGCTGTGTGTAGGTGTGATCCCCTGATTTCCTTGTAACAATATCCCACTTCTGGGAAGTTGTCACGATTATTTGAATTTCTTCAATTTATTTCCAAGTGAGTGTCTAGTCTCCACTTACTTCAGCTACAAGAGCTCTCATAGGTGCCACATAGACAATCTTATAATTACTATGGTTGAATGAACCACCATTGTTCTTGTTCAAAGCTAACTGCTGAAGTATGGTAAGCACTGAAACATTAGTTTTCCCTGTCTTAGTGGGCGCACACAACAGAATGTTATTGGCTGAAAACAATGCACTCTCATAGACTCTACTCCGCACTCTGTTCAACTGAGTCATTCCCTTGAAAGCTGGCTTTGCCCGTTCAGGCATTTCAGATATATTTATCAACTTTTCAGAGGGATCTAATGGCTTAGCCTTCATGGCTGCACATAAATTTCTTCATTCCCCTTATTTGTAAATCTTGTAGACCCATTAGGAAGATCACACTTCTTATTTGCCATAAAAGATCGCTTTGTTGAAAAGCAAGTGTGTCCAGATCATGCAACTGACGCTGGCTCAACCAACCACCAACTGCATCTCTCATCAACGGCACCACTAACAATATTAAGAGGCAGGCAATCCAACTGTTGTTGAATAACACTAAGTATAGCCTCATAAGCAGCCCTAGTTTCCTTGGTTTTGGACGGATAAGTCCCTTCTTCAGACGCCATGAGCACGCTCTCTACACGGAGACGGGTCTCTTCCTCTGACGAACAGGGGCAACACCGGAATCGGGGTCACGCTCCTTCTTCTTCTTAGATTCCTTCAATTTCTCCCCCAGCTCAGGGGATCAATCTTTCCCTTAGAGACTCCGGCTCACCGTTCGGCTCGTGAGTGTCACGTGGACGCGAGAGTCTGTCTGTTGTTAACAATAAAATAGTGTTTGCTCCACTCAATGCTGTTTGAATTGGGCCCGAACCTCGGCACCCCCACCAAGATTCTTCTCCATTATAGAACGAATTTTAGAGAGAAACAGACCAAAACCCGAAATCAATCAAAGATAATAATAATAAGTAATTATAAAGCAGGTCTAGGATTTAGACTACAATGAAGTAAATATTTTTTTTTTAAAAAAAAAACCATTAGAAAAAACGCCAACTTAAAAATTAAAAAGAGGGAAGAAAATAGAGTACCCACAGTCACAGTGGTCTTCTTTCTTGTAATGTGATGCTGTGAATTTGTGATGCTATATTGTTGTTGTTATTTTATTATGAAGGGATTCAGTCGGTGTTCGCTGGTTAAAGATAAAAGTAATTTAAAAAAACAAAAAAAAACTGCCGCGGACCGCCTTACTCGACACCTCACCCCGCCTTAAAGGGGCGGTTCATTAAGTACGGACGGGTTTATAAGCGACACTAATAAACTAAAACTGAGCTTGAATTGTCAAACGCGCACGCACGCACGTTCTTTCTTTTATTTCCATTTATCTAAATAAATAAATTTATTTATTTTTTATCTCGAATAAAATTTAATAGAGTTAAACTTCACCCTTCTATCATCTTTATAAAACTTCTCTCTTATTGTAATTATATTAAAAAAATAAAATAAATTTAATTATACCATTAAATTTTTTTTTCAACCCTTTACACCATACAAGTACATCAAAGTCTTTTACAATTTTTATTTCTTCACAAACAATTTTTTCTTGAGAAATTTACAAAATTTATTTTTAATTTTTAAAAAATAAATAATAACTATTTGAGTCCACTTTAATTTACAAAACTTTCTAATAATAAGTTTTGTAAACTTATTTTTAATTTACAAAAATTTCTAAACTTATTTTTAATTTTTAAAAAATAAATAATAGTTATTTGAGTCCACTTTAATTCTACTTAATTCATACATGTATTTAATTTTTTTGAGTAAAATCTATATGATTTAATAATTCAAAAATTTATAAAAACAATATTTGTAATTAGAGTTATTTAGAAGAAACCGAATTGTTTTTCTTTTTGAATAAAAAATTGAAAAAATAGAAAAAGGATATTTTGGGAATTAAAATAGGCTTTGAAAAGAAAATTACAGGGTGCTAATAGTCCCACTCAATTTAATATAATATTCTTAAATAAAATATTTTTTGATTTTTTTTATACTTACACCATCTTATAGTTTATACTTTAAAAAAATTATAAGAGCTTTAAGTTATAGAGTCCTATATTAAATAATATAAAATAATTAAAATATTTTATCATTAACATGTTTGTTGTGATAGAAACTTATTATTTTATAAAGAATAGCTAATTTTAATATATAAATTGAAGTAGAGATATTTTTTAAAATAAAATTTGTAAAAAGTTCAGCTCTTTCTCTCTGCTTATTTTGGGCCGTTAGTCACTCAAATTTGATACGGAATCAGCTCCATCTTGGCCCGTTAGTTTCATTAAGAATGCTGGACTATATCAAAAGTATCTTTAAGCATTACCCGATCACAACCATAAAAAATTGTTACATAATTAATTTTATGGAAACTTAATCCTCACAAAACTCATACTTTAATCGGCTTTATAATTTTATCTTGCTTTATATCAAGCAATTTGGGACGATATTGGAGGCATTCATTTTTAAGATGCTGAAAAAGACAATTTGGTGCAAGATATTAACGTTAATTTGCCATTTTAACAATTTGAAGATATTCATTTTAATTTTTATACTGGAGATATTAACGTTTAAGATGGTGAAAAACCAAATTCACTCGTGATTTCACTGATTTGTGTGTGGAGAAAGCATTTATTTTTACCATACTCATCATTTATTACATGAGCATGGATAAATAAAGCTTTTAATTTGTAGTCAATTGAATTTGCCATTTTTTCAAACTAACTGGTACCCTTAAGAATTTATTTTCTCATTCACTGGAAACCAATTTGAGTATTCTATAATTCGTTGCAAAGAACCCATAATGGAAATTATGAATCGTCTATGTAATTATATCTTCTCAATATTCATCGTACTCAAAATTGTTCCTAAAACAGCCGTGCTAGTTTTTCTAACACATTCTCACTTCTCAAAATGAATCCCAAATCATCGATCCAACAATTTTAGTAACTGAGAATCACTACCAGCGGTAACCTTTTAGGACTGACCCCAATTGCCGGAGTATTTGACGAACACTTGTTTCAGGATAAGAGATCCCAGCTGAAATATATATATATATATAAAATAAACAAATCAAATATCTAATTTGTCATAAATCCCGGCACAAAGTTCGCCCAAGAACACTCTTTATTTGTTTAATCCTCTGTGCATGTGTTCTTGTCTTCTTGAAATGAATGCAAACCAACAAAATATAAACACCACACGATTTATAGTTCATGCTGTCATCCTTCATCGTCCTTGAGAGTTTATTTACCATTTTTCGTTCTTTAATAGATCAACCGTCATAAGCCGCAGAGTCAATTTATGCATAGTGTTTCTCTATATCTATGCTTCTGCAGTTCACCGACATTTTCGTTCTTTCTTTCTTTCTTTTTTTTTTTTGGTGTGGGGGAAGGGGGTTGGGGGGTTTGGAACGCTTATGAGTTATGAATTCCTGTTTAATTATTGTTTTTTACAGAGGGAGAGTCAATTTATGAATGAAGTGATTGATTCCGTAGAGTACAAGATTTGGATTATCCCTATGAATAAAACAATCCTATTCATGCTGAGGATGTGATGGGGGGCGGCTGAATGAAGTAACGATGCCGAAGGTTAATTCCATGGGCTTGACTTTTGATTAAATTAATAATCAGCTTTGCTTTCATTTCATCTTTTCTCCCACAAAAGTGGTGGGTCAGCGGGCACCAACAATCCAACAGATTGAGATAATTTTTTTCCCCCCTGTTTTCTGTCGGTGGCGGATCCAGAAAATTTATTTGTCATGGGAAAATTATATAATAATAAATTTTAAATATACAAAATATTTGTTAATTCGAGTCTTTTCATATTTTGAAACTATTATGCATTAAATTTATTAATAATTTTTTTAAATGTAAATTTTTAAATAAAAAACGGAACTACCAATCATCTCATCCAATTATAAAAATAATTCTTTACGAGTTTTGTTTTTGTAAACATTTTCTCTACTATTACTGTAAAAATTAGAAGAATTAATCATATTTTTATAACTAGAAAAATGTTTTGAATGACGGGTTATTACAATAGAACCTCCAAATAAGAATATTGTATATAAGAATAACATCTTTATAGTAATAAAAAGTTAGAGTCTCAAGTTGGGACTCGTTATAATTAGAAATAAACTCCACTTGTAATAAGTTATTTTTTTTATAAGTCTTCTCTTAAATAAACTTACATCCACATAGTAATAATATTCGAAATATATATATCATGTTATATTAAATAATTAAAATAGAATAAAATGTCTTTTTAAAGTTGCTTGTAACAATGATTTGTTCTTTAAAATTGCAACCACATCTTTTAACTTATAGGTATATATATTTATTAATTGGGCAGTATAAACATCTTCTTATTAAAGTCAAAATATTTATAACTTCTCAAGTATGTTTGTAGTTTCATGATATGAAATTTTTTATATTTTTATACTTTTATTCTTAGGATTATCCCCTTTCTCTTCTTATCTAATTGCAATGATAATTTCTTCTTTAGTTAAAGCATATCCGACTTGTCGTTCACTTGAATGATTGGTGAAAACATTAATATCCATTTGATTATTAATACATGACATAATTTACTCTTTATATTACTTGCATTAAGGATAATCAAACAAATATAATAATTTTTGTACTGTGCTTCTATTAAGTTATAACATTTTTATAAGAATAAATTTCTCCAGTCCTAACAATATGACTATATAGAGGTTTTACTGTATTATTTTTAATTAAAGTGTTGGATTTTATAATTCTTTAAAGTTAAAAATTTTAAATTTTATGTATTTATAAATTTATACCAATTATTTTAATAGATATAATATGAACTAATTAGAATCTCAAAATAATTTTTTTCTTTTTAGGCCAGTGGGATTTGAGCTGCTGCTGGTCACATCCTACATCGATCACTGTATTCTTTGAAATAAAAATGGAAGAATTAGATCAATTGCGTGATGCATAATTATTACTAATTGGTAACTTTTTCGCATATTTCATGAATTAAAGTTCAATTGATTGAGATTAGCATCTCAGCAGTCCACAATGGGTTGACAATAGTCAACAAGTCGGTTAAGTTAACGTAATTTTAAAAAGTTAAAAATTAATTTTTATATTTAATAATTTTTAAAGAATTATTTTATTTTGCAGTAAATTGTAAAAAATAAGGAATGAGTAACTTTTTAAAAGTTAGTTTTATATTTAATATAATTCCTTTATATCTTATTATGTATTAAAAACATCCAAAATTATTCTTAATCAATTAAGAAATAAAATCACCAAATTTAAAGATATTATTATTATTATTACCAATTATATTGAGACAATAAAAATAATTATAAAATGATTGGTTTATTTTTTATATTGAGACAATTAAGAATGTTATTATAAAAACAATTTTTGATAAAATTACTTTAGTAACCCTTTATTTTCTTTTAACTGCAAGTAATTTTGTTTTTAAGCAATTATAAATTAAGAGGAGCCAAACCCATCATTCAAAAAATGAACATGAACAAATTTTTATTAGTTATGAAAATGAATGAATATTAATAAAATTAATATTTATCAATTAAAAAAGCTAGGAAATATCAAGAAAACAATTCTTATATATAGAATGTTTGGATTAGATATTTTAATTTACTAAGAAAGGCATAACAAAAAAAAAATTAAATCTAAAAAAGAGTAAAATTAAGAATTTAGTTTGTAGAATATGAGAATGAAGAGAAACTATGCATGCGAGTCGTGAGAGTAGAGAGAAACTATACACTCATTAATAGAAAAAGAAAGGGGTTATTGTATTGATATGCAATTTTATAATTTTTTATTAATAAATTTATTTATTTTTTAAATGAGTATAGAGATGAATTTAGTGAGTTCAAATAATTATCTTTTTTTTTAATACAAAATTACCAAACTAACCCTAAAATAGGTTTACAAGAAGCCAATTTTTTTATATAATTAATACGTTTAAATTTGTAAGATTGATATTTTAATTGGGTCAAAATTATTCGTTAAATGCTTGCTTGCATGTTACTTGGCTCAACTTTGTCCACACCGTATGTATTTCTCAAAAATGTAATTTTAGTTAGAAGTCAGTCCTGATTACTCATCTAATCCAGGCCTTTTGTACTACGCAATTTGTTTGGTTTTGGTATGATTATGAATGGATGATGTGAGCGCAAATTATGAAACGGCATGGCGTGTCGTCCAATTGCAGTGGTGAAATCAAATGGTCCCAATCCAAATGGAATCATTACACACGCCTAAATCATCCAAACCAACAAAAGCTCAATTCGTCTGCGTATGTTCACATTTTCTTCATCACGCGTTTGTCCACCAAGCATCAATCATGCGTGTGTGTCAAAATATCCTAATTTTATGGCCTGTGTTACGATATGTTAACAGTAATATACGTCGCAAACAATAATAATAGTGGATTTCACCATAAATATTATTGTTGTGTGTGAATTTATATTACGATTAACGTAACGTAGGGGACTCTTAATTTTATTTTTATAAAATTATAAATAAATAATAAAAAATGTCAAAATATCCAGTGAAATTAAAGTCTATTTATTTTTTTCTTTTTTTTAACAAGGACTACCAAGCTAAGTTAAACTTTTATTATATACGATAAAAATTTTGATGCCAAGTTTACAGAATCTTTGTAATTACGTGATCATGACAATCGCGTTGTCAAGGACAAAACTCAAAAACGTGTGCTCACATTTTTTTTTTTTTTCCTGTTTACGATAATGGATTTGGACCAACTCACGAAGTAAAATATATGAGACAGATGCTAAATTAAGAGTATAGAATTAGTTTTACTATTTTTAGAGTTAGAACGCATCATCATACATAGCTGGCTTCAAGCGCATATGTTTTTAAGTCAGCGTCAATTTTCTATTTGCTTTGTATGCTTTTAATTAGAGTACATGATTTGGACCATGATCCTTGCCGATTCATAGTCATTTTCATCGTTTACTTTTAATATAATTATTACATATGAGTTGTCATTGAAAAAATTGGTGCTCATTCCATGCTTCTAATGAAAAGAAAAACTGTCACATGAGCTGGCTGGATCTTTGATTCAATGACCAAAAATATGAAAATTCTTCAAATTTAAAATTTCTCCATTTAAGTACGAAATAAACGTTCAAATTGAAAAGTTTTTAATCTCTTTTTTCAGTTCTTTTTTTGTTCTTATAAAATTATCATTCTTTCTTCTACATAATAGTTTAATAATGGATAACTAATCTTAAATTCGTATTTTAAAACATACCGTACTGTATATATTGGTTGGTAGCAGAACTATTGTATTGGCTTAATGGTCAAGAGGAACTGAAGAATAATGCAGTCCATACCATTGTGTAGGATTGAAAAATTAAAAAGTTCCATAGAATGCAAAAAGTGATTTTATCTTCGCTCCCTTGAACCGCCATTGAACTCAATAGTTATTGGTAAACAAAACAAGCAGAAAGCCAGAAAGCTCGGTGGGGACCCATTGCTTATTTCCTTTGCTCACCAACGAGGTTTTTCAGTAAATAAATCGTCAATCTAAATTGACGTCCTTATCTCTGATTATCCAATTCCTACGGCGTCGTTTCAGTGTTCTGCGTCTGAAAAATAAAATAAAATGAATTTTTTTTTAAAGATAACCCCCCCCTCCCTTTCACGCGGTTCCGCATTTTATGTGGGCCCATTTTGGTTGGACTCACTGGCACATTCACCAGCTTCAATTTTACTCCATAAAAAAAAACCTCCACTCTTTATCTGTTTTATTTATTTTTTGACTTAGTAATAAAAAATCTACATATTTTTTTATACGTACACAAATTGTATTTTAAATAAATTCTGGATAAACTGAAAAAGTGTGTGTGATGGGGTTAATACAATTCTTGTCTGATTTTTTTTTTTTAAAAAGATAATGCGGTGCTCATGCGATGTCAATTTATTCGGATAAAAAGTCTGATTAATTTAACATTACTGCTAGTAAAATAGGATAACGTAGGTTAGTAGGCTAATGCATCCAAGACAATTTAGTTAGAAGCGCCAAGTAAAATTACCCCAAAAAAAAAAAAAAACACGGTAACAGCACGTAGTGTGATTGTAAAATGGAGGTGAGGACGAAGGGAAGACGTGACGGGGTTGTCTAGAGTTCACATCAAATCGGCTCGCATAGATACATTATCATACATACGGACACAGTACAGAGGAGACTGTACGACTCTTAAAACAAACTTCGTCAGTTCTCTGAAGATCTACGCTCACGCATTTGGCATTTCTATTCCCAATATTGGCCGTTGGATCTTGACTGGTTAGTTGAGTTTATCTTTTGATCCGATCCTGAGACCTATATTGTTTGATTTCAGTTTAATTTGAATTTATTAGAAACAAGTTTTTTATTTCATTCTTTGTGCTTATTGTTGTTGTTTTAAATTGTAGTTATTGATGACAATGACGGCGGAGGTTGAAGTCCATGGCGGTGGTGAGTTGTCGTCACAAAAGGATCTGCCGAATGGCAATGCCATTGCGGACAGCTCTTGCGTTTTCGTTGAGGTTAGCGGAAACGATGTCGGTTCTGGTGGCACGGATCTTAATTCTACTAATTCTGTTGAGCCAAATGGTAAACATGTGGTTGAAGAAAGCAGCCAATCAACAATAAACAATGATGAGAATGAGATTGAGTCTGAAAAGCAAGAGTCTTTAGTTCTAGTTAGCGAGAGTTGTGTGGATCAGGAGAATCAACTCGTGAATTTGTCTGCTAAGGAAGCTGAATTAGGGGATCAGAAGTTTGAATCTGGTGGTGCTGAGTCTGGAACTGTTGTGGTCAGTGACTCGGTTGATGGCGATGGGGCGGTGTCCTGCAAAAATTATTCTTCTGAAAACGCAGCAAGCTTGCACACAGATTTACCTGCTGAGACTGCATGTGAGAATAGTGCAGTAGACATGATCCATGAGATTCAAGTAGCTGATTGCCCTGAGGAACTAGGGGTTGAAATTGATCAGAATACTGAAGAAGCTTCACGTCCTGTGGCCATTGCTGTAGCTGGTGTTGATCTTCAGTTGGGTATGCAAATTGTGAGGGGTTCTGTCACCATGGAAAGTGAAAGAGGCTTGGATGCTGGTCATTGTCAATATGGTGTCTCAGAGACTGTTGTTGATGACTTGGTTGATCCTAGTCAAGAAACAGCTGAACTAGATAAGCCTTCAGATGTTGCTGAAAGCTTCCCCTCCCAGATTGATCCTGAGAATTTACCGGTTGAAAGTCTTAAAACAGATCCTGATGTTGCTCTCAACGTCAGTGATACAACAGCAAAGCCTGATGTCGATTTTCGGGATTCTGTAGTCACTGAAAGTCCTCTATCTGGTGAGGTTGATGATATGGAAAGGGACAATGAAGTTGGAAAACTGAATGTGGCAAGTGGGAAAAGCTCCCATTCTCATCATGTTGATGATGCTAATGTAAATAAAGTTGGAAATGGACCTGTCAGAGATGATTTGGTATCAGTTTTCCATAATAGTGATGCAAAATCAGAAACTGAAACTGGTTTTGATTTGGTTGATGCAGAAGAGAAAGTGTCTATTTTGGCTAGTGATGACCAGAGAACAGAACCAGAAGTTTTGCAAGGGGGCACTGATGGTGTTGATGATGAACGATCCATATCGGTTGATAATGCAGCTGTTGAATCCTGTACGAGTGAATCAGTATATGAAGAAAGCACTGCTGATGTGAAAGCAGAGTGCGAAATTGAAAATGCATATGTTTTGAGTTTCAGAGATGTGCCTGGCAATGAAGCACTTGTACCTGAATCTGAGGTTGTGAGTGGAACTGTCTCCAGCATCCCTGAAGATGTAAATGTGGAAAATGTAGGCATTCAGCACGCCGGTGGTGAGAGAGATGATCAAAGAAGTAAAGAATTGGAGGAAAATATGGAAACTGAGATCACAGGTGAAGAGAGTGATGATCTAGTATGTAAAGAAGTGTTGGAAAATGGGAGAATTCAGTTCGCGGGTGGCGGGAGTGATGATCAAGCACGTAAAGAAGTGAAGGAAAAAGGGGGAATTCAGTTCACCAGCGGGGAGAGTGATGATAAAACATTTCAGGAAGTTGAGGGAATTCAGTCCACCGATGGAGGGACTGATGACAAAACATGTGAAAAGGTTGTGGTAAATGGGGGAATTAAGTTCACCAGTGAAGAGCAGAATGATAAAACTTGTCCAGAAGTCAAGGAAAATAGGGGAATTCAGTTCACTGGTGGAGAGGATGGAGATAGAATGTTTCAAGACATAGAGGGCATTGAGAGAAGTGATAGGTGTGAAACACAAACATCTACCCCAGAAGGTTCAACGGTTGATGCTTCTGAATCCCGGAATATTGGTGTTGAGGTGGTTAAGCGGCCATTCTACTTCTTGGTTAAGGTTCCAAGATATGATGATGAAAATCTTAGAGAACAAATCAAAGCTGCACAGTCAAAAGTTGATGAAAAGACTCGAAGTCGAGATGCTGTACGAGATGACATTCAAACAATAAGGGTATATTAAAATTCTACAGTATTCACAAAATGGATTTATTTATTTTTCTTTTCATGTGACTACTTAAACTTTCCCATGATCAGGCTTCGTATAAGGAATATGCTGAAAAGTTAGAAGCTGCCATTTCGGACGAGAGGAGTGCACGGGAATCGCTCAAATCCAAACGTCAGGAAATAGATTCTGTTCAGTCCAGGATTAACATGATGAAGAATGCAATTTCTGTGGACGATATTGATGGCTCGGTAAGCTCATTCTTTATATCATTTTTCTTCTCATTCCATTGGAGGCCTTTTCGGGAGATTGTTCTTTCAGGAGGTTGTCTGACTTATTCAGAAGCATTCTTTAATATCTGAATATTTGTTTTACTGCATGACTGGTATGCAGATACGTAATATGGAACACAGGATAGCACATGAAACCCTTCCTTTAAAGGAAGAAAAGCAGATTATTCGTGAAATTAAGCAACTGAAGCAACGACGTGAACAGATCTCCTCTAGCATAGGGGAGAAGGATGAAGTTCAGCTGGCTTTTGACCAGAAAGATCAAATTGAAGAGAACATGAAGGTTGTTCTTTCTTCAATGTTCTCATCATTTTTAATCTTTTAAGGTTGTTCTTCGATGTCCTCTAGTATGCATGTCGCATATGTTTGTTATTTCAAAACAGTAGAGCATGAGTAAATTTGTTTAACACCCTTATCTCATGTATCTCCTGAACTTTAGGGATATTTGATCGTTCCAACAATAAAGCGTTAGGAGTAGGATCGGTAACTAGCTAGGATAGACTATAGAGTTTTTGGTTACCAGAGGAGTCAAGAATGTTATTTTGTTTCAACAATATTAAGGACGAGGTTTTTGATTGCTTATCTAATATTCAAGCATTTGCAGTTCTTGAGGAAGGAGGCAGATTCACTCAGGGAGAATGTTATCAAGGCTGAAGCAGCCACTCAAGCTGTTAAAAAGCTACACAGAGAAGAAAGTGAAAAGCTTAAAAAGTTGCTTGGTCAGTTTAAAGCCGCAGATGAAATTCGTCAAGAAGCATATAAACATTGGCAGAGTTTGAAGAAACAGGCATATGATAAGGTATGCCATTTCCATGTTTGTATGTGGGCACTGTTATTGGATGATTAAAATAATATTATAATCTGCAATTTCTTTTCCATTAGGCTATATATTGAAACCTTCCATGTAAGAGATAATTATAGTTCCTGGGTAAATTCTGTTATGATGAGATTCTCTCTTACGTACAATATCTGTAGCTGCCATAGACAACCATTGCAGAAAACATTTTTTTTAATTAGGAAAGGAAACCAAATGTCTAAATACTTTATGATATGCGATGCTAACTACTGAAAATTGGATAGAGTAGAAAGGATACCCATTACTTGTAGAAAAGGCTATGTTTGAGTTGAGCTTCAACACAGGTTTTATGCAAAGCAATGTAAGAGAACAGTGAGGATACTATTGTGTTCTACACATCGGTTTGTAACTGTGTTTCATCAATTTAGTTTTCTGCTATTATTAATTTGTTTGTTCCTGCAGGGTGATAAAACCATGTTATATGATTCCATTTCTACACTTATTCCTCCTAGAAATTGCAAAACTTAATTCTTGGTGGAAACCGGAAAAACAAAACTATGGAGAATAATGAGATTGACCTTAACTTTTTTTGTTTTAAATTTGTAGAACCAGCATTTTTGGAAGTACAAAGATGATACCAAGCAAGCTAATGATTTGGCATCTAAAGGAGATAGAGAGGCACTTCAACATTTATGTGTTAACCAGGTTAGATCACGCACTCTGTTGCTATGATCCAATTGATTAGTCTTTTCACTAACAAACCAATTCTTTAGGTGGAGAGAGTTTTGGAGCTGTGGAACAACAATGATGAGTTCCGTAAAGAATATGTCAATAGCAACATTAGAAGTACTCTTAGAAGACTGAAGACGTTGGATGGCCGTTCCCTTGGTCCTGATGAGGAAGCACCTTTAATTCGCCCCTTTTTAAATGACAGAGTTGCCAAGAATATCTCTCTGACGCAGATTTCAGCCCTCGAAAGAGAAAAAACAGAACAAGTTGTGCCTATAAAATCCAAAAAAGTGGACGACAAGCCTTTTCCAGAAGTTTGTGAACAAGGGGATCAGACAGCCAAATTCCAAAAGCCTGCAAAACCTTCTCGTGCAGAGAATGTCTCAGCAACTGTTTCTGGCAGGGATGATGAGATTGAAGAGGCAAAAGAAGAAGTGCCAAAACTAACTAAGGAGGAAGAGGAAATGGCTAGGAAAGCCGAAGAGAAGAGAAAGGAAGAAGCAGCAGCCAAGTTGAGAGAGCAACGACGATTAGAGGAGAAGGCAAAAGCTCAAGAGGCTTTGGAGAGGAAGAAACGAATTGCTGAGAAGGCTCAAACCAGGGCGGCACTACGTGCTCAGAAGGAAGCTGAACTGAAAGAAAAGGTAAGAAGGCTCAAGCCAGTTACCTTAACCATTCACTTCATTTAAAACTACACTATCCACAATGAAGCTATATGTTTCCACATTTATTTGGTGTAAATTATATTTTGAGCAGGAAAGAGAAAAGAGGGCAAGGAAGAAGGAAAAAAGGAAAGCCGCTGCAGCAGAGGATACTGCTATTACAAATGAAGAAGAATATACTCAAAGCTCGGAAACTCCACTGGAAGTTCCTTTGACACCTGAGTTAAGAGATAAGCCAAGCACTGCAACAAAGAAGCCTAAAAAAGCATCACAATTCACGAAGCAGGCCAAAGCAAAATCTATCCCTCTGCCTCTTCGCAATCGGGGTAAAAGAAGAGTGCCATCATGGATGTGGGTCCTGATCATAGCTCTGGTTGTTTTTGCCTTGTTTCTGTTGGGCAACAGCAGCTTCTCCTTTAAATTTGGCCTCGAAGGTTCCGGTTTCTAAATATATATGCATATGAGTTTGACAACCAATACTGTTATTTGGTGTGATAATTTACATAGAAATTTCTATAGGCTATTCTTTTGTGCTTGTCTGGGGTTTGTTGTCTCCTGGTACTGAGTTTGATTGTTTGTTACTATAAGTGGCTTTTTCTTTCATATACAGCCATAGGTCATTTTTATCATTATTCTTTTTTCTTTTTTTTTATGAAAAGAAATATAATTACAAACACAATTTCTTGGTTGTCGGTTCCGTTTAGTTTGAAATAAAATATTTTTAAGCACGAGATATTTGGCTCTAGTGTATTTCGCTATCTTTTGATCTTTGCTATGTAGAAGAGTAATCTATCCTCCAAAATTCAAAAAAGAAAAAAGAAAAAAGGGGAATTCGTCGGCGCATGGGCTCAGGATCTGAGGTTACTATTCATAATAGTAATTAGCTGCAACGATCCGATTTATTCGTTGGATGATCCAACGGTGGACTCTTTGATCCGTCATGGCAGTCGGAATGTCTGTATGTTGAGGAAGCATTTTTTTTGATTGACTACGGATTCTTCTAGTGCTGATCTTCCTCTAGGGATTAGTCATAGTCGGCAGGTTATTTGGCAGCTGGGGGTGTGTGTGGTCTGATATTCTTCCTACAGCGCTGAATCTTATGACGAAGAAGATAGTGGGGGATGCAGCATGCGAGCTGTGTCATGCTTCAGGGGGAGACTAAGACGCTCTGGCAGCTTACTTCTGTTTATGATACGTTGTTGCATGCTCCTGGCAATGAGTTGTGGGACGTGTTTTGAGAAATGATGGATAATCCTTCCATCCATACAAAAGAATTGGAATGTAAAATTTGTAATTACAATTTACAACCCCTTGAGACATGAGAAATCTAAAAATTTTGCTTCAAAATGAGCAAGCTTCACTGTCAGCTATAAGCCAAACAAATTCAGTTATGTAGATGACGTTCATCTTGGTGAGGCTGAGACCTTCCACTTTGGCTTACAAACTAGTCTACTATTGATAGAGTTGAATTTATTACGTGCTGTTATAATAATAAATATATGTTATATTATATTAAAAGTTTAAGATTATTTAAATTTTTTTTTTGTAAAAGTTGTTTAAGACAATAATTTATGCAATGTATAATATTAATAGAATTTATTTTGAGAAAAAAAATTAAAAGTAATGCAAATGTTTAGACTTTTAAGATGACTTTCCATATTTCTAACGCTATAAAAATATTTATACTAATTTTTTGAGACTATGTTTATTCCTTTTATCAATATCTATAAATTGGATTTGACATACTCTTTTATTATTATTATTATTTTGATGTGATACATTCTTTATAGTAATAAAGTTACTTGGTCCACATATTAACTACCGAGAAGTTTTACCATATGTTTGGCCCATTGTATTACGAGTCCAATACTCATGAGCCTTGAGTCGATGCCCAAAAGATTCCAACTCGAAGTGAGCCTTGAGTCCAATATTAATTCCAGCTTAATTTATAAAATATTAATTCATAAATTAAAATCAATCTTTAAAAAGAGTATCTCTTTTTAGTTTTTGTTTATAAATGTACACAAGTCCTAAAATCTTAAATTATCTTCTTCTTTTTATATAATTAAATCTCCATATTTCTAAATTCTTAAAGTTTCTCCCAAAAAAATTTTTGTTTTAAATTAAAATTGAAAATCTAAATTATAAAATGGGGTGGGTTAAAAAGAAATTGTTAAAAGGAGAGTTTATTTAAGTGTTTAATTAATTTTAATTATTAAAAAGAATCAATTTATCTTTGGGTATTTAGGTAATTTCAGTGAAATAAGAGTTTTATAGAATGTGAAGAGACCTACCCTAAGAAATTAAGAATAGTTACCAACACAATCAAAATGGATTTCATACATTATCAAAAAAAAAAAAAAATGGATTTCATACGCGTGAAAGAACATGACACATGGTGTAATAGTTGTTTAGGTAGTGGCGACTGGTGAGAATGAGTTTTGTTGGTCGCTGTTTACGCGTAATGAAAATGAAATGATGGTTCATGATCGTGAATGTACATGTAAACGCTGGATAAAGTCAAATCATTAACGGAGGTCCGTCAAGCCTTGGTTTCATTTTTCCTTTTCGATTGACATGTGTTAAGCGTAAGCCAATGGTAGCGTTAATTGAGGAAGAAACTTTTCGATGCTGGATTTGCACACAAGAGATGAGATGATGAGGTGGCTTTTGAACAACTAAACACGTTCACATTACATAAAGAAAATAATAGTAATAATTTTATCGGCTGTAATATGTGTGTGTGTGTGTGAATGGTAAAGGCGTAGTTTCTCTCTCTTATTAATTAGTCCGTAAGAGTACCCTAGGGGCTAGGGGCCAGGGCTAAGGAAAACTGTATAGGGGTTGGATTGGCGGGCGAATGGGAGGATGAAAAAACACGAGTACTCTTGATTTCTATACCTATCTATGTCTCTGTGTGTGGGGGGGGGGGGGGGGGGGGGGGGGGGGGGGGGGGGGGGGGGGGGGGGGGGGGGGATGGATGGGACAAGTCAAGTCCATTGCCTCGTGGCATCGGGGGTCGGGAAATTTGTACGGACGCTTGTTTTCTTTTTTTTTTCTTGTTTTTTTAGGTTAATTCGTGATAAATGATCAAATCAAAACAAAAGCTGTTTGATTGTTTAAGACAGAGCTCGTTTACCAATCAATTACTAGTGATGTTTGTGAACCGTACCGTGGGAAGGCTCATACAGCTGGCCCCCCTGCTAGCTGTCTCTCGTAGGTAGAACATAAGTGATGATGAACCCACTCACTCCACGCGTTTCGCTTCGCTTCGTTCCTCTTACATGCTGTAGCTGCTCACTAAAAGCTGCATTTGCCCGTAACTAAAGCGCCGACCCTCTGTGCATAGACAGATAGACTGATTGATTAGAGAATTTCGATCAATTGTGTGTAATATATTGTGCACGCCAGGGTGGAGCGATGATGATTTGGATGGTGAATAGAATTATGTTATGAGCCTATAATTTAGCTAATAAAAATTTAATATGCGTAATGTTGAGTATGATAACATGCTTAATGGTGCACATTCAATTAGATCTCAATAGAGATGAATTCAGAGTACGATAACAATAGGGGTGAGTCAATGAACCGTGGGTAGGCTTTCTTTTTGGGATAAGAGGTAGAAAATTAATGTAACTTAGCGAATCAAATATATGGAAAAATATTTTACTATTGGCAATGGCATCCGATCAGGTGCATCGCATTTCTACCACAAAGATGAAAACAAGGGTTATTTTTATATATCTCCCATAAGATTTTACGTAGTAATAATTTAATAAAAAGTATGACAATATTTTTACATCCCTCTCCCATCGTTAGTATTTTCATCGATTGATCGTTTGTGGACAGACAAAATCACAAAAATACCCTTTCAAGTTTTAAGGTTGAAAAAGTAACTCTAACTAGAAAAAGGAAAAAAAAAAAAGATAGTTCATGTTGGCCGTGAAGGAGAGAGATTCTCATTCTCCGCTAAATCTCTTGATCATTGTCCATTGCACAGAAGAATGGGAGTGCAGAAGTCATGGAATAAAATTAAATCAATTAATATAAAAAATAATTTTTCTACAAATTCAACATACATTGAAACCCATTAATCTTTTACAACAAACATCTATAGCTAGGCTTGGCAAAACTCCGGGTCCGGTTCGGGTTTGGTGCAACCCGGGATCGAACCAGATGCCAAAAATTGAAACCCGGACCCGGACAAAATTCGATTTTTGCATGTCCGGTCCGGGCTTGAGCTCGGCGTGTCCTGGGTCCGGGTTTTGTCTTTCGGGTTTCTAAGCCCGCAAATAATTATTTCAAAAAAAATTCTTTCACGAAGTCTGTAACATGAAAATCATGAAATTCAAACATAAATTCCTGGAGTCTGTAACACCAAAACCATGAAATTCAATTAACTACTAGAGTGTTTGAACCCGGGTTTTCGGGAAATCCAATAGGAGAAATCGAGGGCGGGTTGGGGATTGAGGTCAAGGGAGAAGAGAGAGGAAATGTGAGAAGGGGACAAAAGAAGGATTAGTTTTGTGATCGATGGGTGTCTTTGCCAAGTTGTGGGGTGAGTTGAGAGGATGGTGAAGATTTGAGAAGGGAGATCCGGTGGGTTCGAGTCTAGGGTAAGTGGGAGGGAGGAGATTGATGATGATGTGCAGAAGGGATATTTAATGACAAATCGACCTGGGCTTTTGGTAAAGGCGGTAAAAATGGCGGTCGGCGTCTGATTACTCATTTCCAAACGGCGGCAGGAATGACGGTTCGGTTCATTAATGTGAAAGGAAAGAAACGTGGGAGATTGGCACACTTCACTGGTTTCTGTAACGAAAGAAGAGGCGGGTTGTTACAATAACAGTGGTAAAATGGAAAGAAGAAAACTGTGTAGTCAGTTAAAACTACATTGAGCTAATTTACGTAAGCGATGCTACGACATCCAAGAGATGATGCCGAGTGTTGAGTACCGAGGGGCGACGATGACGGACTGACGGGGGGTGCTAGCTGATGGCGATGGTGGTAGCGTCGCTACTTATGCCTTTGGGTTTGCGTGTTTTGCGATTTGGGGAATTAATGATTTTCGAATTTGGGTGTTTTGCGATTTGGGTTTGGGTAATTGGTTTTAGTTTTTTTTTTATTGGGAAAACGGGTCCGGGTCTGGGCTTCAAGTTTTGGTGTTGAACCCGGACCGTGCCCGGATATGTCTGGGTTTTAAATTCTGAAACTCGGATCCGCTTTTTTTGTATATGCGTCCGGGTTTTGCCTAGACCGAATTGGCCAGGTCTTGTTTGGGCAGATTTTTTTGATACCCCCATCCACAACATGGCAATACCAATTTTTCTAATCATTCGGGCATGACTACAAGGGAATTTTGAGTACAAACACCCATGCCCTATTTTCTTTGACTTTTGCCCAGCCCTTTATATAGAGAGAAAAAAGAAAAGAGAAAAGCTCACGGGGAAAGAGAGGAAAAAGAATCGAATTCGACTTGACCTGTGACCGTGATCCGGTTGGATCTCCCGTTTCGATTGAGCTTGGTACTGATCGAAAGCCCTTGAGCTGCTGGTCATCTCCATGTCATCCTTGTTGCCGGAAAGCATCCAGAAAGCCACCGATCGAAGCCATGAGAAGCCACGGAAACGCCGCCTCGATTGGCCACAAACCTTGCTCGTCAGTAATCTTCTATCAGCATTTTCTTCGCTCACGGGGAGAGAGAGGAAAAACGCCGCCTCGACTTGTATTGGAGCCATGATAAGCCGCGGAAACTCGCTCGTCGGCAGTCTTGTATCAACGTCGAAGCTAGTCTTCTTCATGGGTAAGTTCAAAATGGTGATGATTCTTGATCCTCAAACTCAATAACACTCGCTTGCTTTCACACTTAAGCGGCTGAGGGGTGAATGATGCGTGAGTGTAATTCATTTTGCATAAAATTTACACTTTCGTGAAGAGATTTTTCTTTTGGTATAAAATGAACTAGGTAATGAGGTGATACAATAGGTATTTCGCACTTTGAGGTGATACAATCGGTATTTCGCACTTACCAATGCCACTACAACTAACTTTTTAAGTTTTTTAAATTTTAAATGCGCTTTTACAATTGTAACCTTATAAACTATACTATATTGATAAAAATACTAAGAACACTGTTAGTAGGTGAAACCTCAAGGGAGGTATGTAAAAACAACCTATCTCTCTCTCTCTCTCTCATATATATGTATATATAAGCACACACTAATAAAGTAATAAAGGATCTTTACTATATTAATGTTATAAATAAATTAAAAGATAAAAAAATTTATACACCATAAAATAAAATATATTGCATTAGTGTGTATTTTTTAATATTTTAGTTTGTCCTAACTTTAATATTGTTAGGATTCATAATTGAAACATTTACAAATACATACACATATATCTAGTCATTCTCTAATGATGGCATCATCACCTTGTTAAAGTAATATGTACACTTTTTAATGCATTAAAAACTGTATTTTTTTATGTTAATGCATTAAAATATTAACTTTTTTTATATGTTAGTAACATCCTCACTTTGTTAAAATGAGGATGTCTTCACTATCAAATTATTATTATTATTGTTGTTATTATTTTGTTAACATGAAAATATTATAAAAATATAAAAACATAAATTCTAATACATTACAGATAATTTTTTTGTTTGTTAGTATATTAAATTTTTTTTGTCGGTTGGTGAATCATTACTTGTTAAATTGAGAATTCTAATTAGAGAAAAATTATATATATATATATATATCTATATATATGAATTAGTTTTTCAATTAGAAATTCATGGCTATATTAAAATTAGAGACAACTTAAAAGATTTTAAAAAAAGCCTATACTCTAATATAGTATAGTTTCTCCTATAATGTATATATATATATATATATATATATTATCTTCAACTTGTCATTAAATTGATTCTTGATTGGAAGTTCACTCAAATGTGTGTGTATTTGAGTGTGTACAGTATTTCTCTATTACAAGTACCCTCATTTTTTTTTATATGCAAACATACTTTTAAATCATATGGTTTAATATAGTTAGATTTTGATATTATTAAACAGTATAACTTTATAACACATTAAAAATAACTCTATTAAATCACACTTTTTAACAACATATTAGTATTAAAAAAAAGAAAGAAAGAAAGAAAAGGTGCCTACACTTAGAATGATCCAATATACGTATTCCAAATTTTATACGCTGCTCGCCTCTTTACATTAGTCTCCAACTAATGTTCAGTTCAACCCGACCCCTATACACAACAAGTGACACTATCACTTGTTATACTACTAATTCGGTAACATTACGCCTAAGTGAATACATAGTAGTGTTGTTGTCATTACGCGCCTGGTAACCCAGCGGCAAAGAAACTGCGTTCTGACTTTTACAATACAATATTCAATTTTCTCTCAAAATATGAAAATAGTTTCATTTGAATGTAAAAATAGTTAATTTGCGCTGCATCGATAAGGGAAAAAAATTAATTGAAAAGATAAAATTATAACTAAAAAAACAGTAATATTAATTTCACATTAATCTTTTTTTTTTAAAGTTACGGCATATAACGGAACGGATCTAAGGTATTTGACCGTCCGTCCTTAGTTTTAATCAGTGACCGTACTTTTGGTTTGGGCCAATCTCATAATCATTCATCCACTTGGTACGAACATCACCAATCCACGGCGCGCCTGCACCCTGCACCCTGTAGGCTTTGGACAAAACTGTACTCCCAAGACGACAAATGGGGGGGGTCTTTAGGTAATTTCATCAAAAGCAATACCTTTCCACAGTACAGTTGGCCTCGCTCGTAATTTCATCAAGTGTACAGGGGTAATTTCGTGGATTTTTTTTGTTATTATTAATATTTTTTAAATGTTTTTTTTTGGTGTGCGCGCAAAAAAGAAATTCTTTTAGTAGTTGATTTGTGGAGGCACGGGCCTCGGTGTGCTCTATTGTGTTTGTGTGGTATGAAGGATAAGAACATCAATTGGGCGGCATTTAAGTGATGCCGACGCCACCCTTTACTTTCGATTCCTCAATTTTAGGACGAACTTCATGACATTTTTAGCCAACGTATTTAAAAAAGTTTTCGTTTTTTGCTTTTTTTTTTGAGAAAAAAACGGTTAATTCTTTAATTTGTAGACTTGATAAACGAACCATAATGGTAAGCGAGTCGGGTAGCTAGCCTAATATTTCACCTAATTAAGATTTTGTCACCGATGTCATAACTTCGAATAGATAGAACCCACAGGCAAATTCAACTGCATTCCTTGTTTTCGAAATTATACTTTCGAATGGAATATGCGACGCTGAAAGTGTTGAGGTTTTAAGACTATTCTTGTGTTTACCTTATTAAGTAAATCAATTACGCTTGTTACACCTTCCAAAGATGTTTGATCCAATGGTGTTGTTCCTTGCGATTTTTAGTTATTTTATAACATTGTGTCAAGGTTGATGATACACTATGCTTAATCATGTAGATATATGGTCACAATTTGTGTCGTATAAAACTGGTGTGGCGTATTATTACTTGAATTAAAATTATTTATGTGATCTATGTAATTTATTTTTATTCTTTATAATTTTAATTGACTACGACACATTAATTTGTACAAAATTATTTGACGTACACTTAAAATTTTTCTTTCTTATCAAAATTATTCACTAAAGAGGTATTACGGATAATAAAAAAACATACTTTTAAGCTTAGGGTGGAAAATACACGATATGTATAATGTAACCTCTATAAATTAATACCGAATAAACTAATAACCTCATATATATTATGGTTACAACTTGGAATAATATGCTAAATAATAAAATAATACTATTTTAAAAATTCCTATGTAACTCAATAATTCCATTAATATGTAAATTAATAATTTGCTATAATTGATTGTGAAGTTCTATTAAATAAACTTTGATTATATTGTTATTTATTTTTTTGTTAAAATTTAAATCTAGTTTGATCTCATATTCAATTAAATACCTCTTCATTCGTTTACTATTTTTCCTTGTGTTTAAAATTCTCATTTTTAATATATATAAAAACAATATATAATAGAGACCTATGGGCGGCTTTAAGACCCCATAAATTAGGAAGATCCTATTATGATCATCTAGGCTTTATATATCTGGAAAACTTTTTGTTTTTTAGTATTTCCTTTATATACTTAAATTAATTGATTTTTAAAGTTACTTATAGGCAAGTCTACTTTTTATTCCTCTCTTTAATTAATTATTATCCGACAATTAAGAACTTTGTATAATTTCTACATCTGATAACCTTAATATTAAAAAGGCGTAATTAATAGTATTATCTAACCACTAATTCATTATAGTTTTTTTTAACAAAAGACTACATTCTTTATCTATCCATCTGAAAAAAAAATCTTAATTACTTAACATTATAAAATTCTTGTGTTATTGTCAATAAATAAAATTATCACATTTACTGCTTACTTTTGAAATTAAAAAAATTATTGAAATAATAGTTCCAAAAACATAAAAAAAAGATATCTTATTGACTACTTTTCTTTTCTTTTCTTTTTTTAAAAATTCATGATATCTTGTTGATTATTGAACTTTCTCAATATAAAAAAAAACAATTGCCTAAAGCCTTTAATAATCTAGAGCCGACCTTAAAGTATATAGGCACATGGATATCCAATAAAGAGGAACTTCACCAATAAAAATAATACAATAAATACAATTAGCGGATAACATTTTATGAATTGAACACTTTTGATATGCCTGTGAATACATTTAAATAATTATGAAAATTGGTTTGTAATATCCGGTAATATAGCTTCAATGAAAAAATCTTTCTATGACAAAGTATCAAAATATTAAAGCAACATTATGTGTTTTTATTATTTTCTTGTTATGGTAACATTTCTCTTATGTTTGCATGTTTTAAAATACGTAAAGGCTAGACTTAAACAAGATAAACTTAAGTAATATATTACGTTTGTATTTGGGAATGGGAAAAATCATGAATTTAACTCATAAAAGAAAATGATAGAAACATGATGATGTTTTCAATCATAGTACGTGAATTGAAAAGAAAAATATGAAAAATGATAGTAAAATTTTTCATTTTATTTCTTAATAGCAAATGTAATAAAACTATTGCCCCAATCGTCAAAACTCAATTCGTGTCCTTTTTGCTTTTGACGAATTTGATATCTTTCACTAAGTAAGAAAATGGACAAAAAAAAAAGAAAAAGAAAAAATGACATTGAATAGAAAAATATGAAAAATGATGGTTAGTACTTAGTAACTTGGAAGTGTCTTGGATTCTTCGTAGGGCCGCGGGCGGCACAAAACTGAACCCCAATCTTGACTAAATTTACGATTTTTGCCAATCACCGAAAAGAAAAGTTCGTTAGAACGCAAAGATTGAAAAAAAAAAATTAAATTAAAATTAAAAAAAGTAAAACTGAAGTTGCGGTAACACTTCTCTTCTTCTCTTATGTTCCGTATCAGTTGACTTAATTTTAATGGTCTCAGATTTCAATAATAATTTTCTTTTTCATACAAAACCTCTCATCGAAGTCTCAGATATTGCTTATTATTAGTTAGATCTGAGCTCAGTTTCTAATTACAATAAGGTTTAATTTTTTCTTTTGATTTATAATTTGTTTCCTTCCGAGATGCGGCCAGAGTCTTCATTTTTGTGAAGGTCAGTGGTTATTCAATTTCTGCTGATAAATTCTTCCGCTACTTTGTGCGTATGTGTGTGTCTTTTTTTTTTTAAAAAAATATTTATTCATTTAAAAAAATTATACTAAACCGTCTCGGTGTGATTTCTTACCTATCAGTATTTATTTATTATACCTAGTATTTATTTGGGAGAATGAAAAGTTGCAGCTTTTATATTGGGGCTTAATTTTATGAATTGAATTGGGTGTATATATGTATGTATGTATGTGTATGGTGCATTTTTAATTAGAGAGTTGTGAATTAAGGAGGTTTGAGATGGAAGAAGTAGGTGCACAAGTGGCTCCTTCAATATTAATGCATCAAAGACTTTCAAGCAGATTATGTGAAGCGCCGACGATGACGATGACGATGACGATGGCAAAAAAGCGGCATCTTTCTTATCAGGCTCAAAGCCAAAACCACTACGGTGGTGAGCAGCAGAACTGGAACCCTAAGCTATGGGATTGGGATAGTGTTGGATTTGTTGGGAAACCGGTGGTGGACTCAGACTCAGAGGTTCTTAGATTGGGGGGCGCTCCGGCATCTGAATCGCCCAACAAGACGACTGATAATATTAATTATAATTATAACTATAACAATCAGAAGAAGGCGAATACTACCACTACCAGTACTGTTACCGTTGGAAATGTTGAAGAAGATGGAAGGCTTGATTTGAATCTTGGTGGGGGTTTGACTGCTGTTGATGTTGAGCAGCCTGAGCCTCCCGTGGTTAACTCCAAACCCAACAAAAGGGTTAGGTCTGGATCTCCCGGAACTGCTCCTTATCCCATGTGTCAGGTTGATAATTGTAAGGAAGATCTCTCTAATGCCAAGGATTATCACCGCCGACATAAAGTTTGTGAGCTGCATAGTAAATCTACTAAAGCTCTTGTTGGGAAACAGATGCAGAGGTTCTGCCAGCAGTGTAGCAGGTATTTATTTCCTTTTTTGTCAAATTTATATAATATTCATACACATACATGGAACTGGTAGGCGATGGACAGTCTTCTTTCTCAGGCATAACGAGAGTTATCCCATGCCTTCTTTATCTGTGGTTTGAATCCATTACAATTTTACTATGCATTTTTTTTTTCCATGCAGGTTTCATCCTCTTTCAGAGTTTGATGAGGGAAAGCGAAGCTGTAGGCGTAGGCTTGCTGGGCACAACCGACGAAGAAGGAAAACCCAGCCAGAGGATATTACCTCACGGATGTTAATCCATGGCCATGGAAACCAGAGTAACAACCCCACCGCAAATGTAGATATTGTCAACTTGCTGACTGCCTTAGCTCGTGCACAAGGTGAGAAATTTTGCCTTAAGTAATTAATGTTTAGTCATCCCTAGTTTTTAGCTGAAATTTTGCAACTTAAAATTTGTAGGGAACACTGGAGATAGAAGTATCAGTTGTTCATCGGTACCAGATAGAGAACAACTCCTCATGATTCTTAGCAAGATCAATTCTCTGCCTTTGCCAGCGGACCTTGCTGCAAAGTTGCACAATTTTGGAAGTCTAAATAGGAAAACTCCAGTACACACATCTACTGATGTCCAAAACAGATTGAATGAAAATACATCGTCTCCATCAACCATGGACTTGCTTGCTGTTCTTTCATCCACTCTAACTGCATCTTCTCCAGACACTCTTGCTGCTCACTCTCAAAGAAGTAGCCATAGCAGCGATAGTGAGAAAACCAAGTCAACCTGCCCTGAACAAGCAACTCCCAATTTCCTTAAGAGAACCGCCATGGATTTTCCATCTGTTGGAGGTGAGAGAAGTAGTACCAGTTATCAGTCCCCTGTTGAAGATTCGGATGGTCAAAATCAAGAAACTCGAGTCAATTTACCCTTACAGCTATTTAGCTCTTCACCTGAGGATGACAGCCTACCAAAGCTGTCGTCTTCTAGGAAGTATTTCTCTTCTGACAGTAGTAACCCCATTGAAGAGAGATCTCCATCTTCATCTCCTGTTGTCCAAACATTCTTCCCAATGCAGAGCACATCTGAGACCGTAAAATCTGAAAAATTGTCTATTGGAAGAGAGGTTAATGCTAATGTTGAAGGTAGCCGGAGTCGCGGTTCTATTATGCCACTTGAGCTCTTTAGAGGCTCAAATAAAGCAGCTGACAATTGTTCATTTCAAAGTTTTCCGTATCAAGCTGGGTACACTTCGTCATCTGGGTCTGATCATTCACCTTCTAGCTTGAACTCTGATGCGCAGGTAGCGTATTGGTCTGCCAGCTCATTTGAGACTTAAGATTGTCATTTTTTTCTTTTTTCTTTTTGTGTGTGTGTGTGTGTGTGTTAACCATCTTTAAAACTATTTTTTTGTAGGATTATAGTAATTCTACTTCTTCTATGCAGGATTGCACCGGCAGAATAATTTTTAAGTTATTTGACAAGGATCCCAGTCAATTTCCTGGGACATTGCGGAAACAGGTATGGAGTTTATTGATTACATGTTATTTCTGACTGGCATGGAGCCCTAGTGTTTGTTTCTCGGGCCAAACCAAATAATGCTTATTTTACTCGTCTTAGATCTACAATTGGCTTTCTAACAGTCCATCAGAAATGGAAAGCTACATCAGGCCTGGTTGTGTGATTTTATCACTTTATGTGTCAATGCCATATGCTACTTGGGAACAAGTAAGTGAAGTGCTTTTTTGCACATTTGCTATTTCAATGTGACGTTGTGCTGACAAGTTGTAGGGTCTGCTCTACAGCTGGAAGGAAACCTCCTTCAGCGAGTCAATTCTTTGGTTCAAGATTCAGATTCAGATTTTTGGAGAAACGCGAGGTTTTTGGTCCATACGGGGAAGCAGTTAGCATCACATAAAGATGGTGTGTACTACTGAAAATGGTTTGGTTTTGAACTTTGAGCATTTTGTTGTCCTCTATACGGCAGCCAAAGGAAGATGTTCATTACTCCATGTTTCAGTATGAATTGAAAATTTGGATAACTGCATTGTGATTGTAACAGCTTGTCTTTTTTGTCGTGAAATCAATCTGCAGGGAATATTCGTGTCTGCAAATCGTGGAGAACATGGAGCTCCCCGGAGTTGATCTCAGTGTCTCCTTTGGCAGTTGTTTGTGGACAAGAACTCTCTTTCAAATTGAGGGGTAGAAATCTTACTAATCTTGGCACCAAGTAAGCTAAATGCTCTCCCTTCTTTTTTGAGAATCTTTTTAGAAACTCCTTGTTGCTTGGCCTAACTTTGATCTCTGTTCTCATAACTGTTTTGTGTATCTGTGATAGGATCCATTGCACATTCATGGGTGGATATGCATCACAGGAAGTAATGAGTTCTACATGTCAGGGCTCCATTTATGATGAGATAATCTTGGCTGGTTTAAAAATTCAGGACACATCTCCAAGTGTTCTGGGTCGATTTTTTATTGAGGTGCAACTTGTGGACAGACTTGGTCTTTTTGCCTTTTTTTTTTAATGAATATCTAGAAATTCTTGAGTAGAATCCTTCAGAAAATCTGTTTTACTTGACATTTCATAATTTGATGAATAGGTGGAAAATGGTTTCAAGGGCAATAGTTTTCCTGTTATTATAGCGGATGCTACAATTTGTAAAGAATTGAGTCTGCTCGAGTCTGAATTTGGTGCTGAGGCTAAAGTAGGTGATGTCATTTCAGAACATCAAGCTCATGAATATGGCAGGCCCAGATCAAAGGAAGAAGTTCTGCGCTTCTTGAATGAACTGGGATGGCTGTTCCAAAGAAAGAGAGCTTCTTCCATCGTTAAGGGTTCTGATTATTCCTTGAGCCGCTTCAAGTTTTTGCTTGTATTTTCAGTAGATCGAGGTTGCTGTGCTTTAGTGAAAGCAATCCTAGACATTCTGGTGGAAGGAAATTTGAGCATGGATGGTCTATCTAGGGAATCACTTGAGATGCTGTGTGACATTCAGCTGTTGAATCGGGCTGTGAAAATGAAGTGCAGGAGGATGGTCGACTTGCTGATCCATTATTCTTTAACTAGCAGTAATGACACCTCCCAGAAATATATTTTCCCACCAAATCTTGCGGGACCTAGTGGAATTACACCACTACATTTGGCTGCATGTACGTCGGATTCAGATGATATAATAGATGCTTTGACAAATGATCCACAGGAGGTATCTTATTGTATATTCTTACTTCAGCTGTCTGCTCATTTGAGTCTAATTGGATAGCTTAAATAATAGCTTCTGAAACTAAAATCTATCTTCTATATAATTACCCTTTTCAACCATATAGAGTTGTTTTCATCTTCTTTGGGGTGGTGGTGGTTGGGTCACTGTTCTTGGTTGGCTGCCTGTCTTTTGACCTCTTTTTCTTTTTTTTATAATTTTTTTTTAATTCATATCTTGTTTACATGGGTAACTTTCATTATGCCATTTTGCCCTTTTTTTCCTCAGATTGGGCCGTCCTGCTGGAATTCCATTCTTGATGCTAGTGGGCACTCTCCATATTCTTATGCCTTCATGAAGAATAATCACTCTTATAACAAGCTGGTGGCTCGTAAACTTGCTGACAGAAGAAATGGTCAAGTTACAATACCAGTTGGAGTGGAGATAGAGCAATCTGGCTTGACAAAGGAGCAGGTACATGGGTTAAGTTCCCAATCCAAACAAAGGGGTAAATCTTGCACCAAGTGTGCAGTTGCTGCAGCAAAGTTGAACAAAAGGGTTCGAGGTTCACAGGGCTTACTTAACCGCCCTTACATTCATTCAATGCTTGCCATTGCTGCTGTGTGCGTGTGTGTCTGCTTATTCTTGCGAGGTTCTCCAGACATTGGTCTGGTTGCTCCATTCAAGTGGGAGAACTTGGATTTTGGTCCAATGTAGTCATAAAGGGGCAGAACTATTGGAGAAAAATCTAAGGAAAGAAAGTAATTAGGCGCAGGCAAGGCAGCATGACATGAGCATGATATTACTTTGTGCTCATGCTGCAGTTAGGTAAGGAAAGATGTATCGTCATAAAGAGGAATGTTGAAGTTGCACAGGACGTCAGTTGGCTGACTGTCGGTCTCAGAAGCTAGATATTACTTTTAACAAACTTGAGATTTGTACAAGTTAGATTTTATGCCGTTGTTTTTGCTGGCTGTTTGTGTTTTACTATGGAAGAAAGTTTTCTCAGATTGTGGAAGGCTGCTACTCGTAAAAACGATAAGGTGAAAGGTCAGATGATGGGGCAGACAATTGAAGATACTACTAAAAGTGGGTGATTGCAATGAAAGTGGAGCAATCAAAAACCAAGGTTAAAGGAGGCAAAAACTTGTAGCCATTTTCATTGGTCAGAGAGATTTAGTTCGGTTAATTTTATGTGGCTGTGTTTTTTCTTTCCGATTTCTTTTGAATTCATGGAAGCAACCAAATTGGAAGTAAAACTGACTTATGTATTGCTTTTTGTCATTGTAAAGTTGATTGGTAGGATCAATCAGAGAACTTGGATACTGTATGATTGATTACATAGTGGAATATTTGTTGGCATATATCTTAAAATGAAAAAAAAAAGAAAAGAGGCGGAATCCCTTTCTCTGTCAAATTTATCATTAGTTCATCAGTTGTGATCGCCCGGTCATATCATGTTTCTATCTATCTTTGTTGAGAGACATCAAGTAATACTCCCCAGTCCCCCACTTAATCTTGAGATTGAGAATTGGGAGGTAGTTAATTGCATTTTGACATAATGTATTTATCAGTGAACTCATCTGTTAATGTTAGGATCCAGTTGAAGGTGTGCTTTCCTATCGATCCTTCTCTCCTGCCTCCCGCTTCCAGGCATGGCTTCTGAAAATGGACATTTCACCGGCCATTTATCAAAGAACGACTGAAAAGAGTGGAACCATCACGCTTGCATGGCATGTTGTTTCAATATCTTTTAACTAGCAAATCTGATTGAAGCTCTCACCATTTAGATTTTTTTTTTTTTGGCTGCTTTTCACTCTCAGTTTAGTTAAGTCATCTGCTCATTAATTTTTTTTTTTTGTTTTAATGCCATCATTAGCGTATCAGTGCATAAGGGGATAACACTCTAATCCTGGACTTGCTACGCTATGCGTCAAAAATGTCAAATCACAACAACATAACAGTGAGCTGCGTGTCAAATAAAAAACTATCAACTCAAAATTGATTCAGAAATGTCTTTTTTTGTGTTTAAATTTCGTTTTTTATTAACCCTAACCATGCTTCTTTTAGGATCATGAGATATTAGATAATCTTGAACGTTATTAACAGGGGAAAAAAAGAGAGAAAAAAAAACTGCACTCAGGAGAACTTTCAATGAAACGATCTTTACCTACAAGCTAGAATTTGGAATGTTATTTACATGTAACAACAAAAGAAGCTAATCAATATGCATATTGTTAAACATTACACATAAAAATTCATCTATTCAGAGAAATATATATATATATATATATATATATTCTGCTACACAATAACGAATCACACAATACGTAATGAAACAACTTGGATACATAACATATACAATTTCACATTAATCACTTTCCCAGCTTCAACATAGCAGATATAAAACAGCCCATATGCCATAATAAAAATAAATAATGAGGATCCAAGCTCAGTGATCATAAATTAATAACGTGATGAAATAAAATATCAGCTTCAACCTTGCTTAGTTATATATCCTGTTGCCAGCAGTACTTCTGGTAGTGCTCCTTCCTCTAGAGACATTTGAAGCAACAGCTTCTCCAACACCTTCTCCCAGTCCCTCAATCAAGCCCCCGATGAAGTCAATGACAACCTGAGAAGCAAACCGTGCGGCAGTCCCAAGCATGCTTGGCTTATCTGGGCCCTTGATGTCATTAGCTTTCAACCCATTCACCATACCTTTTGCACAGACTGCATGAAGATGATAATTACAATTCGTGCATCGATACACTCTGCCTGATCTCTTCCTCTTGCACTCACCACAAACAAAACCAGGATCACCATTTGTTACCGGGGTCACGGCTAGGAGCTTTAAGGTATCTGGATGGACAGGATAGTTGATTTCAGTCGAGAGCTTTGCACAACAAGGATGCATCTGAAAGCTACATGCACTGCATCTGAATGTGTACCCTTTTGTGGGCTTGCCACACACATCACACCTTGATTTCATTATTCCTCCTTTGACTAATTAATCAAAACAGAAAATACAGATAATAAGGCCAGCTGCACTTAGATCTCTATATACGGAATTAAGAATCACACACAATCTAAAGGTCAAATGAAGTGAATAAGAATAAATAAATCAATAATCAACTCTTCAGCATCACCTGGTTTGGAAAAGAAAACGAGCTGGTGCTGGCAGTGTAAGGGATGGTTCTTAAGAGTTTGAGGAGCAAAAGCACAAAACTCATGCAACTGAAAATCACATTGCTGACAAGTGAATCTCTTGCCTGCGCCGTACTCTTTGCAGCCTGCACATGTAAAGAGATCAGGCAAGTCAATTTCAGCTAGAGGGTGTTGAGGGTGACCAAAATGAGTTATTTCTTCTCCCAAAATGAGTCGAGGAGAAGTTGGAAATTCTCTACGAGGAGATTTCCTTGGCCCAAACGTTGCTGATCTTTGTGGTTTTGGTGCTAATAATTGGGGAGGAGGAAGGTTTTGGAGTTCCCTTGACTGAGATCTTTGAAACTGAAATGTTCCTGATTTCTTAAGAGGCTTGTTGTTGCTCATCATCATGTTCCTGGCTAAGCTTTGCAACTTGCCAATAACTTAGTGATGCGATTTCTGAAAGAAATGGAGAATATTTATGCTGAAAAAAGTCGACACTATAGGCTGCCCATGCAAATAAAGGTTAAAGAGAGGATGCTATAGTCTATAGAGAATAGACAGACAACTTGTATAATTGATTTTTGCATGTGCCGATCACACTACTGTTACTTCTATATATCAAGATTAAATTAATATATCAGATTAGTGTTACTTATATATATCAAGATTATATATATATATACATTTTAGGCGTGCACAATGAATACTCTTAGGGCCCGTTTGGGATTGTTTGTTGGAGGTTTAAAAGTGATTTTAAAAATCTAAAAGTTAATTTTAATGTTTGGTAAAAAAAATCAAAATCACTTTTGTCAAAATCAGCTCATTCTACAGTTAATTTTGAAAAAAAAGGAAGAAGTAACTTTTAGATTATGATTTTAATAATCAATCTTATCTTTTAATATAATTCCATAAATATCCTTAAAATTATTAGCTAAACTTAAAATTATCCTCATTCAAATTAAAAACAAAATAATATTTTAATAAATTTTTATTATAATTTATTATTATCAATTTGCTGGTCGAATTATTATTAAATTTGTTTCACTATATTATTAATTTAATTATCAATTGTTTTAAGATGAAAAAATAAAAAAGTAAAATCAGTATATTATAAATTTTATTTTTAGTAAAAATTATTATAATACACAATTAAAAATATTATATATATACATTTTTTATATGTATAAGTAAATTTTATCTTATATTATGTATATTTTAGTCATTTATTTTCTCGCAGTAGTTTAACAATAAAATTTACCAAACGTCCATAATTGCTTTCAAAACTCACAGTACTTCTAAAAACAAAAGTTACCAAATACTTAACTGATTCTTTTTACAGCTGATTATTTTTACAGCACAGCTAACAATAATTATTTTAAAAATTACAGCATTTTCAAATTGGCCCTTAGTTGGTTAATTATGATCAAAGTTTCCACCAAATCTAGAGGTGGTGATAATAGCAGGCATTACCATCTTCTTGACTAGTACCATATCTTAACTTATCTTTTATGCAACAAAATGGGGAATATAAATAAAAGAAAGGAAAAAAAAAAAACAAATAGTTCTTTGTTGGATGAAAAATGAGGCTAGCTATTAAATGGGGTTATGTTCCTTGTTTAGCGAGCAAGAAAATATTATACTAGGAGGCAGGCCCCATAAACAGTGTTGATTCCTCACACTATGAGAAAAATAATTGATACCATTGGCATCAAAGTCAAGGTGTTTTCATTTTAGATCGTGGGGCAATTACATGTCATTGACGAAGACTACTATGACCACCACCACCCGAATCTGAAAGTCCCCATACGAAAGAGTTGTACATATTCGACTTTAACTAAAGCGAAAACTTTGCTTCATTTTTCAAGCATTAATTGAACTCATGAATTTGCCAAGATTCATGAAGGATTGTGATGTGCACTCAAATTTCTTCAAATCCCAAGTCTGGTTTTTCATTTGATGTGAGTTGTAGAGCATATTTCATTAAAGACATAAATTAATAGCTGGGATGCCTTTCTTAATCACCTGACTAAGTGTCACCTATATATGCCTAGTTATCAATTTATATTTCACAAGTGATTCCTAAATGTTATATAGCTCTTTCTTTAACCACATTTTTATTTATACAATTAATAATTGTCACCTCCAAAACATAAAGGAAACCATAACAGGGGAAAGAGAGAGCGAAAGAGAGAAATATTCGGGAATGCATCTTTATGACTTTTGAACCATATGATAGCTTTCCCGAATAATATTTTTAGATTGCATGTGTCTCTTTCTGTTTATAGTTTGATCAGTACGTGACAATCATAAGTTATGCAGATTAAATCACAGAGATAAAGTAACAAACAATCCAATTGGGGCCTGGCCTCCCACTTCCAATAATTGCTTGCTGCATCCGTATGTTCTAGTAAGAAAATTTATAATTTCAAACCTGTATGAGTTAAGAGAGTGTCTGTCCTGCGCTGACCTGTCATCGAACAGGCTTAAGTGAATCTGGCCGCCATCACGTCCACCTGGGTTATTTTTATTTCTCACTCAAGTTCGTTTATTTTGAAACGTAGGTGTCTCGCCTCTCAATTAATCGAACGACATTTTCTTCAGAGGTCAACTCAATTGCTTGCCAATTGCCCAGAAAGAGTTCCTAATAAGAGGTCCAACTCCAACTCCCGTGGCCCCTGCCTTGCTTTTGCGTATAAGCCAAAAACTTTTAGTTTTAAGCCGGGACTCCAGAGAACAAATTATTGTAGAGGGCTGCTTTTTGGTGTCTGTTGCTCTTTGGGAATGTGACCCCAAATAGCTTTTAACACCCCTTTTGAATCAAAGGTTAGTAAACTGAAGAATCTGTTTTGATCTTTTGTTTCTACTGCCATGGGCCAAATTTCATTGGAAAACTCTTCACTTATAAAGCCAAAATCATGGATGAATTTAACGACAATTAAGAAGGAACGTATTATTAATGATAAGAGGCAGGCAGGCATGATAAACGCTTCTCATGACTCACGAGAGAAAGTTCTGATCTTTGCGGTCCAACACTCGGATAGTAGAGTGATGATGCCTTAGTTTGTGTCCTCACCACAGATACCAAATTTGTCCTCCCAAATAAAAAAAATGAATAAACAAGGAAATTAATTAAAATAGCTTAAGAATCAAAATCATGTTCACATTATATTAGCAAATTAACAGGAGTGCTGCGTAAAATTTAAGTAAATACTGATACAATCTATTTATTAATCGTATCAAAATATTAAAATAAGGATACGACTCATTTATTAGTCATGTTAATTGTGTTGACCCGTTTAACATATTTAATTTAAAAAAATTAAATGTCAATTTAAAAGAATAACAAATACGTCAATATTGTTCTTAAAAATAGATCATAAATAAGTTAGTATGATATGACATGAACAAGTTTATGATACAATATAGATATGACAAGAATAATTCTTTCATTTATAGATGGTACAACACATTATGTCTTGAGCCCCTTGAGAGAATTATGATGATATGATATCTCGACTTTATACACATCACATTCGCATTTGGTAATAAGAATCAAATGCCTGGTGAAAAAATACTCTATCGACAATCTCAAATTAAAACAAGATCATATAATGGGAGCAAATATATACCCTCATTATAAGCAGTTACAGTTAGCAGTTTGTGACACGGTTGCTCATTTAAATATGAAGTTAGACTGCATATGAGTATTATTAATCATGTTGGGTTTGGATTTTGAATTTTCAACATGTAAAATCACTTAGCTATTAATTACTATATTAATCATATTACATTGACTCGTTATTTTATCCAATACGTAGAGCTGTATATCATATTTAGTGCTACAAAATAAAGTTACTTTAGAAAATGTATTAGAACATGTTGAACGAGTGAGACTTTAGAAAAACACAGTAAAGTATGTGAAATTGGTAATACGATTAGAACACGTACGTTTAATATTCAAATGTGTAGGTCAGGTGATTCTTTGAATTCTTAACACGATGATTTGAATTCAATGCAAGAAACCCTATTATCATACCTCTAAACTTTTCAGTCAAAATTCGCAAACAGTGCTATATGATAAAGCATCAATACCTACCTAATTATTTAGACCAAGCCTCGGTAATACAAATACTTGGCGGTTGAGCTTCGAAATAGGACAGGACGACAAATTAATAGTATTAAACTCAGTTATGGTAAGCTCGAACATATGACTGGGTATATTGTATATGCACTGAAAATGCAATATGTAGAAATAGTATGGAGCCGTTATTCCTTTTGGTTTAGCTACCATTACCACCATTTCTAATTTTCTCCATCTATCACTAGCTATTCACTATAAACATGTATTGCAATTTACTAACCAACAAACAAATGAAACTCTTAAATCTTAATCATATTTTAAAAGTTTTAGCTACTACCTAGCCCAAACCAAAACATCAACAACAAACGAAATGAACTTAATTATTAGCCACCGACAGTACCATTTTGCTACCTAGCTTAATTATTCTTCCTCTTTAAATTACCGCCCGCACTGTCGTGTTCTGCAAATTCTTTGCACGTAATATCAGTTTATATATGGATCCATGAATTTATATACATATACATATACATACATACATATATATATATATATATATATGCATGCTGCAAAAAATAATAATAATGATAGTAATGTGATAAAGTGTTAGTTCCACTGGCAATGGAGGCCCCTTAAGTGGCTTGATTAGGTTTGTTCCCCAATTCGAGTCGCAGGGAAGTCGCATTTGTTAAAAGAACCTGTGCCTCTCAGTTCAAGTAGAGACTTCTAGTTTGGGTTGTAGTACGGGTTTAAAGGTGCCTCTTACAGTTGAAACTCTCCCCAAAATACCTCGTACTCAACACAAAAATAAAAAAATAGTAATGTGACCGATCATGGCAGTTTTTGTTTTTCAACCACTGAAAAGAATAAATCATACTCTGCTTGTCTTTGCAGAGAAGCCACAATAGGGTTTCCGACTCTAACATGAGTGGGTAGTCTCTTCGAAAATATATAGTGTTCTATGTATGTATTACCTATATAAATATAATGTGAGTCAAACTTGGCATTTTATTATATATTGTTGGACATAAGAGGAATAAGTTACTATCAATTATATGATGATGGCTCCACTCTCCTTCAACAGGATATATACGATTGACATCTCTTCGTTAAATACAAGCATTTGTTTTTAATAACTGGATTCCATCCAGCTCATGTCCTAATCATCCTGTTCTCAGTATTTTCTTAACCACTTACAAGTTCTACCGTTCTTGCTGAATATGGACTCCAACTCGAATGACCGATAAGTCATTTCGAGGCACCATGTGCATGTGACTTGCCATCTGCTGTGTTTTGGAGCCCAACCGACATGATCGTGAATGTCGTTCAAAGCCTGTAAGTAGACCAAGTGCCTCACACATGATACTGAGCATTTGAGCTCAAGAGATCAGACCAAAACGGCACGATTTCATTGCCGTTTCGATATCACTCATGGTGGCATGTGAAAGGCAGGTGTTAGAGGCTGATGGGGGCAACGGCTTCCTAATCCTAGTCAAAAGAAGAATAATAATAAAAACATAAAAGAAGAAGAACAAAAACAACAAATATAATTATATAAACCGTAAACTGGAGAAATACGTATAGCGCATCCTATTGATGAAGTGGGTATCTACTTTATTTAAAAAAAATCGTTTTTTAAACTATTAATTTTCTCTAGACTAAAAATAAAGAGCTCATTCTAACTCTATCTCACTCATAATGAAAGTGAATAAAAAGCTGAACTAATAATAATAAAGATTTATAAAATTTTAAATTAATAACAAACTTACCTTAAAATTTTGTGGCCAGTCGATGTAATTTAAGAAAAATCAAAACCCAATTATCTAGTAGGGGTATTCAGAACCCAATCTAATCTGCTCAATTTGTTTGATCCGTAAAAATCTGATTCACAGATTGGTGGATTGGATTGGATTGAAAATTTAATAATTCGCAATCGGTAGATTGGATATGGATCTACTTTTATAAATTTGTAAAAATCTATAAATCCGCAAAAAAAAATAAAAAGTATTTATTTAATTAAAAATAAAACTTGTAAATATGGCATTAGTACTTACCAGTAATAAATAAGTTAAAATATAGTTACATTAACACTATATTATTCTTATATGATAATAATATAAAATAAAAAATAATTTAATAAACAACTATAACTTCCTAAATAGTTAATTTTCATTTACTGATCTAAACAAATGAGATTTTTTTTTCTTTTTGATGTGTTATATTTTGAAACTTTAACTTTATTTTCTAGCTTTATTTAAACAATTAATTTACTTAAATATTATTTAATTTTAAATTTGATCGGTAGTAAAATTATTTTTTTATTAATTTTTTTTTACTAAGCTAATTCGTGCATTTGATAAAATTAAAAATTTTTAGTCCGTAACAAGTCACAAAATAGTGGATTGGATATGGATTGGATCAAATCCGCATATGATCCGCAGACGTATGAATTGAATTTGGATTAAATTTCATCAATTTGTGGATTGGATTGAATTAAAAATTTATAATCCGCAAAATCATAAATCAGATATGGATTAATGTCAAATTCGTAAAATTCGATGCGCGAACACCTTTATTACCTAAGGAAAGCAAATAAAGCTCGGCTCAGCTCAGCTCACTCTTAAAGAATTCCACATCCAATCCAGAGGAGTCCTGAATCAGACTCTGCGGTGCTGCTTTTCTTTGTTATTTGGTACACAAAATAGCAGCAACTGGCAACACCGACAGCAGTCTCCGAAGAGAAGATATGAGGAACCAAGACAGCAGCACACAGGCGAAGGCAACTGCAAAGCTCTCTCGGATGGCTTATCACGCTTGGTCCTTTGGGACCAGCACACATTTTGTGTTCCATGACGTTGGCTGGTGGCATGGGGTGAACGCTGAGGTTAGGGTTGTGCTTGACCCCTGGCACGAAGCTCGGAGGGCTACTCTTCAGGACATAAGGACGCAGGCCGAGTATGATGGCTAGTATTGCAACCAGTTTTTGGTGGAGAATGATTGCTTGCACCGCCACCGCCATGCTGCTAATTGGACTTTTTTTTTTTGGGATGTTGATGACTATATTTATTTACCTGTTGGTAATAGTTTGGAATCGGTCCTTGATGCGTTCTCCGATTATACTCATTTCACTATTAAGCAGAATCTTATGTCCAGTGTGCTGTGTTTGAATGATCCCACTACTCACCTTAAGATTATTCCAGGTAATATTTGTAGTCTGTTTAATGTTTAACTTTACAATTATCACACAAGGCAAAGCAACAATTAGCACTCACAACAACAATTAATTAACAAAACAATTGGGGTTAGAGAATGCAATTCAAGCTAAGATTGCGTATGCTACAGGTGGGCACGTGTCAGAGAATGTAATTTGCAAGACCTTGCACGAGATAAAGATTCATTATTATCATTACCACAACACCATAACTGTGCACGAGGAAGTGTGCGGCGAATTAGTCCCTCCGTCCCCCTCGGCCAAGCAATATCCCTACGTTTTAGAACACATTATGAAGAAACTTGCTAACATAATCAAGCAATTTGAGCAAAAAACCATTGGATCGATCGGAGATGTACCACTGTTTTCACGATGCATGATGCCTACTGTATCATCCTAGTGCATCATCAGCTCACCTCAGCCTCAGAGAGAGACCAACATAATTATTAATTAGCCCGCCCACATCCATCTTCCATATTCGTCAAATGCTGTCTGTCCATGTGCAAATAATACTGATCATATTATATTTACTTACGTATATTACTACTATTCTGCAGAAGCTAGCTTAAATGGCTTTCTCTTTTATAAAATTCATTAATGTGCGTCTGTGTACTTCATATCCTCGAAATTATAGTTTAGGCGATCCATTCAAGCAGAGTCCTCCAGATTCCAGAACCTTGCAGTACATGAAAATAATGAAGAAAATACAAATGTACGTAGACGGTATCCGCATCCCCTCCTCTTGCGTTAGGTAGTCAATAATACAACGATTAGTAGAACCAACCAATAATTGCTTTTGTCTTGATTTAGGTTGCTTTACTGGATGTCCCAAAGCTGTCTTTTCTGTTTCTTAATTACTTCTCATAACACATAATTTTAAGAAACTTACATTTGCCTGGTACAAACTCAACATATATGACATTTATAATTGTTGATACACTACCTTTTCAAAAGAAAAAATAAAAAAAATGATATTACACTAATTTTTGTTTTTCATTTTTGGTTAGTTACCTCAATAAGTAGATATATGTTCTTTAAAATGTTATGGCAATTATTAATCATCACACAGGAAAATGAGTCATTTTTCTGAATGTGTACTTTGCTAGCAAACAAGTTCACAAGGAATAATGTACGATTCTAATGCTTTCTTATAATGTTAGATGTGAGTAGTGATATATCATCAACATGAATTCATCAATTAGATGAGAAGTGATAAATTTTAGTAAATAATTATCACATAAGTTCATCCTTAATAAGACTGTGTTATATTAAGTGAGATATAAATTTTGTAAGTTTTTTTAGCACTGTCTTTTATATTTATATATATATATCTATAAAGTTTTTTTCCCCTTTTTATATATAAAATTTCTTTGCATGTATTGATACGATAATGTTTTATCATTGCTGTGTGTCTCAAAATTTTAGTAACTTTTCCTTTGGGATAAAACAAGACCAGTGAATTTGAACTCCTAAATTTATCTCATTAATCCCCACTTTCCACTAAAACAAATTATTTCTAAAATTACCTCCTTGTCTCACATTTAATCTCCTGAGCAATACTTTTTTCCTTTATGGATGATTTATGCATACTCTTGTGTTCAAGCACAAATATGTAGATATCTGTAAAGCCCTGCAAATTATTTGTCTGGCCAAGACAATCGGTCACGGATGGCTGAAGTCGAAAACTCAGCCCTTTACAGTGTGATTCTTTACAGTCAAAAAGTCATATTGGTTTGCCAATAAGGTTAAGTCAGCTTGCTAATAACATCTCCATTATGGTGACGACTATGTATTAGCTTAAGGAGATGCCGGCAGATAATATGGCCATATTTGGAATGGTGCTATTTTATTTACATATCCCAGAAATTTTGCGGAAGCAAATTTATCTGGAAATCAGCTTATGATTTATGAACATAAAAATATGGTGCAGATGGCCAAAAGGATGGGTTTAAAATGGAATTACTTTCGATGAGCATAAAGATGTCTCGCAATTTAAACCTTTGCTTTACAAGGGAAAAAGTGTCTGAAAATAAGGAAAAAAAAGTTACAGGGGTGAATCTGAAAATAGAAGGGGTTAAGTAAAAAGTGGGGGTTGGTGCTGTAAATTATGGGTTAAATATCACTACTCGTAAAACAGCCGCATTGTACCTTATATTAGGCCCAGAGCTTTGTTGGGCCAGGTGATCCGGCGACATCTGGTTAGTATTTGCTTATTGACACCACCTAGTTATGCAATTAATTACACCCACGACTGGCATATTGATACGTGTGCGGTTCTTGAGCACAGGAATTTCCAAAGAAGATATGAAGTGACGTCCCAATCCAATTTCCAAAGAAGAGAGAGACACGGGGAAGAGAAAGGAGAATCGGGTGTTTAAAGATACGGGTTAAGTATTTCCTTTTCTAGCAGATAAGTGTTAAGTGTTTTATTGTCCTTTTCCTTCGTGGGTCAAACGGCACCTGGAAAGTTTTGGGTATTGTTTATATCTATGTCCGGTGTTTGGATGAATTGAATTACACATTCCAAATAGGCAGGCAAATATAACAAACAATACAATGCACAACTCAGCGAGTACTCCAGACTTTCTGACGCGAGTTGATTATGGACACGTCACGTAGTCATCTCTTTATTTTTCCAGTGAACAGTTTTACCAGGAGCTCTTAAATGTGGAGGCTAACAGCTACCTAAAGAGATTGCTAATTGCTTGCTGGTCTGGTATAATCACAAATTAATCCTGTGACTAGCATTAGTGATGAAGATTTTACTCAACAAATATTTTGATGTTGAAGTTCAAGGCGGGTAAAACTCTTAGGGTACCTAAATATCACCTTTTCTTAATTTTAATTAAAAATCAAACCAAAAAACCCATATTCACTCCGTTACTTAATGTCTATTTTTATTTTTCAAATATAAATAAATTATTTCCAATATTGGCGTCAATAGGATAGGATTGCAACCTTAAACTTGATGTACAATTTTGAAAATATCTTATCAATTGCATTAATTAGTTTCACCATTAACCATAATTAATGCTTATTACCCATACTTGTTTTGGATGAATTTTGTGCGTTTCTTTGTGAAGTATATAAAAAAAAAATTATACTTTCAAGACTTTTAATCGAGATCACGAATTAAATTTAATAATTTCAATTGAAAATTATTGTTAGAAAAAGCAAAAAGTACAGTGAAACTGAAATTTTGAATAATTATATGTGTGTGTATATAAAATTAAACAAATAACAAGAGAAACGAGGTGGGCCATCCTACATAAAATGACTGACAGGTAAACTAACTAAAGCAACAGTAAGTCGGCTGCGCGAACAGACAGGAGAGCAAAGCTCCTTTAACCAAAATGCCAAGTTGTTAAAAGTAAGTAAACCAGTGTTAAGTGAAGTCTCCAGAACCGGATGCCACTGCACGTCAATGATTCTCGTGTGTGATATATATATAATATTATATACGGCTATGTTGGCAGTTAATTCAGGTTTGTCTTCTTCTTCTTCTTTGCCCTTTGACCCAGCATCTAGCACGCAGTTCAAACCGCTGTATTAACTATCATCTTTTATCTGATAACTGATCTATCACTCACACACACGTGGACGGTGATTGCCGATTACTTACGTACACATGCATCCAGTTCTACGAGTCGAATTAAACCCAGCTCTCATGCTAACAAAGAACACAATCCTGACCCCAACACAAGCAGAAGCAATCACATTGTGTAATAAGGAAGAAAAAAAAAAAAAAAAAACAAAAAGGGGTTAAAAAATGGAAATACGTGGGGCATACATGATAAAAGAGGGCGAATCTGGTCATTGCCGTCTACATTCAAGCCCGTCGATAAAGTCGGCTGTTATAAAAGATGGGCACGTTTCCTTGGATTTTTTTAATAATTTTAATTAATTAATTTATAATCATATAAAAATAATCAATTTGTTGTTTTATAATAATAATTATTATTATTCAGTGACCGCCCTTTAAAATTTTCCTTTCTTGGTGGCATTCAGCTTTGGATCTTTTATACTCTCTGACTCTGCATATATAACATAACACATATCTATTTCTCCAGTTCTGCTCTCTCATCAATTAATCTTGTAACCCTACACACTGCCTACAGTTCATCATTTCGGTGGTGCCGGTCTCAATTCAGGTTCTTCCCTTTCTGACCTTTTTACTACTCTTAGCTCCTTTCTATTGTTTTATTTAGTATTCCTGCATATTTTTGTTTCAGATTTTATTTCGGAGGGATTTGATTGGTCATAAGGGAGCTAGACACCGTGGCTTTCGATAATCAGTATCTGTATTATCAGCAGAAGCAGAATTTAGGAGTAGTCAAGGCCAATAATAAGAAAGTGATGGTATTTACATTACATGCTTCAGATATTTTTCAATTAATTATTCTCTGTTGGCTGCTCTGTTTTCAAATCTCCTTTTTTTTCCTTCCTTTTTTCCCCTTGGGTTTGTGTTTGGGTTTGTAAAATCTAATGGATGGGGTTCTGAATGAATGATGAACAGGTGAGTCCAATTGGGCGAATGGAAGATGATGACATGGGACCGCAATGGCTAAAACCAATGCTGAGTGCCAGCTACTTCATCCCCTGCGTAGTTCATGGAGATTCGAATAAAAGCGAATGCAACATGTTCTGTTTGGACTGTATGGGAAATGCTTTCTGTTCTTACTGTTTGATCAATCACAAAGATCACCGTCTTGTTCAGGTTTACTTCTTCTTCTTTAAAATTAATTTCACTGATAACCAAGTAAAAAAGAATTGGGGTGGGGGGGGGGGGGGGGGGGGCTGGACTGCATTCGCATTGAGAATGAGTGAGTGTGAAATGCGTATTAACTAATAATCGGATGGATTTGCACGTACTGCCACTGCAGATAAGGCGATCTTCATATCACAACGTGGTGAGGGTCAATGAGATACAGAAGTATATAGACATATCTTGTGTCCAAACTTATATCATTAATAGCGCCAAGATTGTCTTCTTAAATGAGCGCCCTCAGCCTAGGCCTGGCAAAGGCGTCACTAATACTTGCGAGATTTGTTGCCGCAGTCTCCTTGATTCCTTCAGATTCTGCTCCCTCGGCTGCAAGGTAACTTCTCCTCGCTCCCTCTGTCACTACTACTCCTCCCTTTTTTCTTTCTTCTTTCTTCTTTGCTAGTTAATTGCTTTCCTTTTATGCTCTGGTCTTTGCTAAACAAAATTAGTCCCCCTTCTGAAATTTTACATTTATTTTAGCTTGGAGCTATGAAAAGGGGTGACTTGGACCTCACATTTACTCTGAGAGTGAAGCATAAGGATGGATTCCATGGAGGGTCGGAATCGGATGAGTCATCAACGCCAAAAAAGATTCGGAGGACGCCAAAGTTCAACCGTTTGATGGAGGGACTAACAATTTACAGAGACAGTCATCACAATACTAATGAAGGTGCTGAGAGGTCATGCAGTTCTGGAGATGAGGCCACTACCAAGCTTTCCCCTGCTACTCCTCCCATTTACAATCACGGCAATGCCAGGAGAAGAAAGGGTATTCCTCATCGTGCTCCATTCTAATTAATTTAATAACTTGTCTATACAACGCCCCCCCTCCCTCCCAAAAAAAAATAAGAAGAGAGGAAAAAGGAGGAAGGATTTAAATTGCTTGGGAAGGGAAAAAAAAAACAGAAAGTCTTTAGGGTATGATGAATAAATGCGATGTGGGATAAAAATGAAGCAAATAGTAGAAGCATATAGAATTAGTGGCAGTTGAAAGTGTTGAAAAGCAATAGTATATAGTACTAATACTAATAGTTTCATGTTTATAATATACTAGAAGAAGTGTATTATTATTTACTAATCATACTCACTCAGGATTTTTATTTTCAAAAACAGAAATCACTAGGATGTGATGATATAATGATACGGTTGCCATGTACATATCGTGCTATCTGTGGGTTTCTAGTTGGAATGACACTGGTAATTATAATTAGTGAAATGTGTTGACATGTATGTATAAATATGCGCGCGCGCGCGCGTGTACAGAATATTACACATTGTGCATATAATGGATGGTGATCTGTGTATTCATGATACTCTGCTGTGGCCTCTGTGTGTGTGTGTGGGGTGAGAATTTAGTAATATGATTGTTAGGAGACGTACGTAGATTTGGCGCAACCACTCGAATTAAATGAAGCTTTTGAGTTTTATAAAATCAACTAATGATTCGGTTATATCCTCATTCGGTGGAAGAGTGAGTAGGCAGTTACTTTATAATGGGTGATTTAATGAATGTGAATGATGACCTCCCAAGTGAGGAATCTTGCAAGTAAGGTGTAAGAGAATCCAAAATCTATTAGGGTTTCCGTATTTCCTAGGAACACGTTTTGAAATTTGTTATTTGGAATTGGACTGATGCATCGGGCATGCTTTTTGGTCTTTATACCATTTTAATTAGTTCGCTAGTAGTATGATTTGATTGAAGAATGATCAACAAGAGGATTGATTCACTCAATAATCAAACTAATGAATGGTTGGTACCGGAGCGCATAGGAATAATTACTCGGGTGGCCCTTGCTGCAAGGGGTTTTGCTTTAACGTGCAAGTTGGCCTTTAAAATCTCATAATTTTAAAGGTTTTTAAAGACTTTTTCTGCACTTTTAAAATTCTAAATCAGAAAACTCTTCTCGCTCTCTCTATATATATATATAATCAGATAACTGTCGCGGGTGAGCATACTGTGCCGTTACACCATAATGCTGTTCTGTTGCAGTTTATATAATTCTTTATTGAGAGAGGATAGTCTTCTTAGCGATATTAAATTGAATTCAAATCCAAATAACAAATCAAATTTTATATTAATAAATAGATATAATAAATATGGAAATTACCAAATAATATCTAAAGAATTAGATAAATAAAAAACTTTAAGAATAATAATAATAAGACCAATAAGAACTAGAAAAAGCTTGAGAGACACGTAAACCCCCACCAAAGACGAAGAGGTCCCTCTCGCTCGCACAGAATGATCTAGAATTGTGGATGAGATGAGGTGCTTACTTTTTATCTCTATCGCCTGTTTAATCAGTGCATTCAATATTTCACATACACACGCACACACACATATATATAAAATGAAACAAGTGGATGATGAATCAGAGCCGTGAGGAATCTGAAAGGCTGCGTGAGTCGTGACTCCACTCTCCCTCCCCATCCATTCGTGGCTTTTCTTTTCCTTATCTTTTTAATCAAAATCATATATATATATAGAAAGAGAATGGAGGATGTATTAATAATAATAATAAAAATCTTTTAATTATTAAATCAATTATTGGAGGCGGCCCGAGCCAAGTCGTGAATACTGAATAGAACATTACACCACACGTCTGGGGTGACGTCCCCAGCGTTTCCGCTTTTGAAATCTAGGGTTGCTGACTAGAAGCCTGTCGCCCTAGGTGCTGCCACGTATGGTTGATAGATGCTCTTTTTCCCGACAGGTGTCCGGCCTAATTTATGAACAGCTATCAGCTTCTGCGGCTTTGTGTAGATTTCGAGAACTACATCGTGACCTTAACACAAAGTTAAGGTGATGTTTTGTCTTAACTCTTACAATGGTTCAATAGCCAAGATGATGATGTTTGGCTGCAGCTCTGCGGCCTCTGCCCCGCATAGGTGGGTGCTCTATTATTATTATTATTATTATTATATGAAGTTATGAGTCAGCATCGAACTAAGCAAATAAAACATAATAAATTATTAATATGACGGGGTGTAGTTATTTTTGTAGATAAGGTTTAGGTTTGTGGTGGATGCATGTTTGGCATTGGGCATGTCGTCACTCCTTTTAACTATTAAATCAATGAACAATGCTCATATTTATCTTTGGCTTTAGGCATTAGATAAATGATGACGCTTTTATTTGTTTCGACAATCTGGAGCTACTAGTTAAGCTTTGTAACCTGAGGCTGGGCTGCAGCGAAAAATAATTAAATTGCGCGCACGGTGACAAAAGTGAAGAGCTAAGCTAAGGCGATATCAGATGTGGAAGGCTTTAAGACTTTGACATGCGTACCTGACGTGACAAAAATTTTAACGCATATAAAGTTTGTCACATCACTTGGCTGTGTAGAGGGCTGGAAGATGTACGTCCCTTTGTGTTGGCGACTTGACATTCCTCTAAGGAATTCAAATTAACCCCACAACTAACGCCGTTTGTTCTGGAAGTGTGTGCACTGTTTCCAGCCTTTTCCTAAAAGATCAACCAGATAGAATAGGATAATAATCCACACACTCTGTTTCTTCCATTTGACCAATCCAATTGCGGAGAACACCGCCCTCCCTTCCGTATATCTGAGCGGGTTCAGGAGGTGGTGGCAACTGGCATCGTTTATTAATGTTTTATTATTACTCATGAGAATAATGGTCCTATCATAAAATTACTAGTTGGTTTTGCTTAAAAATCCATCATTTTGCCAAATAACTAAATATTAGTTGCCAATGCTACCCGGATTTTTCCATACCCTTGCGAGATGATTTATGTGATTTAAACGTTCGGGTTGTCTTCGGTGCCGTCGTCATCATACATCAGGTTAAATTAAAATGTTTGTTAGACACTAGGAGTAAAATTGTTTCATTTTACTTCTACAAAGAATAATATGCAAATTTTAATTTTAAGAGTTTCAAAATAATTATTATAATCTATTTTTTATTTTTTGCTGTGAATTTATAATTTATAATGGCATTTCCCCACAGTACCTCAAATAAATTCAACTGAGATGGGGAATTATGGTCATTTTCACATAAACCTACCAAGTTGTTAAAGTTAATGATAATTGTTGGTGGATTGAGCGATTGATGAAATTACATGCAGTTGTCTTATTGTCTCCTGATTATTAATTTCTTCAATTACAAAAATCGTGCAATTTCATTACACGGGATATTCTTGTGAGCTTTTAAATAGAATTTAAGATTAATTTTATGTTTATTTACTTTGAATGCTTAATTGGGATACTCATTCATGTGAGTGTCATCCATTGAGTGAGTTGTAAAAAATAATAAGTTAATAATTAATAATAAAATCAATTAATAGTACACATATGATATTTAATGATTTGTCAACAAAACATAACCGAAAATTTGATGCCATCGTGTACTCTTAAGAAAATAAAAGAAGACAACGTGCCTTAGCATAGATATTTTTCATTAATCATTACTCTTAATTAACTTAAACTGGAATTATTTAAAACCGAAAATGTTATTTCTATATATTGCCACGGCCACGCATTAGGAGACGATGACAACTACAAGATTTTCTATTAATTCTACTATGTATCTCCATTTGCATGTTTACCGATGACCAAACACTTCAATTTGTATTGCCAAATTACAATTATAAAATAAGCAACCAACTCTATATTCCTAATAACACGATGGTCGATTAATCTCGTTATAGATACAATGATTTATCCCATGCATTATCAGTCTTTAATTTTTGAGGGGGGGAGTTTCCGACTAGCTTACAATCAAGGGTCGGATGCTTAGATGCATGCTCTCAAAAAGAAGATGAAATCGAAAAGAAAAATCCGTATTCAATTGAGAGATTCAACTTGTAACACGTAGGGACTTGATTGATGAAAGCAAAATTAACTAACGCATGTTTATTGCTAAGAATGAAAAAGTGATGATACCTCCACAATTTTTTATACGAACTGATGTATCATTAATTCATTGGTTGAATAAAAATATAAATAATAAAAATAAATTATGTGGGTCAAATGATATTTACTTCAACTAATTTTATCATACCACATCAATTTGGACAAAATAAATTTGTATAAGAATTTATGATTATATCATTATTAAAGAAAAAAAATGAGTAACACATAACCAAAAATGCGCATGCACGTTTGATGCTTTGCATTGGCTTTGGTTTGAATTATATACGAGTAGGAAACTTCTATCCCATGTTCTTGTTCTAGAATATGCATTCTGTTACGATTGTTCGATTATGGCTGCTGCAGTTAAGTTTAAGTTAATAATCTTTTTGACTAGCTCGCTCATTAGGAGTCGTTGCCTGCGTGATGGTTTTTCACAGCGAGTTGATTTCTTTCAATTATTTATTATTAATTGTTTTTTTCTTTTTTCTTTTTTGTGTGTGTGGGGGTGGGGGGACGACGTGTTATTTGTTTCCCATAGCTTCTTGTGTTTTGGATCTTTTTTCCTCTAATAAAAAAGAAAAAAGGTGTAATGACTAATGCTCACAGTAATGCGCGAGAAAACAGGAAGCTACTTGGAATGTATGCATAGGCCGGGGGCAGTCTTTAATATATCTATTACTCTGTTTAGTCCAAAAACAGGAGACATATTGTGTGATCAACACGCCGTCTAAGTTGGAAGTTATAATATTTAGCTGCCAGCTTAGGTGGAATCGTCTAGATTGGTACAAAAATATTACCTACTCAATTCACTTACTTAAACCGTTAAATGTATAAAAATATTACCTATTAAATTTAATTACTGAAACGATAAAAGGAAAGTTTTTCAGTGCATATTGGCAAGGTTTAAAACATAAAAATACGAATCATTATGCTAGGATCCTGTAGTCACAACTGTGAACATAGTGGTTCTTTAATTATAATACATAATTAAATGAATATAATTTTTTTCTTTTTAAAATATAAATGAAATAGACATCTTTAAAGAATTATGATAAATTAGTCATAATAATTATTTGATTGTAAATATTAATTGTAAATCTCACATAATATGAGTTATAATATGATTATTAATCTCATGTAATTAAAAAAACATAAAAATACTACTCGAGCCTTGAGATATGTTAAAAGCTTCTTGGGTTATAATTAACTAATTAGCTGATCATGTCCTCTCATCCTTGCATAAATAAATATCCATTTGTAACGGCAAAATAAACACCATCCTACCAAAACAAGGAAATTAATATTAACTTATAATACGATCATAAGACATGCACGCTAATTAAATTTGCTGAGTGCTGACTGTAAAACGAAAAAGAAAAAGAAAAAAAAAAAGCAGCTTGAGCCGCAAGCATCAATTATATTACTTCAGGAATTGGACACCAGAAAAAGACGAATCAGATAACGCGTGAGACACGTCATCGCTGAGGCAATAACGAAGTATTAACTCGTTGAGGAACAGAAAAGAAAGAAACGCGGACGAGTCAACAACACTTGTCAGCTAGCCCGCAGGTTGTCCGTTTTCCATAAATAAATAGATATGGTTTCACGGGCGCACCGTCATTGCGCTTTGAAACAAAAATTAGATGGGTGGTTGTTTTTCTTCATCATCGACATCGTCTCCTTCTTCTTCTTCTCCTTCATCAACATCATTGAAACTCTCAACAGCAAAAGTGTTGACATTAAAAGGCGAGGTTGCGGAGTACAAGGTTCCAGTGATTGTGTCTCAGGTTCTTGCTCATCAGTTGCAGGCTCAAGCTGATCAAGAGGAAGCTCCGTCATGGTTTCTTTGCAGTTCCGACTCTTTATTATTCGATGATTACATTCCAGCTTTGGATTTAGAAGACGAGCTTGAAGCTGATCAAATTTATTTTGTTCTTCCTACGTCAAAGCTTGAGTACAAATTGTCTGCCTCCGACATGGCGGCTTTAGCCGTCAAAGCCAGCCTTGCCCTCCGGAATGCCTCTACTGTTATTGCTCATCTTAACAACAGCAGAAGAAAGATTAATCCTCCTGCGGCTGCTGCTAGAAACAGAATTTCTCCATCTCCTGCACCAGCCTCCTCCTTCGATTTTCAATTTCATCATCAGAAACCCGTTTCCCGGGCTAATTTTGGAATCTCGAGATCTGCTTCTGTTCGAAAATTCCAAAGATACACTTCTAGACGCGCTAAATTGGCTGTTCGCTCTTTTAGACTCAGATTAGCCACCATTTATGAAGGCATCGTTATGTAGAGATATAAGAAAGATTCTTTTTTTTTCAATTAATTGTAATTTTGCCTGCAGGGTGGCCAGCTGGGAGCTTAATTAATTTCCTTGTAACAAGCCAATATATCCCTGTAATTGATTAATTATTTGTAAAACGATTAATTAATGCATGTATCTACTACATCCTACAGAGGAGAAGAGACATAGATAGATCGGGTTATCATTTAGCATATATATATATATATGTGTGTGTATGTTTTATCGATCTTTAACCAATCAATGGCCATTCAAAGATATATATATATTAACGTTTCCGAGAAAAAAAAGGAATCATGATCTTTGAAATAATGCGCAAAGGCATCTTAAAATTGACATGACCGCAAATCCACCTACAAGTGTCAATGCCGTTATTTTATACTTGTATTATTGAAAAAATCAAATAAAATCAAAATATTCGGCAACAGAACATTTGTTGACTTTTAACTACAACATGCATTTTTCAAACTTTATGACTTTGTTGATTGACCAACGCGTTATGAGTTGCCGTACCAGTAGTCAACATATTTTAAAATATGAATTCGTTATATGGTTTATTAGTATTTTTGTTATTTTTTATTCAATTAACTAATATACAATATGGTATAGAATTAAGAAGAACAAGAAGAAGGAGAACTTTTACTTATCTCCGTGTATTATATTTAATTAATTAATTACTCACACACGAATGTTCGCATATTTTAAAATGTGAATTCGTTCTATGGTGTAGTAGTATTTTTATAATTTTTCATTCAATTAACTAATATACAATCCAAAATCTGAACCCGAATGGTTTACAGTTAAGAAGAAGAAGAATTTTTACTTATCTCGGTGTCTTATATTTAATTAATTAATTACGCGCGCACACACACAAAATGATGTATGCATGTTTTAAAATGTGAGTATGTTATACGGTGTATTAGTATTTTCATTCAATTAACTAATATACAATATGGTATAACAATCCGAACCTGATAAGAAGAAGAAGATGATGATGAAGACGAAACTGAAAGGTTTACAGTTAAGAAGAAAAAGAAGAAGAAGACGAACTCGAAAGGTAAGGTTTACAGTTAAGAAGAAGAAGAAGAAACAGAAAAATAGTTTTTTTTTTTTTTTTTAACCCTCTTCTGCCAACTTTTTGCTCTTTACAAAACTCGGCAAGTCAATTTTTTTTTTTTTTTTGGGTCTCAGCAAATACAAATAAAGAACCTCCAAATCCACCCTCTGAGAATCTTCCAAGGTTGTTTGTTATCGGGTTGTCTTAAAATGGGCTTGTACAGGGAGCCATATTGTGTTAGAGCCCCTGAGCTTTGTTAAATGACTTTGTTGGAAAAGCCCTCTAAATATTTTTGGTTAACATCTTTCAGATTCGTTCTTTCCTGTTCCCAACCCGGCAACAAGGCAACAGTACCTGCTGTTGTAATAATAATAATAATAATAATTTAATATGCGATATAATGTTGTAAATCAAAAGCATTTATTAAGTTTAAATCAAATTAGCCGTAAAATGATTTAAAATATCCATTCATTTAAGGAGAGATTTTAGAGTACTTTATTGTACTAAATCCACTTGATATGTACAAAGATATGCGAAAATCTCTCTCTTACCAGGTAGTTTGTACCAATTAATTGTCACGTAATATGTGCGTGATATGTTTCCAACTTTTAACAGCAGAAACTGTGCTTGTCCCCTATAAATTTGATCTGTCAACTTCTCAGAGTACACGTGTCATTCTCATCATGTTAATGGCATCTTTATCTTTAAGTTATATAATAAACTCAGCATTCTGGACTTGACTAGCTTACAGAATCTGTAAGCTACAGACTGCAGCATCAGCCGTTGGATGTGGTTAGATGTAGAGTGAGAAACTAAACAATAGAAGATCGGATGGTGAGATGACGGGAGATGTTTGTTACAGAATATCTATCATAGACAGGTCCCAGTATTCTAAGCAATAATTTTATTTATTCTATAATATATGCACACACGTTCGGTGCTGTCTTAACTTTCGGCCATTATTGATTATTCCACTCATCTCAAGACAAACTTATCTTCATCTTCTAAACCAATCGAAAAGATCTGATGCATTACGGTAATGCATACCCCCGTAATCATGACCAACTGGGTGTTGCCAACTAATAAATACAACTCAAATCAGGAAATTATAGCTCAATTAAACATGTAAAAGTATATTATCAAAACGAAAATTTTCGAGCATCGACAGTCCACTAATATAGGACACAAGCACCTTATTTGCTTTCGATCATCCTAAATCATAGAGTGATTAATATGTAAATGTCTAGGTTTCTCTTTAATGGGACGGAAAGCAAAGGCAAAAAGCTAGCTATTCCCTTCTTTTTGAAAATTACAAAGTGCTTGTGCTTTGTTTTGATTTTTTAGTAAAATGAATACAATAAAATGTTATTTGTTAATTGAAATAAAAATGAAAACCTCACCTATCAAACTCGAACAATTATCCCTTATAATTATTTTGAATTTGGATGACAGAAAGTGTAAAACACGTTCACAACTAATCTAGCTACCTGCATGATCAATGCTTAGTCACGTTAAACATTTGCGGCTATTGCTTTGCTTTAATAGAACATCATAATGACTAAAACCCCATATCACCAATATGTGCTTAATGTCATGCATTCACAATAGGCACAGAAGCAGCTAAAATTCTATTGGTGCATGACATGATTGACAGTGACTCGTTATGAAAAAAGAAGCTTACCAGAGCGCAAGATTAACTTTATATAAAGCATAAAAGATGTGGGCAAGCATGCGGATCTTTATATTTTGTTTTTTTTTCCTTGAATGAGTCGACACAATGCCAAATCATCTGTATATTTTAAGTTTTAACCCATTTTAAACAGAACTATATATATATAACTATATATATATATATAAACAGAAATTAGTGGGTGTCTCATCTTTTGGAAAAATTTCTATTTGGTGGGATGGGAAAAATTATTGGGGTCGCATTGCATGAATTAATAGTAATTGAATCATGAGAATGGAGAATGGAGGACAGAGAGAGAGAGAGGGGTGAAGCGTGCACAAACCTACTTCTCTTAATAGGCAATATTTTGTGGGCCGGAGAGTTTATATGATTTGATAGCAGGGAAGGGATGACCTCATTAGAGTTTGTTTGCTTTCTCCTGCTCTTGTTATTTTTGGCCACCAGTTCAGTTACCAATAAGCTTAATTGTTTTTTATTCTTTTTATTTAATAATAATTACTAGAGAATGACTAAATTACAGTAGTATAAGTAGGACACCTAATTATTGCCTGGTCATTCTTTTGACGCGTATAATTAATAAGCCTAATGATTTTCTAATCCATCAGCAATTTAATTCAATTAATTAGGTTATATATGCGTAAGTTGCCATACGAATTGCAGAATATATTTCATTCAAATCCCCATTTATACAATATCATGTTAAATAATAATAATAATAATAATAAGGGAAATTGTGGGGCTTGGTGGCCAATTGTTGAGAAATTGGAACCTTTGTCAGCAGTTTTCAAAGTTGATAGAAAGGTCATCTCGAAATTAATACGGCTCTGGTTGTTTCACGAAATGTCGTCGATGTGAATGACAAAACCAAAAGGAGGATAATCATCATAATTGACCCGTAAACTTGCGGACAAAGTCTGCGGAAACTTTATAGCTAGCTATTATTTCTTCATTCCTTTTTTTTTTTTCTCTTAATAGAAAGAAGTTGGTAAATTGACTACGTCAATGAATGAAAGAATATGATGAAGCCATCATTTACAAATTACAGCCCAAATGTAAATGATTAATCATTGAGTTTAATTAATATTATAAATCCCATGTTTTTTTTTTCAAATTAGTTTTGTAGTTAATTATTGCAATAAACATAAATTTTAAAGAAAATGACATAAATAAATCATTAAATGGAGAGGATGAGATGATGAAAGGGGAGTGCATGTCCCAGGAGCGGCAAAAGCTAGAGACAGGCAAGACTGGTTGGGTCTAATCATTGCCCTCGTGCATGCTCAATGGTGAATGACAGAGCATCATTGCCAGTTTCTTTACTTACTTCCTCTTCCATCCTCTCTCATTGCAATTAATCATTAATCGCTCTGCTATCTATCACCCACTCTTTATTTTATAAAATAAGGAATA
>JAQOOD010000050.1:0-217737 GCA_029633175.1 Citrus glauca
ATTTTTGGCACGGTAAGGGGGTGGGCAAAGTCTCGGTCCATTCCGAGTCCGGCAGACGAAGTTCGCTAGCCCCCACGCCCCAAGGCTATAGCCCACCCCCTTTTTGGGCATTTTTCCGCAGGACGAATGTGGCGCCAAGGGGTTCGGCTGCTCTTTTTTAGACGCGGCTGTGCCCGCGGCCTATTTTTGTCATGGGGAGGGGGTCCCCAAAGTCTCGGCCCATTCCGACGAAGACGGATGAACGTTGCCGGCCCCACGCCCAAGGCCTATAGCACACCCCTTTTTTGGTCATTTTTCCGCAGGGCGAACTTGGCGCCAAGGGGTTCGGCTGGTCTTTTTTGGGCGCGGCTGTGCCCGCGGCCTATTTTTCTCGCAGGGAGGGGGGGTGGGCGAAGTCTCGGCCCATTCCGAGTCCGGCGGACGAAGTTCGCCAACCCCACGCCCCAAGGCTATTGCCCACCCCCTTTTTTGGGCATTTTTCCGCAGGGCGAACTTGGCGCCAAGGGGTTCGGCTGCTCTTTTTTGGGCGCGGCTGTGCCCGCTGCCTATTTTTGTCACGGGGGAGGGGGTGGGAAAAGTCTCGGCCCATTCCGAGTCCGGCGGACGAAGTTCGCCAGCCCCACGCCCCAAGGCTATAGCCCACCCCTTTTTTGGGCATTTTTCAGCAGGACGAACTTGGCGCCAAGGGGTTTGGCTGCTCTTTTTTGGGCGCGGCTGTGCCCGCGGCCTATTTTTGTCTCAGGGAGGGAGTGGGAAAAGTCGCGGCCCATTCCGAGGAAGGCGGACGAAGTTCGCCAGCCCCACACCCCAAGCCTATAGCTCACCCCTTTTTTGGACATTTTTCCGCAGGACGAACTTGGCGCCAAGGGGTTCGGCTGCTCTTTTTGGGGAGCAGCTTTGCCAGAGGCCTATTTTTATTGCAGGGAGGGGGTGGGAATGTCTCGGCCCATTCCGAGTAAGGGGGACGAAGTTCGCCAGCCCCACGCCCCAAGGCTATAGCCCACCCCTTTTTTGGGCATTTTTTCCGCAGGACGAACTTGGCGCCAAGGGGTTCGGCCGCTCTTTTTTTGGGTACGGCTGTGCCCGAGTCCTATTTTTGTTGCAGGGAGGGGGTGGGAAAAGTCTCGGCCCATTCCGAGGACGGCGGACGAAGTTCACCAGCCCCACGCCCCAAGGCTATAGCCCACCCCTTTTTGGGGCATTTTTCCGCTGGAGAACTTGGCGCCAAGGGGTTCGGCTGCTCTTTATTGGGCGCGGCTGTGCCTGCGTCCTATTTTTGTCGCGGGGAGGAGGTGGGAAATGTCTCGGCCCATTCCGAGTCCGGCACGCCCCAAGGCTATAGCCCACCCCCTTTTTGGGCATTTTTCGGCAGGACGAACTTGGCGCCAAGGGGTTCGGCTGCTCTTTTTTGGGAACGGCTGGCCCCGTGGCCTATTTTTGTCGCGGGGGGAGGGGGTGCCCAAAGTCTCGGCCCATTCCGAGACCGGCGGACGAAGTGCGCCAGCCCCCCACACCCCAAGGCTACAGCCCACCCCCCTTTTGGGCATTTTTCCGCAGGATGAACTAGGCGCCAAGGAGCTCGGCCGCTCTTTTTTGGACGCGGCTGTTCCCGCGGCCTATTTTTGTCGCGGGGAGGGGGGTGGTCACATTCTCGTCCCATTCCGAGACCGGCGGACGAAATTCGCCCGCCCCACGCCCCAAGGCTATAGCCCACCCCTTTTTTTGGGCATTTTTTCCGCAGGACGAACTAGGCGCCAAGGGGTTTGGCGGCTCTTTTTTGGGCGCGGCTGTGCCCGCGGCCTTTTTTTGTCGTGGGGAGGGGGTGGGAAAAGTCTCGGCCCATTCCGAGTCCGGCGGACGAAGTTCGCCTGCCCCACGCCCCAAGGCTATAGCCCACCCCTTTTTTGGGCATTTTTCCGCAGGACGAACTAGGCGCCAAGGGGTTTGGCGGCTCTTTTTTGGGCGCGGCTGTGCCCGCGGCCTTTTTTTGTCGTGGGGAGGGGGTGGGAAAAGTCTCGGCCCATTCCGAGTCCGGCGGACGAAGTTCGCCTGCCCCACGCCCCAAGGCTATAGCCCACCCCCTTTTTGGGCATTTTTCGGCAGGACGAACATGGCGCCAAGGGGTTTGGCTGCACTTTTTTGGGCGCGTCTGTGCCCGCGACCTATTTTTGTTGCAGGGAGGGGTGGGAAAAGTCTCGGTCCATTCCGAGTCCGGCGGACTAAGTTCGCCAGCCCCACGCCCCAAGGCTATAGCCCACCCGTTTTTTGGGCATTTTTCCGCAGGACGAGCTTGGCGCCAAGCGGTTCGGCTGCTCTTTTTTGGGCGCGGCTGTGCTCGCGGCCTATTTTTGTAGCGGGGCGGGGGTGGGAAAGGTCTCGGCCCATTCCGAGTCCGGCGGACGAAGCTCGCCAGCCCCACGCCCCAAGGCTATAGCCCACCCCTTTTTTGGGCATTTTTCAGCAGGACGAACTTGGCGCCAAGGGGTTTGGCTGCTCTTTTTTGGGCGCGGCTGTGCCCGCGGCCTATTTTTGTCTCAGGGAGGGGGTGGGAAAAGTCGCGGCCCATTCCGAGGAAGGCGGACGAAGTTCGCCAGCCCCACACCCCAAGCCTATAGCTCACCCCTTTTTTGGACATTTTTCCGCAGGACGAACTTGGCGCCAAGGGGTTCGGCTGCTCTTTTTGGGGAGCAGCTTTGCCAGAGGCCTATTTTTATTGCAGGGAGGGGGTGGGAATGTCTCGGCCCATTCCGAGTAAGCGGGACGAAGTTCGCCAGCCCCACGCCCCAACGCTACAGCCCACCCCTTTTTTGGGCATTTTTCCGCAGGACGAACTTGGCGCCAAGGGGTTCGGCCGCTCTTTTTTGGGTACGGCTGTGCCCGAGGCCTATTTTTATTGCAGGGAGGGGGTGGGAAAAGTCTCGGCCCATTCCGAGGACGGCGGACGAAGTTCACCAGCCCCACGCCCCAAGGCTATAGCCCACCCCTTTTTGGGGCATTTTTCCGCTGGAGAACTTGGCGCCAAGGGGTTCGGCTGCTCTTTATTGGGCGCGGCTGTGCCTGCGGCCTATTTTTGTCGCGGGGAGGAGGTGGGAAATGTCTCGGCCCATTCCGAGTCCGGCGGACGGAGTTCGCCCGCCCCACGCCCCAAGGCTATAGCCCACCCCCTTTTTGGGCATTTTTCGGCAGGACGAACTTGGCGCCAAGGGGTTCGGCTGCTCTTTTTTGGGAACGGCTGTTCCCGTGGCCTATTTTTGTCGCGGGGAGGGGGTGCCAAAAGTGTCGGCCCATTCCGAGACCGGCGGACGAAGTGCGCCAGCCCCACACCCCAAGGCTACAGCCCACCCCCCTTTTGGGCATTTTTCCGCAGGACGAACATGGCGTCAAGGGGTTCGGCTGCTGTTTTTTGGGGGCGGCTGTGCCCGTGGCCTATTTTTGTCGCGGGGAGGGGGTGCGGAAAGTCTCGCCCCATTCCGAGTCCGACGGACGAAGTTCGCCAGCCCCACGCACCTAGGCTATAGCCCACCCCCTTTTTGGGCATTTTTCCGCAGGACTAACTTGGTGCCAAGGGGTTCGGCTGCTCTTTTTTGGGCGCGGCTGTGTCCCCAGCCAAGTTTTGTCAGGGGGAGGGGGTGTGAAAAGTCTCGGCCCATTCCGGGTCCGGCGGACGAACTTCGGCAGCCCCACGTCCTAAGGCTATAGCACACCGCTTTTTTGGGCATTTTTCGGCAGGACGAACTTGGCGCCACGGGGTTCGGCTGCTCTTTTTTGGGCATGGCTGTGCCGGCGGTCTATTTTTGTCGTGGGGAGGGGGTGGGAAAAGTCTCGGCCCATTCCGAGTCCGGCAGATGAACTTCGGCAGCCCCACGCCCCAAGGCTATAGCACACCCCTTTTTTGGGCATTTTTCCGCAGGACGAACTTGGCGCCAAGGGGTTCGGCAGCTCTTTTTTGGGCGCGGTTGTGCCCGCGGCCTATTTTTGTTGCGGGGAGGGGGTGGCCAAAGTCTCGGCCCATTCCGAGGAAGGCGGACGAAGTTCGCCAGTCCCACGCCCGAAAGCTATAGCCCACCCCTTTTTTGGGATTTTTCCGCAGGGCGAACTTGGCGCCAAGGGGTTCGGCTGCTGTTTTTTGGGTGCGGCTGTGCCCGTGGCCTATTTTTGTCGCGGGGAGGGGGTGCGGAAAGTCTCGCCCCATTCCGAGTCCGACGGACGAAGTTCGCCAGCCCCACGCACCAAGGCTATCGCCCACCCCCTTTTTGGGCATTTTTCCGCAGGACTAACTTGGTGCCAAGGGGTTCGGCTGCTCTTTTTTGGGCGTGGCTGTGCACGCGGCCTATTTTTGTCGCAGGGAGGGGGTGTGAAAAGTCTCAGCCCATTCCGGGTCGGGCGGACGAACTTCGGCAGCCCCACGTCCTAAGGCTTTAGCACACCGCTTTTTTGGGCATTTTTCAGCAGGACGAACTTGGCGCCACGGGGTTTGGCTGCTCGTTTCTGGGCGCGGCTGTGCCGGCGGCCTATTTTTGTCGTGGGGAGGGGGTGGGAAAAGTCTCGGCCCATTCCGAGTCCGGCGGATGAACTTCGGCAGCCCCACGCCCCAAGGCTATAGCACACCCCTTTTTTGGGCATTTTTCCGCAGGACGAACTTGGCGCCAAGGGGTTCAGCTGCTCTTTTTTGGGCGCGGCTGTGCCCGCGGCTTATGTTTGTCGCGGGGAGGGGGTGGACAAAGTCTCGGCCCATTCCAAGGAAGGCGGACGAAGTTCGCGGGCCCCACGCCCAAAGGCTATAGCACACCCTTTTTTTGCGCATTTTTCCGCAGGACGAACTTGGCGCCAAGTGGTTTGGCTGCTCTTTTTTGGGCGCGGCTGTGCCCGCGGCCTATTTTTGTCACGGGGAGCGGGTCGGCAAAGCCTCGGCCCATTCCGAGTCCGGCGGACGAAGTTCGCCAGCCCCACGCCACAAGGCTATTGCACACCCCTTTTGTGGGCATTTTTCCGCCGGACGAACTTGGCGCCACGGGGTTCGTCTACTCGTTTTTGGACGCGGCTGTGCCCGCGGCCTATTTTACCCGCGGGGAGGGGGTGGCCAAAGTCTCGGCCCATTCCGAGCAAGGCGGACGATTTTCGCCGGCCCCATGCCCAAAGGCTATAGCACACCCCTGTTTTGCGCATTTTTCCGCAGGACGAACTTGGCGCCAAGTTATTTGGCTGCTCTTTTTTGGGCGCGGCTGGGCCCGCGGCCTATTTTTGTCGCGGGAAGGTGGTAGGCAAAGCCTCGGCCCATTCCGAGTCCGGCGGACGATGTTCGCCGGCCCCACGCCCCAAGGCTATATCCCACCCCCTTTTTGGGCATTTTTCCGCCGGACGACCTTTTCGCCAAGGGGTTCGGCCGCTCTTTTTTGGGTGCGGCTGTGCCCGCGGCCTATTTTTGTCACGGGGAGGAGTTGGGCAAAGTCTCGGCCCATTCCGAGGAAGGCGGACGAAGTTCGCCAGAACCACGCCCGAAGGCTATAGCCCACCCCTTTTTTGGGCATTTTTCCGCAGGACGAACTTGGCGCCAAGGGGTTCGGCTACTCTTTTTTGGGCTGGCTGTGCCCACGGCCTATTTTTGTCGCGGGGAGGGGGTGGCCAAAGTCTCGGCCCATTCCGAGTCCGGCGGACGAAGTTCGCCCGCCCCACGCCCCAAGTCTATGGCCCACCCCCTTTTTGGGCATTTTTCCGCAGGACGAACTTTTCGCCAAGGTGTTCGGCTGCTCGTTTTTGGGCGCGGCTGTGCCCACGCCCTATTTTTGTCCCGGGGAGGGGGTGTGAAAAGTCTCGGCCCATTCCGAGTCCGGCGGATGAACTTCGGCAGCCCCACGCCCCAAGGCTATAGCACACCCCTTTTTTGGGCATTTTTCCGCAGGACGAACTTGGCGCCAAGGGGTTCGGCTGCTCTTTTTTGGGCGCGGCTGTGCCCGCCGCTTATTTTTGTCTTGGGGAGCGGGTGGGCCAAGTCTCGGCCAATTTCGCATCCGGCGGACGAAGTTCGCCCGCCCCACGCCCCAAGGCTATGTCACACCCCTTTTTTGCGCATTTTTCCGCAGGACGAACTTTGCGCCAAGGGGTTTGGCTGCTCTTTTTTGGGTGCGGCTGTGCCCGTGGCCTATTTTTGTCACGGGGAGCGGGTCGGCATAGCCTCGGCCCATTCCGAGTCCGGCGGACGAAGTTCGCCAGCCCCACGCCACAAGGCTATAGCACACCCCTTTTTTGGGCATTTTTCTACAGGACGAACTTGGCGCCAAGGGGTTCGGCTGCTCTTTTTTGGGCGCGGCTGTGCCCGCGGCCTATTTTTGCCATGGGGAGGGGGTGGCCAAAGTCTCGGCCCATTCCGAGGAAGGAGGACGAAGTTCGCCAGCCCCATGCCCCAAGGCTATAGCACACCCCTTTTTTGGGCATTTTTCCGCAGGACGAACTTGGCGCCACGGGGTTCGGCTGCTCTTTTTTGGGCGCGGCTGTGCCCGCGGCTTATTTTTGTCGCGGGGAGGGGGTGGCCAAAGTCTCGGCCCATTCCGAGCAAGGCGGACGATTTTCGCCGGCCCCACGCCCGAAGGCTATAGCACACCCCTTTTTTGCGCATTTTTCCGCAGGACGAACTTGGCGCCAAGGGGTTTGGCTGCTCTTTTTTGGGCGCGGCTGTGCCCGGGGCCTATTTTTTTCCGCGGGAAGGTGGTAGGCAAAGCCTCGGCCCATTCCGAGTCCGGCGGACGATGTTCGCCGGCCCCACGCCCCAAGGCTATAGCCCACCCCCTTTTTGGGCATTTTTCCGCAGGACGAACTTGGCGCCTAGGGGTTCGGCTCCTGTTTTTTGGGCGCGGCTTGGCCCGTGGCCTATTTTTGTCGTGGGGAGGGGTTGCGGAAAGTCTTGCCCCATTCCGAGTCCGACGGATCAAGTTCGCCAGCCCCACGCCCTAAGGCTATAGCCCACCCCCTTTTTGGGCATTTTTCCGCAGCACTAACTTGGTGCCAAGGGTTTCGGCTGCTCTTTTTTGGGCGCGGCTGTGCACGCGGCCTATTTTTGTCGCGGGGAGGGGGTGTGAAAAGTCTCGGCCCATTCCGGGTCCGGCGGACGAACTTCGGCAGCCCCACGTCCTAAGGCTATAGCACACCGCTTTTTTGGGCATTTTTCCGCAGGACGAACTTGGCGCCAAGGGGTTCGGCTGCTCTTTTTTGGGCGCGGCTGTGCCCGCGGCCTATTTTTGTCGCGGGGAGGGGGTGGGCAAAGTCTCGGCCCATTCCGAGTCCAGCGGACGAAGTGCGCCCAACCCACGCCCCAAGGCTATAGCCCACCCCCTTTTTGGGCATTTTTCCACAGGACTAACTTGGTGCCAAGGGGTTCGGCTGCTCTTTTTTGGGCGCGGCTGTGCACGCGGCCTATTTTTGTCGCGGGGAGGGGGTGTGAAAAGTCTCGGCCCATTCCGGGTCCGGCGGACGAACTTCGGCAGCCCCACGTCCTAAGGCTATAGCACACCGCTTTTTTGGGCATTTTTCCGCAGGACGAACTTGGCGCCAAGGGGTTCGGCTGCTCTTTTTTGGGCGCGGCTGTGCCCGCGGCCTATTTTTATCGCGGGGAGGGGGTGGGCAAAGTCTCGGCCCATTCCGAGTCCGGCGGACGAAGTGCGCCCGCCCCACGCCCCAAGGCTATAGCCCACCCCCTTTTTGGGCATTTTTCCACAGGACTAACTTGGTGCCAAGGGGTTCGGCTGCTCTTTTTTGGGCTCGGCTGTGTCCGCGGCTTATTTTTGTCTTGGGGAGGGGGTGGGCCAAGTCTCGGCCCATTCCGCGTCCGGCGGACGAGGTTCGCCCGCCCCACGCCCCAAGGCTATACCACACCCCTTTTTTGGGCATTTTTCCGCAGGACGAACTTGGCGCCAAGGGGTTCGGCTGCTCTTTTTTGGGCGCGGCTGTGCCCGCGGCTTATTTTTGTTGCGGGGAGGGGGCGGTCAAAGTCTCGGCCCATACCGCGTCCGGCGGACGATGTTCGCCAGCCCCACGCCCCAAGGCTATAGTACACCCCTTTTTTGGGCATTTTTCCGCAGGACGAACTTGGCGCCAAGGGGTTCCGCTGCTCTTTTTTGGGCGCGGCGGTGCCCGCGGCCTATATTTGTCGCGGGGAGGGGGTGGGCAAAGTCTCGGCCCATTCCGAGTCCGGCGGACGAAGTGCGCCAGCCCCACGCCCCAAGGATACAGCCCACCCCTTTTTTGGGCATTTTTCCGCAGGACGAACTTGGCGCCAAGGGGTTTGGCTGCTCTTTTTTGGGCGCGGCTGTGCCCGCGGCCTATTTTTGTCGCGGGGAGGGGGTAGGCAAAGCGTCGGCCCATTCCGAGTCCGGCGGACGAAGTTCGCTGGCCCCACGCCCCAAGGCTATAGGCCATCCCCTTTTTGGGCATATTTCCGCTGGACGAAATTGGCGCCAAGGTGTTCGGTTGCTCTTTTTTGAGCGCAGCTGTGCCCGCGGCTTATTTTTGTCTTGGGGAGGGGGTGGGCCAAGTCTCGGCCCATTCCGCGTCCGGCGGACGAAGTTCGCGGGCCCCACGCCCCAAGGCTATAGCCCACCCCCTTTTTGGGCATTTTTCCGCAGGACTAACTTGGTGCCAAAGGGTTCGGCAGCTCTTTTTTGGGCGCGGCTGTGCCCGCGGCCTGTTTTTGTCGCGGGGAGGGGGTGGGCAAAGTCTCGGCCCATTCTGAGTCCGGCGGACGAAGTTCGCCCGCCCCACGCCCCAAGGCTATAGCGCACCCATTTTTTGGGCATTTTTCCGCAGGACGAACTTGGCGCCAAGGGGTTCCGCTGCTCTTTTTTGGGCGCGGCAGTGCCCGGGGCCTATGTTTGTCGCGGGGAGGGGGTGGGCAAAGTCTCGGCCCAGTCCGAGTCCGGTGGACGAAGTGCGCCAGCCGCACGCCCCAAGGATATAGCCCACCCCTTTTTTGGGCATTTTTCCGCAGGACGAACTTGGCGCCAAGGGGTTCGGCTGCTCTTTTTTGGGCGCGGCTGTGCCCGCGACTTATTTATCGTGGGGAGGTGGTGGTCAAATTCTCGGCCCATTCCTCGTCCGGCGAACGAAGTTCGCCAGCCCCACTCCCCAAGGCTATAGCACAACCCTTTTTTGGGCATTTTTCCGCAGGACGAACTTGGCGCCAAGGGGTTCGGCTGCTCTTTTTTGGGCGCGGCTGTGCCCGCGGCTTATTTTTGTCTTGGGGAGGGAGTGGGCCAAGTCTCGGCCCATTCCGGGTCCGGCGGACGAAGTTCGCCAGCCCCACGCCCCAAGGCTCTACCACACCCCTTTTTTGAGCATTTTTCCGCAGGACGAACTTGGCGCCAAGGGGTTCGGCTGCTCTTTTTTGGGCGAGGCTGTGCCCGCGGCCTATGTTTGTCGCGGGGAGGGGGTGGACAAAGTCTTGGCCCATTCCGAGTCCGGCGGACGAAGTGCGCCCGCCCCACGCCCCAAGGATATAGCCCACCCCTTTTTTGGGCATTTTTCCGCAGGACGAACTTGGCGCCAAGCGGTTTGGCTGCTCTTTTTTGGGCGCGCCTGTGCCCGCGGCCTATTTTTGTCGCGGGGAGGGGGTAGGCAAAGCGTCGGCCCATTCTGAGTCCGGCGGACGAAGTGCGCCCGCCCCACGCCCCAAGGATATAGCCCACCCCTTTTTTCGGCATTTTTCCGCAGGACGAACTTGGTGCCAAGGGGTTCGGCTGCTCTTTTTTGGGCGCGGCTGTGCCCGCGCCTTATTGTTGTCACGGGGAGGGGGAGGTCTAAGTCTCGGCCCATTCCGCGTCCGGCGGACAAAGTTCGCCTGCCCCACGCCCCAAGGCTATAGCACACCCCTTTTTTGGGCATTTTTCCGCAGGACGAACTTGGCGCCAAGGGGTTCGGCTGCTCTTTTTTGGGCGCGGCTGTGCCCGCGGCCTATGTTTGTCGCAGGGAGGGGGTGGGCAAAGTCCTGGCCCATTCCGAGTCCGGCGGACGAAGTGCGCCCGCCCCACGCCCCAAGGATATAGCCCACCCCTTTTTTGGGCATTTTTCCGCAGGACGAACTTGGCGCCAAGGGGTTTGGCTGCTCTTTTTTGGGCGCGGCTGTGCCCGCGGCCTATTTTTGTCGCGGGGAGGGGGTAGCCAAAGTCTCGGCCCATTCCAAGGAAGGCGGACGAAGTTCGCCGGCCCCACGTCCAAAGGCTATAGCACACCCCTTCTTTGCGCATTTTTCCGCAGGACGAACTTGGCGCCAAGGGGATCGGCTGCACTTTTTTGGGCGCGGCTGTGCCCGCGGCTTATTTTTGTCTTGGGGAGGGGGTGGGCCAAGTCTCGGCCCATTCCGCGTCCGGCGGACGAAGTTCGCCCGCCCCACGCCCCAAGGCTATAGCACACCACTTTTTTGGGCATTTTTCCGCAGGACGAACTTGGCGCCAAGGGGTTTGGCTGCTCTTTTTTGGGCGCGGCTGTGCCCGCGGCCTATTTTTGTCGCGGGGAGGGGGTAGCCAAAGTCTCGGCCCATTCCAAGGAAGGCGGACGAATTTCGCCGGCCCCACGTCCAAAGGCTATAGCACACCCCTTCTTTGCGCATTTTTCCGCAGGACGAACTTGGCGCCAAGGGGATCGGCTGCACTTTTTTGGGCGCGGCTGTGCCCGCGGCTTATTTTTGTCTTGGGGAGGGGGTGGGCCAAGTCTCGGCCCATTCCGCGTCCGGCGGACGAAGTTCGCCCGCCCCACGCCCCAAGGCTATACCACACCCCTTTTTTGGGCATTTTTCCGCAGGACGAACATGGCGCCAAGGGGTTCGGCAGCTCTTTCTTGGGCGCAGCTGTGCCCGCGGCTTATTTTTGTCGCGGGGAGGGGGTGGTCAAAGTCTCAGCCCATTCCGCGTCCGGCGGACGAACTTCGCCAGCCCCACGCCCCAAGGCTATAGCACACCCCTTTTTTGGGCATTTTTCCGCAGGACGAACTTGGCGCCAAGGGGTTCGGCTGCTCTTTTTTGGGCACGGCTGTGCCCGTGGCTTATTTTTGTCTTGGGGAGGGGGTGGGCCAAGTCTCGGCCCATTCCGCATCCGGCGGACGAAGTTCGCCTGCCCCACGCCCCAAGGCTATACCACACCCCTTTTTTGGGCATTTTTCCGCAGGACGAACTTGGCGCCAAGGGGTTCGGCTGCTCTTTTTTGGGCGCGGCTGTGCCCGCGGCATATTGTTGTCGCGGGGAGGGGGAGGTCTAAGTCTCGGCCCATTCCGCGTCCGGCGGACGAAGTTCGCCTGCCCCACGCCCCAAGGCTATAGCACAACCCTTTTTTGGGCATTTTTCCGCAGGACGAACTTGGCGCCAAGGGGTTCGGCTGCTCTTTTTTGGGCGCGGCTGTGCCCGCGCCCTTTTTTTGTCACGGGGAGGGGGTGGGCAAAGTCTCGGCCCATTCCGAGTCCGGCGGACGAAGTTCGCCCGCCCCACGCCCCAAGGCTATACCACACCCCTTTTTTGGGCATTTTTCCGCAGGACGAACTTGGCGCCATGGGGTTCGGCTGCTCTTTTTTGGGCGTGGCTGTGCCCGCGGCTTATTTTTGTCGCGGGGAGGGGGTGGTCAAAGTCTCGGCCCATTCTGCGTCCGGCGGACGAAGTTCGCCAGCCCCACGACCCAAGGCTATAGCACACCCCTTTTTTGGGCATTTTTCCGCAGGACGAACTTGGCGCCAAGGGGTTCGGCTGCTCTTTTTTGGGCGCGGCTGTGCCCGCGGCCTATTTTTTTCATGGGGAGGGGGTGGCCAAAGTCTCGGCCCATTCCGAGTGCGGCGGACGAAGTTCGCCCGCCCCACGCCCCAAGGCCATAGCACACCCATTCTTTGGGCATTTTTCCGCAGGACGAACTTGGCGCCAAGGGGTTCGGTTGCTCTTTTTTGGGTGCGGCGGTGCCCGCGGCCTATGTTTGTCGAGGGGTGGGGGTGGGCAAAGTCTCGGCCCGTTCCGAGTCCGGCGGACGAAGTGCGCCAGCCCCACGCCCCAAGGATATAGCCCGCCCCTTTTTTGGGCATTTTTTCCGCAGGACGAACTTGGCGCCAAGGGGTTTGGCTGCTCTTTTTTGGGCGCGGCTGTGCCTGCGGCCTATTTTTGTCGCGGGGAGGGGGTAGGAAACGTGTCGGCCAATTCCGAGTCCGGCGGACGAAGTTCGCTGGCCCCACGCCCCAAGGCTATAGCCCATCCCCTTTTTGGGCATTTTTCAGCTGGACCAAAATTGGCGCCAAGGGGTTCGGCTGCTCTTTTTTGGGCGCGGCTGTGCCCGCGGCCTATTTATGTCACGGGGAGGGGGTGGGCAAAGTCTCGGCCCATTCCGAGTCCGGCGGACGAAGTTCGCCCGCCCCACGCCCCAAGGCTATAGCACACCCATTTTTTGGGCATTTTGCCGCAGGACGAACTTGGCGCCAAGGGGTTTGGCTGCTCTTTTTTGGGCGCGGCGGTGCCCGCGGCCTATGTTTGTCATGGGGAGGGGGTGGCCAAAGTCTCGGCCCGTTCCGAGTCCGGCGGACGAAGTGCGCCAGCCCCACGCCCCAAGGCTATAGCCCACCCCTTTTTTGGGCATTTTTCCGCAGGACGAACTTGGCGCCAAGGGGTTTGGCTGCTCTTTTTTGGGCGCGGCGGTGCCCACGGCCTATGTTTGTCATGGGGAGGGGGTGGCCAAAGTCTCGGCCCGTTCCGAGTCCGGCGGACGAAGTGCGCTGGCCCCACGCCCCAAGGCTATGGCCCATCCCCTTTTTGGGCATTTTTCCGCAGGACGAAATTTGCGCCAAGGTGTTCGGCTGCTCTTTTTTGGGCGCAGCTGTGCCCGCGGCCTATTTTTGTCGCGGGGAGGGGGTGGCCAAAGTCTCGGCGCATTCCAAGGAAGGCGGACGAAGTTCGCCGGCCCCACGTCCAAAGGCTATATCACACACCTTTTTTGCGCATTTTTCCGCAGGACGAACTTTGCGCCAAGGGGTTTGGCTGCTCTTTTTTGGGCGCAGCTGTGCCCGCGGCCTATGTTTGTCGCGGGGAGGGGGTGGGCAAAGTCTCGGCCCATTCCAAGTCCGGGGGACGAAGTGCGCCAGCCCCACGCCCCAAGGCTATAGCCCACCCCTTTTTTGGGCATTTTTCTGCAGGACGAACTTTTCGCCAAGGGGTTCGGCTGCTTTTTTTTAGAGCGGCTGTGGCCGCGGCCAATTTTTGTCCCGGGGAGGGGGTGGCCAAAGTCTCGGCCCATTCCGAGGATGGCGGACGAAGTTCGCCGGCCCCACGCCCAAAGGCTATAGCACACCCCTTTTTTGCGCATTTTTCCGCCGGACGAACTTGGCGCCAAGGGGTTTGGCTGCTCTTTTTAGGGCGCGGCTGTGCCTGCGGCCTATTTTTGTCGCGGGGAGGGGGTAGGCAAAGCCTCGGCCCATTCCGAGTCCGGCAGACGAAGTGCACCGGCTCCACGCCCCAAGGCTATAGCCCATCCCCTTTTTGGGAATTTTTCCGCAGGACGAACTTGGCGCCAAGGGTTTCGGCTGCTCTTTTTTGGGCGCGGCTGTGCCCTCGGCCTATTTTTGTCGCGGGGAGGGGGTGGGAAAAGTCTCGGCCCATTATGAGTCCGGTGGACAAAGATCGCCAGCCCCACGCCCCAAGGCTATAGCCCACCTCCTTTTTGCGCATTATTCCTCAGGACGAACTTGGCGCCAAGAGGTTTGGCTGCTCTTTTTTGGGCGCGGCTGTGCCCGCGGTCTATTTTGTCGCGGGGAGGGGGTGGGCAAAGTCTCGGCCCATTCCGAGTCCGGCGGACGAAGTTCGCCCGCCCCACGCCCCAAGGCTATAGCACACCCATTTTTTGGGCATTTTTCTGCAGGACGAACTTGGCGCCAAGGAGTTCGGCTGCTCTTTTTTGGGCGCGGCGGTGCCCGCGGCCTATGTTTGTCACGGGGAGGGGGTATGAAAAGTCTCGGCCCATTCGGGCTCCGGCGGACGAACTTCGGCAGCCACACGTCCTAAGGCTATAGCACACCGCTTTTTTGGGCATTTTTCCGCAGGACGAACTTGGTGCCAACGGGTTCGGCTGCTCTTTTTTGGGCGCGGCTGTGCCGTCGGCCTATTTTTGTCGTGGGGAGGGGGTGGGAAACGTCTCGGCCCATTCCGAGTCCGGTGGACGAACTTCAGCAGCCCCACGCCCCAAGGCTATAGCACACCCCTTTTTTGGGCATTTTTCCGCAGGACGAACTTGGCGCCAAGGGGTTCGGCTCCTCTTTATTGGGCGCGGCTGTGCCCGCGGCCTATTTTTGGCACAGGGAGGGGGTGGGCAAAGTCTCGGCCCATTCCAAGGAAGGCAGACGAAGTTCGCCAGCCCCACGCCCAAAGGCTATAGCCCACCCCCTTTTTGGACATTTTTCCGCATGACGAACTTTGCGCCAAGGGGTTCGGCTGCTGTTTTTTGGGCGCGGCTGCGCCCGCGGCTTTTTTTTTTCATGGGGAGGGGGTGGGAAATGTCTTGGCCCATTCCGAGTCCAGTGGACGAACTACGGCAGCCCCATTCCCCAAGGCTATAGCCCACCCCCTTTTTGGGCATTTTTCCGCAGGACGAACTTGGTGCCAAGGGGTTCGGCTGCTCTTTTTTGGGCGCGGCTGTGCCCACGGCCTATTTTTTGCGCGGGGAGGGGGTGGCCAATGTCTCGGCCCATTCCGAGGAAGGAGGACGAAGTTCACCGGTCCCACGCCCAAGGGCTATAGCACCCCCTTTTTTGGGCATTTTTCCGCAGGACGAACTTGGCACCAAGGGGTTCGGCTGCTCTTTTTTGGGCGCGGCTGTCCCCGCGGCTTATTTTTTTCACGGGGAGGGGGTGGGCAAAGTCCCGTCCCATTCCGCGTCCGGCGGACGAAGTTCGCCAGCCCCACGCCCCAAGGCTATAGCACACCCTTTTTTGGGCATTTTTCCGCAGGACGAACATGGCGCCAAGGGGTTTGGCTGCTCTTTTTTGGGCGCGGCTGTGCCCGTGGCCTATTTTATTGGCGGGGACGGGGTGTGAAAAGTCTCGGCCCATTCCGAGTCCGGCGGACGAACTTCGGCAGCCCCACGTCCTAAGGCTATAGCACACCTCTTTTTTGGGCATTTTTCCGCAGGACGAACTTGGCGGCAAGGGGTTCGGCTGCTCTTTTTTGGGCGCGGCTGTGCTGGCGGCCTATTTTTGTTGTCGGGAGGGGGTGGAAAAAGTCTCGGCCCATTCCGAGTCCGGCGGACGAACTTCGACAGCCCCACGCCCCAAGGCTATAGCACACCCCTTTTTTGGGCATTTTTCTGCTGGACGAACTTGGCGCCAAGGGGTTCGGCTGCTCTTTTTTGGGCGCGGCTGTGCCCGCGGCCTATTTTTGTGACGGGAAGGGGGTGGGAAAAATCTCGGCCCATTCCGAGTCCGGCGGACGAAGTTCGCCAGCCGCACGCCCCAAGGCTATAGCCCACGCCCTTTTTGGGCATTTTTCCGCAGGACGAACTTGGAGCCAAGGGGTTCGGCTGCTCTTTTTTGGGCACGGCTGTGCCCGCGGTCTATTTTTGTCACGGGGAGGGGTGGGAAAAGTCTCGGCCCATTCCGAGTCCGGCAGACGTAGTTCGCCAGCCCCACGCCCAAAGGCTATAGCCCGCCCCCTTTTTGGGCATTTTTCCGCAGGACGAACTTGGCGGCAAGGGGTTCGGCTGCTCTTTTTTGGGCGCGACTGTGCCCGCGGCCTATTTTTTCCGCGGGGAGGGGGTGGCCAAAGTCTCGGCCCATTCCGAGGAAGGCGGACGAAGTTCGCCGGCCCCACGCCCAAAGGCTATATTACACCACTACTTTGGTCATTTCTCCGCAGATCGAACTTGGCGCCAGGGGGTTTGGCTGTTTTTTTTTGGGCGCGGCTGTGCCCACGGCCTATTTTTGTCACGGGGAGAGCATGGGCAAAGTCTCGGCCCATTCCGAGACCGGTGGATAAAGTTCGCCTGCCCCACGCCCCAAGGCTATAGCCCACCCATTTTTTGGGCATTTTTCCGCAGGACGAACTTGGCGCCGAGGGGTTCGGCTGATCTCTTTTGGCCGCGGCTGTGCCCGCGGCCTATTTTTGTCGCGGGGAGGGGGTGGGAAAAGTCTCGGCCTGTTCTGAGTCCGGCGGACGAACTTCGGCAGCCCCACGCCCCAAGGCTACAGCCCACCCCTTTTTTGGGCATTTTTCCACAGTACGAACTTGGTGCCAAGGGGTTCCGCTGCGCTTCTTTGGGCGCGGCTGTGGCCGCGGCCGATTTTTGGAGCGGGGAGCGGGTGGGCAAAGTCACGGCCCATTCTGAGGAAGGCGGATGAACTTTGCCGGCCCCACGCCCCAAGGCTATAGCACACCCCTTTTGTGCGCATTTTTCCGTAGGACGAACTTGGCACCAAGGGGTTAGGCTGCTCTTTTTCGGCCGCGGCTGTGCCCGCGGCCTATTTTTGTCACGGGGAGGGTGTGGCCAAAGTCTCGGCACATTCCGAGTCCGGCGGACGAAGTTCGCCAGCCCCACGCCCCAAGGATATAGCCCACCCTTTTTTTGGGCATTTTTCCGCAGGAAGAACTTGGCGCCAAGGGGTTCGGCTGCTCTTTTTTGGGCGCGGCTGTGCCCGCGGCCTATTTTTTTTGTGGGGAGGGGGTGGGCAAAGTTTCGGCCCATTCCGAGTTCGGCGGACGAAGCTCGCCAGCCCCACGCCCAAAGGCTATAGCCCACCGCCTCTCTGGGCATTTTTCCGCAGGACGAAATTGGCGCCAAGGGGTTCGGCTGCTCCTTTTTGGGCGCGGCTGTGCCCGCGGCCTAGTTTTGTCGCGGGGAGGGTGTGGCCAAAGTCTCGGCACATTCCGAGTCCGGCGGACGAAGTTCGCCAGCCCCACGCCCCAAGGATATAGCCCACCCTTTTTTTGGGCATTTTTCCGCAGGACGAACTTGGCGCCAAGGGGTTCGGCTGCTCGTTTTTGGGCACGGCCATGCCCGCAGCCTATTTTTGTCACGGGGAAGGGGTGGGAAAAGTCTCGGCCTATTCCGAGTCCGGCGGATGAACTTCGGCAGCCCCACGCCCCAAGGCTATAGCACACCCCTTTTTTGGGCATTTTTCCGTAGGACGAACATGGCGCCAAGGGGTTCGGCTGCTCTTTTTCGGGCGCGGCTGTGCCCGCAGCTTATTTTTAGTGCGGGGAGGGGGTGGGCAAAGTCTCGGCCCATTCCGAGGAAGGCAGATGAACTGTGCCGGCCCCACGCCCAAAGGCTATAGCACACCCCTTTTTTGGGTATTTTTCCGCAGGACGAACTTGGCGTCAAGGGGTTCGGCTGCTCTTTTTTGGGCGCGGCTGGGCCCGCGGCCTATTTTTGTCGCTGGGAGGGGGGTGCGCAAAGTCTCGGCCCATTCCGAATCCGGCGGACGAAGCTCGCCAGCCCCACGCCCCAGGGCTATAGCCCACCCCTTTTTTGGGCATTTTTCCGCAGGACGAACTTGGCGCCAAGGGGTTCGGCTGCTCTTTTTTGGGCGCGGGCCTATTTTTGGCGCGGGGAGCGGGTGGACTAAGTCTCGGCCCATTCCGAGGAAGGCGGACGAACTTTGCCGGCCCCACGCCCCAAGGCTATATCACACCCCTTTTTTGGGCATTTTTCCGCAGGACGAACTTGGCGCCAAGGGGTTCGGCTGCTCTTTTTTGGGCGCGGGCCTATTTTTGGCGTGGGGAGCGGGTAGACAAAGTCTCGGCCCATTCTGAGGAAGGCGGATGAACTTTGCCGGCCCCACGCCCCAAGGCTATAGCACACCCTTTTTTTGGGCATTTTTCCGCAGGACGAACTTTGTGCCAAGGGGTTCGGCTGCTCTTTTTGGGGCGCGGCTGTGCCCGTGGCCTATGTTTGTCGTGGGGAGGGGATGGGCAAAGTCTCGGCCCATCCCGAGTTCGGCGGACAGAGTGCGCCCGGCCCACGCCCCAAGTCTATAGCCAACCCCCTTTTTGGGCATTTTTCCGCAGGACGAACTTGGGGCCTAGGGATTCCGCTTCTCTTTTTTGGGCGCGGCTGTTTCCGCGGCCGATTTTTGGAGCGGAGAGCGGGTGGGCAAAGTCTCGGCCCATTCTGAGGAAGGCGGATGAACTTTGCCGGCCCCACGCCCCAATGCTATAGCACACCCCTTTTTTGGGCATTTTTCCGTAGGACGAATTTGGCGCCAAGGGGTTCGGCTGCTCTTTTTCGGGCGCGGCTGTGCCTGCGGCCTATTTTTGGAGCGGGGAGCGGGTGGGCAAAGTCTCGGCCCATTCTGAGGAAGGCGGATGAACTTGGCCGGCCCCACGCCCCAAGGCTATGGCACACCCCTTTTTTGGGCATTTTTCCGTAGGACGAACTTGGGGCCAAGGGGTTCGGCTGCTCTTTTTTGGGCGCGGCTGTGCCCGTAGCTTATTTTTAGCGCGGGGAGGGGGTGGGCAAAGTCTCGGCCCATTCCGAATCCGGCGGACGAAGCTCGCCAGCCCCACGCCCCAAGGCCATAGCCCACCCTTTTTTTGGGCATTTTTCCGCAGGACGAACTTGGCGCCAAGGGGTTCGGCTGCTCTTTTTGGGGCGCGGCTGTGCCCGCGGCCTATTTTTGTCGTGGGGAGGGGGTGGGCAAAGTCTCGGCCCATTCCGAGGAAGGCAGATGAACTGTGCCGGCCCCACGCCCAAAGGCTATAGCACACCCCTTTTTTGGGTATTTTTCCGCAGGACGAACTTTGCGCCAAGGGGTTCGGCTGCTCTTTTTTGGGCGCGGCTGGGCCCGCGGCCTATTTTTGTCGCAGGGAGGGGGTGCGCAAAGTCTCGGCCCATTCCGAATCCGGCGGACGAAGCTCGCCAGCCCCACGCCCCAAGGCCATAGCCCACCCTTTTTTAGGGCATTTTTCCGCAGGACGAACTTGGCGCCAAGGGGTTCGGCTGCTCTTTTTGGGGCGCGGCTGTGCCCGCAGCCTATTTTTGTCGTGGGGAGGGGGTGGCCAAAGTCTCGGCCCATTCCGAGGAAGGAGGACATAGTTCGCCCGCCCCACGCCCCATGTCTATAGCCCACCCCCTTTTTGGGCATTTTTGCGCAGGACGAACTTGGCGCCAAGGGGTTCGGCTGCTCTTTTTTGGGCGCAGCTGTGCCCGCGGCCTATTTTTGTCGCGGGGAAGGGGTGGGCAACGTCTCGGCCCATTCCGAGTCCGGCGGACGAAGTGCGCCCGGCCCACGCCCTAAGGCTGTAGCCCACCCCCTTTTTGAGCATTTTTTCGCAGGACGAACATGGCGCCAAGGGGTTCGGCTGCTCTTTTTTGGGCGCGGCTGTGCTCGCAGCTTATTTTTGTCACGGGGAGGGGGTGGGCAAAGTCTCGGCCCATTCCGAGGAAGGCGGATGCACTATGCCGGCCCCACGCCCAAAGGCTATAGCACACCCCTTTTTTGGGCATTTTTCCGCAGGACGAAGATGGCGCGAAGGGGTTCGGCTTCTCTTTTTTGGGCGCGGTTGTGCACGCGGCCTATGTTTGTCGCAGGGAGGGGGTGGGAAAAGTCTCGGCCCATTCTGAGTCCGGCGGACAAAGTTCGCCCGCCCCACGCCCCTAGGCTATAGCCCACCCCTTTTTTGGGCATTTTTCCGCAGGACGAACTTGGCGCCAAGGGGTTCGGCTGCCCTTTTTTGGGCGCGGCTGTGCCCGCAGCCTATTTTTGTCGTGGGGAGGGGGTGGCCAAAGTCTCGGCCCATTCCGAGGAAGGAGGACGAAGTTCGCCAGCCCCATGCCCCAAGGCTACAGCCCACCCCTTTTTTGGGCATTTTTCCACAGGACGAACTTGGCGCCAAGGGATTCCGCTGCTCTTTTTTGGGTGCGGCTGTTTCCGCAGCCGATTTTTGGAGCGGGGAGCGGGTGGGCAAAGTCTCGGCCCATTCTGAGGAAGGTGGATGAACTTTGCCGGCCCCAGGCCCCAATGCTATAGCACACCCCTTTTTTGGGCATTTTTCCGTAGGACGAACATGGCGCCAAGGGGTTCGGCTGCTCTTTTTTGGGCGCGGCTGTGTCCGCGGCCTATTTTTGTCACGGGGAGGGGGTGGTCAAAGTCTCGGCCCATTCCGAGTCCGGCAGACGAAGTTCGCCAGCCCCACGCCCCAAGGGTATAGCCCATCCCCTTTTAGGGCATTTTTCCGCATGACGAACTTGGCGCCAAGGGGTTCGGATGCTCTTTTTTGGACGCGGCTGTGCCCGTGGCTTATTTTTCTCATGGGGAGGGGGTGGGAAATGTCTCGGCCCATTCCGAGTCCGGCGGACGAAGTTCGCCAGCCCCACGCCCCAAGGCTATAGCACACCACTTTTTTGGGCATTTTTCCGCAGGACGAACTTGGCGCCAAGGGGTTCGGCTGCTCTTTTTTGGGCGCGGCTGTGTCCGCGGCCTATTTTTGTCACGGGGAGGGGGTGGGAAATGTCTCGGCCCATTCCGAGTCCGGCGGACGAAGTTCGCCAGCCCCACGCCCCAAGCCTATAGCACACCACTTTTTTGGGCATTTTTCCGCAGGACGAACTTGGCGCCAAGGGGTTCGGCTGCTCTTTTTTGGGCGCGGCTGTGTCCGCGGCCTATTTTTGTCGCGGGGAGGGGGTGGTCAAAGCCTCGGCCCATTCTGAGTCCGGCAGACGTAGTTCGCCCGCCCCACGCCCAAAGGCTATAGCACACCCCTTTTTTGTGGCATTTTTTCGCAGGACGAACTTGGCGCCAAGGGGTTCGACTGCTCTTTTCTGGGCCCGGCTGTGCCTGCGGCCTATTTTGGTCGCGGGGAGGGAGTGGGAAAAGTCTCGGCCCGTTCCGAGTCCGGTGGACGAAGTTCGCCAGCCCCACGCCCAAAGGCTATAGCACACCCCTTTTTTGGGCATTTTTCCGCAGGACGAACTTGGCGCCAAGGGGTTCGGCTGCTCTTTTTTCGGTGCGGCAGTGCCCGCGGCCTATTTTTCTCGCAGGGAGGGGGTGGCCAAAGTCTCGGCCCATTCCGAGTCTGGCGGACGAAGTGCGCCGGCCCCACTCCCCAAGGCTATAGCACACCACTTTTTTGGGCAGTTTTCCGCCGGATGAATTTCGCGCTAAGGGGTTCAGCTGCTCTTTTTTGGGCGCGGCTGTGCCCGCGGCTTATTTTTGTCGCGGGGAGGGGGTGGGCAAAGCCTCGGCGCATTCCGAGTCCGGCGGACGAAGTTCGCCCGCCCCACGCCCCAAAGCTATAGCCCACCCCTTTTTTGGGCATTTTTCCACAGGACGAACTTGGCACCATGGGGTTCGGCTGCTTTTTTTTGGGCGCGGCTGTGCCCGCGGCTTATTTTTGTCGCGGGGAGGGGGTGGGCAAAGCCTCGGCGCATTCCGAGTCCGGCGGACGAAGTTCGCCCGCCCCACGCCCCAAAGCTATAGCCCACCCCTTTTTTGGGCATTTTTCCACAGGACGAACTTGGCACCATGGGGTTCGGCTGCTTTTTTTTGGGCGCGGCTGTGCCCGCGGCCTATTTTTGTCGTGGGGAGGGGGTGGCCCAAGTCGCGGCCCATTCCGAGGAAGGCGGACGAAGTTCGCCGGCCCCACGCCCAATGGCTATAGCACACCCCTTTTTTGTTCATTTTTCCACAGGACGAACTTGGCGCCAAGGTGTTTGGCAGCTCTTTTTTGGGCGCGGCTGTGCCCGCGGCCTATTTTTGTCGTGGGGAGGGGGTAGCTAAAGCCTCGGCCCATTCCGAGTCCGGCGGACGATGTTCGCCGGCCCCACGCCCCAAGGCTATAGCCCATCCCTTTTTGGGCATTTTTCCGCAGGACGAACTTGGCGGCAAGGGGTTCGGCTGCTCTTTCTTGGGGGCGGCTGTGCCCTCGGCCTATTTTTATCGCAGGAGGGGGTGGGAAAAGTCCCGGCCCATTCCGAGTCCGGTGGACGAAGTTCGCCAGCCCCACGCCCCAAGGCTATAGCCGACCCCCTTTTTGGGCATTTTTCCGCAGGACGAACTTTTCGCCAAGGGGTTCGGCTGCTCTTTCTTGGGAGCGGCTGTGCCAGCGGCCTACTTTTGTCGCGTGGAGGGGGTGGGAAAAGTCTTGGCCCATTCCGAGTCCGGCGGACGAAGTTCGCCAGCCCCACGCCCCAAGGGTATAGCCCACCACTTTTTTGGGCATTTTTCCGCAGGACGAACTTGGCGCCAAGGGGTTTGGCTCCTCTTTTTTGGGCGCGGCTGCGCCGGCGGCCTATTTTTGTCGCGGGGAGGGGGCAGGCAAAGCCTCGGCCCATTCCGAGTCCGGCGGACGAAGTTCGCCAGCCCCACGCCCCAAGGCTATAGCCCAACCCCTTTTTTGGGCATTTTTCCGCAGGACGAACTTGGCGCCAAGGGGTTCGGCTGCTCTTTTTTGGGCGCGGCTGCGCCCTCGGCTTATTTTTGTCGCGGGGAGGCGGTGGGAAAGTCTCGGCCCATTCCAAGTCCAGTGGACGAAGTTCGCCAGCCCCACGCCCCAAGGCTATAGCCCACCCCCTTTTTGCGCATTTTTCCGCAGGACGAACTTGGCGCCAAGGGGTTTGGCTGCTCTTTTTTGGGCGCGGCTGAGCCCGCGCCCTGTTTTTGTCGCGGGGAGGGGTCGGCAAAGCCTCGGCCCATTTCGAGTCCGGCGGACGAAGTTCGCCGGCCCCACGCCCAAAGGCTATAGCACAACCCTTTTTTGCGCATTTTTCCGCACGACGAACTCGGCGCCATGGGGTTTGGCTGCTCTTTTTTGGCCGCGGCTGTGGCCTCGGCCAACTTTTGTCGCGGGGAGGGGGTGGGAAAAGTCTCGGCCCATTCCGAGTCCGGTGGACGAAGTTTGCCAGCCCCACGCCCAAAGGCTATAGCATACCCCTTTTTTACGAATTTTTTCGCAGGACGAACTTGGCGCCGACGGGTTTGGCTGCTCTTTTTTGGGCGCGGCTGTACCCGCTTCCTATTTTTGTCGCGGGGAGGGGGTAGGCAAATCCTCGGCCCATTCCGAGTCGGGCGGAAGATGTTCGCCGGCCCCACGCCCCAAGGCTATAGCCCATCCGCTTTTTGGGCATTTTTCCGCCGGACGAACTTGGCGCCAAGGGGTTCGGCTGCTCTTTTTTGGGCGCGGCTGTGCCGCGGCCTATTTTTGTCGCGGGGATGGTGTGGGAAAAGTCTCGACCCATTCCGAGTCCGGTGGACGAAGTTCGCCAGCCCCACGCCCCAAGGCTATAGCCCACCCCCTTTTTGCGCATTTTTCCGCAGGACGAACTTGGCGCCAAGGGGTTTGGCTGCTCTTTTTTGGGCGCGGCTGTGCCCGCGGCCTATGTTTGTCGCGGGGAGGGGGTAGCCAAAGTCTCGGCCCATTCCGAGTCCGGCGGACGAAGTTCGGCGGCCCCACGCCCAAAGGCTATAGCACACCACTTTTTTGTGCATTTTTCCGCAGGATGAACTAGGCGCCAAGGGGTTTGACTGCTCTTTTTTGGGCGCGGCTGTGCCCGCAGCCTATTTTTGTCGCGGGGAGGGGGTAGCCAAAGCCTCGGCCCATTCCGAGACGGGCGGACGAAGTTCGCCGGCCACGCGCCCCAAGGCCATAGCCCATCCCCTCTTTGGGCATTTTTCCGCAGGACGAACTTGGCGCCAAGTGGTTTGGCTGCTCTTTTTTGGGCGCGGCTGTGCCCGCGGCCTATTTTTGTCGCGGGGAGGGGGTAGCCAAAGCCTCGGCCCATTCCAAGTCCGTTGGATGATGTTCGCCAGCCCCACGCCCCAAGGCTATAGCCCACCCCCTTTTGCGCATTTTTCCGCAGGACGAACTTGGCGCCAAGGGGTTTGGCTGATCTTGTTTGGGCGCGGCTGTGCCCGCCGCCTATTTTTTTCGCGGCGAGGTGGTAGGGAAAGCCTCGGCCCATTCCGAGTCGGGCGGACGAAGTTTGCCGGCCCCATGCCCCAAGGCTATAGCCCATCCCCTTTTTGGGCATTTTTCCGCCGGACGAACTTGGCGCCAAGGGGTTCGGTTGCTCTTTTTTGGGCGCGGCAGTGCCCGCGGCCTATTTTTGTCGTGGGGAGGGGGTGGGCAAAGTCACGGCGCATTCCGAGTCCGGCGGATGAAGTTCGCCTGCCCCACGCCCCAAGGCTATAGCACACCCCTTTTTTGGGCATTTTTCCGCTGGACGACCTTGGCGCCAAGGGGTTCGGCTGCTCTTATTTGGGCGCGGCTGTGCCCGCGGCCGATTTTTGTCGCGGGGAGGGGGTGGAAAAAATCTCGGCCGATTCCGTCTCCGGCGGACGAACTTCGGTAGCCGCACGCCCCAAGGCTATAGCCCACCCCTTTTTCTGGCATTTTTCCGCAGGACGAACTTGGCGCCAAGGGGTTCGGCTGCTCTTTTTTGTGCGCGGCTGTGCCCGCGGCCTATTCTTGTCGCGGGGAGGGGGTAGCCAAAGCCTCGGCCCATTCCGAGTCCGGCGGACGTAGTGCGGCGGCCCCACGCCCAAAGGCTATAGCACACCCCTTTTATGCGCATTTTTACGCCGGACGAACTTGGCGCCAAGGGGTTTGGCTGCTCTTTTTTGGCCGCGGCTGTCTCCGCGGTCGATATTTGTTGCGGGGAGGGGGTGGGAAAAGTCTCGGCCCATTCCGAGGGAGGCGGATGAACTTTGCCGGCCGCACGGCCAAAGGCTATAGCACACCCCTTCTTTGGGCATTTTTCCGCAGGACGAACTTGGCGCCAAGTGGTTTGGCTGCTCTTTTTTGGGCGCGGCTGTGCCCGCGGCCTATTTTTGTCTCGGGGAGGGGGTAGCCAAAGCCTCGGCCCATTCCAAGTCCGGTGGATGAAGTTCGCCAGCCCCACGCCCCAAGGATATAGCCCACCCCCTTTTGCGCATTTTTCCGCAGGACGAACTTGGCGCCAAGGGGTTTGGCTGATCTTGTTTGGGCGCGGCTGTGCCCGCGGCCTATTTTTTTCGCGGCGAGGTGGTAGGGAAAGCCTCGGCCCATTCCGAGTCGGGCGGACGAAGTTCGCCGGCCCCATGCCCCAAGGCTATAGCCCATCCCCTTTTTGGGCATTTTTCCGCCGGACGAACTTGGCGCCAAGGGGTTCGGCTGCTCTTTTTTGGGTGCAGCAGTGCCCGCGGCCTATTTTTGTCGTGGGGAGGGGGTGGGCAAAGTCTCGGCGCATTCCGAGTCCGGCGGATGAAGTTCGCCTGCCCCACGCCCCAAGGCTATAGCACACCCCTTTTTTGGGCATTTTTCCGCTGGACGAACTTGGCGCCAAGGGGTTCGGCTGCTCTTATTTGGGCGCGGCTGTGCCCGCGGCCGATTTTTGTCGCAGGGAGGGGGTGGAAAAAATCTCGGCCGATTCCGTCTCCGGCGGACGAACTTCGGTAGCCGCACGCCCCAAGGCTATAGCCCACCCCTTTTTCTGGCATTTTTCCGCAGGACGAACTTGGCGCCAAGGGGTTCGACTGCTCTTTTTTGCGCGCGGCTGTGCCCGCGGCCTATTTTTGTCGCGGGGAGGGGGTAGCCAAAGCCTCGGCCCATTCCGAGTCCGGCGGACGTAGTGCGGCGGCCCCACGCCCAAAGGCTATAGCACACCCCTTTTATGCGCATTTTTCCGCCGGACGAACTTGGCGCCGAGGGGTTTGGCTGCTCTTTTTTGGCAGCGGCTGTCTCCGCGGCCGATATTTGTCGCGGGGAGGGGGTGGGAAAAGTCTCGGCCCATTCCGAGGGAGGCGGATGAACTTTGCCGGCCGCACGTCCAAAGGCTATAGCACACCCCTTCTTTGGGCATTTTTCCGCAGGACGAACTTGGCGCCAAGGGGTTCGGCGGCTCTCTTTTGGGCGCGGCTGTGCCCGCGGCCTATTTTTGTCGTGGGGAGGGGGTGGGCAAAGTCTCAGCCCATTCCGAGCAAGGCGGACAATGTTCGCTGGCCCCACACCCAAAGGCTATAGCACACCCCTTTTTTGGGCATTTTTCCGCAGGACGAACTGGGCCCCAAGGGGTTCGGCTGCTCGTTTTTGGGCGCGGCTGTGCCAGCGGCCTATTTTTGTCGTGGGGAGGGGGTGGGCAAAGTCTCGGCCCATTTTGAGTCTAGCGGACGAAGTTCGCCTGCCCCACGCCCCAAGGCTATAGCACACCCCTTTTTTGGGCATTTTTCCGCTGGACGAACTTGGCGCCAAGGGGTTCGGCTGCTCTTATTTGGGCGCGGCTGTGCCCGCGGCCGATTTTTGTCGCGGGGAGGGGGTGGAAAAAATCTCGGCCGATTCCGTCTCCGGCGGACGAACTTCGGTAGCCGCACGCCCCAAGGCTATAGCCCACCCCTTTTTCTGGCATTTTTCCGCAGGACGAACTTGGCGCCAAGGGGTTCGGCTGCTCTTTTTTGTGCGCGGCTGTGCCCGCGGCCTATTTTTGTTGCGGGGAGGGGGTAGCCAAAGCCTCGGCCCATTCCGAGTCCGGCGGACGTAGTGCGGCGGCCCCACGCCCAAAGGCTATAGCACACCCCTTTTATGCGCATTTTTACGCCGGACGAACTTGGCGCCAAGGGGTTTGGCTGCTCTTTTTTGGCCGCGGCTGTCTCCGCGGCCGATATTTGTTGCGGGGAGGGGGTGGGAAAAGTCTCGGCCCATTCCGAGGGAGGCGGATGAACTTTGCCGGCCGCACGGCCAAAGGCTATAGCACACCCCTTCTTTGGGCATTTTTCCGCAGGACGAACTTGGCGCCAAGTGGTTTGGCTGCTCTTTTTTGGGCGCGGCTGTGCCCGCGGCCTATTTTTGTCTCGGGGAGGGGGTAGCCAAAGCCTCGGCCCATTCCAAGTCCGGTGGATGAAGTTCGCCAGCCCCACGCCCCAAGGCTATAGCCCACCCCCTTTTGCGCATTTTTCCGCAGGACGAACTTCGCGCCAAGGGGTTTGGCTGATCTTGTTTGGGCGCGGCTGTGCCCGCGGCCTATTTTTTTCGCGGCGAGGTGGTAGGGAAAGCCTCGGCCCATTCCGAGTCGGGCGGACGAAGTTCGCCGGCCCCATGCCCCAAGGCTATAGCCCATCCCCTTTTTGGGCATTTTTCCGCCGGACGAACTTGGCGCCAAGGGGTTCGGCTGCTCTTTTTTGGGTGCAGCAGTGCCCGCGGCCTATTTTTGTCGTGGGGAGGGGGTGGGCAAAGTCTCGGCGCATTCCGAGTCCGGCGGATGAAGTTCGCCTGCCCCACGCCCCAAGGCTATAGCACACCCCTTTTTTGGGCATTTTTCCGCTGGACGAACTTGGCGCCAAGGGGTTCGGCTGCTCTTATTTGGGCGCGGCTGTGCCCGCGGCCGATTTTTGTCGCGGGGAGGGGGTGGAAAAAATCTCGGCCGATTCCGTCTCCGGCGGACGAACTTCGGTAGCCGCACGCCCCAAGGCTATAGCCCACCCCTTTTTCTGGCATTTTTCCGCAGGACGAACTTGGCGCCAAGGGGTTCGACTGCTCTTTTTTGCGCGCGGCTGTGCCCGCGGCCTATTTTTGTCGCGGGGAGGGGGTAGCCAAAGCCTCGGCCCATTCCGAGTCCGGCGGACGTAGTGCGGCGGCCCCACGCCCAAAGGCTATAGCACACCCCTTTTATGCGCATTTTTCCGCCGGACGAACTTGGCGCCGAGGGGTTTGGCTGCTCTTTTTTGGCAGCGGCTGTCTCCGCGGCCGATATTTGTCGCGGGGAGGGGGTGGGAAAAGTCTCGGCCCATTCCGAGGGAGGCGGATGAACTTTGCCGGCCGCACGTCCAAAGGCTATAGCACACCCCTTCTTTGGGCATTTTTCCGCAGGACGAACTTGGCGCCAAGGGGTTCGGCGGCTCTCTTTTGGGCGCGGCTGTGCCCGCGGCCTATTTTTGTCGTGGGGAGGGGGTGGGCAAAGTCTCAGCCCATTCCGAGCAAGGCGGACAATGTTCGCTGGCCCCACACCCAAAGGCTATAGCACACCCCTTTTTTGGGCATTTTTCCGCAGGACGAACTGGGCCCCAAGGGGTTCGGCTGCTCGTTTTTGGGCGCGGCTGTGCCAGCGGCCTATTTTTGTCGTGGGGAGGGGGTGGGCAAAGTCTCGGCCCATTTTGAGTCTAGCGGACGAAGTTCGCCAGCCCCACGCCCCAAGGCTATAGCCCACCCCTTTTTTGGGCATTTTTCCGTAGGACGAACCTGGCGCCAAGGGGTTCGGCAGCTCTTTTTTGGGCGCGGCTGAGCCCGCGGCCTATTTTTGTCGCGGGGATGGGGTCAAAAAAGTCTCGGCCCATTCCGAGTCCGGCGGACGAACTTCGGCAGCCCCACGCCCCAAGGCTATAGCCCACCCCTTTTTTGGGCAATTTTCCGTAGGACGAAACTGGCGCCAAGGGTTCGGCTGCTCTTTTTTGGGCGCGGCTGAGCCCGCGGCCTATTTTTGTCGCAGGGAGGGGGTGGAAAAAGTCTCGGCCCATTCCGAGTCCGGCGGACGAACTTTGGCAGCCGCACGCCCCAAGGCTATAGCCCACCCCTTTTACGGGCATTTTTCCGCAGGACGAACTTGGCGCCCAGGGGTTTGACTGCTCTTTCTTGGGAGCGGCTGTGCCCGCGGCCTATTTTTGGTGCGGGGAGGGGTTGGGCAAAGTCTCGGTCCACTCCGAGGAAGGCGGATGAACTTCGCCGGCCCCACACCCAAAGGCTATAGCACACCCCTTTTTTGGGCATTTTTCCGCAGGACGAACTTGGCACCAAGGGGTTCGGCTGCTCTTTTTTGTGCGTGGCTTTTCCCACGGCCTATTTTTGTCACGGCGATAGGATGGGCAATGTCTCGGCCCATTCCGAGTCCGGCAGACGAATTTCGCCAGCCCCACGCCCCAAGGCTATAGCCCACCCCTTTTTTGGGCATTTTTCCGCAGGACGAACCTGGCGCCAAGGGTTCGGCTGCTCTTCTTTGGACGCGGCTGTGCCCGGGGCCTATTTTTGTTGTGGGGAGGGGGTGGCCAAACTCTTGTCCCATTCCGAGGAAGGCGGACGAAGTTCGCCGGCCCCACGCCCAAAGCCTATAGCACACCCCTTTTTTGGGCATTTCTCCTTAGGACGAACTTGGCGCCAAGGGGTTCGGCTGCTCTTTTTTGGGCGCGGCTGTGCCCGCGGCCTATTTTTGTCGCTGGGAGGGGGTCGGAAAAGTCACGGCCCATTCCGAGCCTGGCGGACGAAGATCGCCAGCCCCACGCCCCAAGGCTATAGCCCACCCCTTTTTTGGGCATTTTTCCGCAGGATGAACCTTGCGCCAAGGGGTTCGGCTGCTCTTTTTATGGCGCGGCTGTGCCCGCAGCCTATTTTTGTCGCGGGGAGGGGGTGGGAAGAGTCTCGGCCCATTCCGAGTCTGGCGGACGAAGTTCGCCAGCCCCACGCCCGAAGGCTATAGCCCATCCTTTTTTGGGCATTTTTCCGCAGGACGAACTTGGCGTCAAGGGATTCGGCTGCTCTTTTTTGCGCGCGGCTGTGCCCGCGGCCTATTTTTGTCGCGGGGAGGGGGTGGGAAAAGTCTCGGCCCATTCCGAGTCCGGCGGACGAACTTTGGCGGCCCCACGCCCCAAGGCTATAGCCCACCCCTTTTACGGGCATTTTTCCGCAGGACGAACTTGGCGCCCAGGGGTTTGACTGCTCTTTCTTGGGAGCGGCTGTGCCCGCGGCCTATTTTTGGTGCGGGGAGGGGTTGGGCAAAGTCTCGGCCCACTCCGAGGAAGGCGGATGAACTTCGCCGGCCCCACACCCAAAGCCTATAGCACACCCCTTTTTTGGGCATTTTTCCGCAGGACGAACTTGGCACCAAGGGGTTCGGCTGCTCTTTTTTGTGCGTGGCTTTTCCCAAGGCCTATTTTTGTCACGGCGATAGGATGGGCAATGTCTCGGCCCATTCCGAGTCCGGCAGACGAATTTCGCCAGCCCCACGCCCCAAGGCTATAGCCCACCTCTTTTTTGGGCATTTTTCCGCAGGACGAACTTGGCGCCAAGGGTTCGGCTGCTCTTCTTTGGACGCGGCTGTGCCCGGGGCCTATTTTTGTTGTGGGGAGGGGGTGGCCAAACTCTTGTCCCATTCCGAGGAAGGCGGACGAAGTTCACCGGCCCCACGCCCAAAGGCTATAGCACACCCCTTTTTTGGGCATTTCTCCTTAGGACAAACTTGGCGCCAAGGGGTTCGGCTGCTCTTTTTTGGGCGCGGCTGTGCCCGCGGCCTATTTTTGTCGCTGTGAGGGGGTCGGAAAAGTCACGGCGCATTCCGAGCCTGGCGGACGAAGATCGCCAGCCCCACGCCCCAAGGCTATAGCCCACCCCTTTTTTGGGCATTTTTTCCGCAGGATGAACCTTGCGCCAAGGGGTTCGGCTGCTCTTTTTATGGCGCAGCTGTGCCCGCGGCCTATTTTTGTCGCGGGGAGGGGGTGGGAAGAGTCTCGGCCCATTCCGAGTCCGGCGGACGATGTTCGCCCGCCCCACGCCCGAAGGCTATAGCCCATCCTTTTTTGGGCATTTTTCCGCAGGACGAACTTGGCGCCAAGGGGTTCGGCTGCTCTTTTTTGCGCGCGGCTGTGCCCGCGGCCTATTTTTGTCGCTGGGAGGGGGTGGGAAAAGTCTCGGCCCATTCCGAGGGAGGCGGATGAACTTTGCCGGCCCCACGTCCAAAGGCTATAGCACACCCCTTCTTTAGGCATTTTTCCGCAGGACGAAATAGGCGCCAAGGGGTTCGGCGGCTCTCTTTTGGGCGCGGCTGTGCCCGCGGCCTATTTTTGTGGTGGGGAGGGGGTGGGCAAAGTCTCAGCTCATTCCGAGGAAGGCGGACAATGTTCGCTGGCCCCACACCCAAAGGCTATAGCACACCCCTTTTTTGGGCATTTTTCCGCAGGACGAACATCGCGCCAAGGGTTCGGCTGCTCTTTTTTGGGCGCGGCTGTGCCCGCGGCCTATTTTTGTCACAGGGAGGGGGTGGGCAAAGTCTCGGCCCATTCCGAGGAAGGCGGACGATGTTCGCCGGCCCCACGCCCAAAGGCTATAGCACACCCCTTTTTTGGGCATTTTTCCGCAGGACGAACTGGGCCCCAAGGGGTTCGGCTGCTCGTTTTTGGGCGCGGCTGTGCCTGCGGCCTATTTTTGTGGTGGGGAGGGGGTGGGCAAAGTCTCGGCCCATTCTGAGTCTAGCGGACGAAGTTCGCCAGCCCCACGCCCCAAGGCTATAGCCCACCCCTTTTTTGGGCATTTTTCCGTAGGACGAACCTGGCGCCAAGGGGATCGGCTGCTCTTTTTTGGGCGCGGCTGAGCCCGCGGACTATTTTTGTCGTGGGGAGGGGGTGGAAAAAGTCTCGGCCCATTCCGAGTCCGGCGGACGAACTTCGGCAGCCCCACGCCCCAAGGCTATAGCCCACCCCTTTTTTGGGCATTTTTCCGTAGGACGAACCTGGCGCCAAGGGGTTTGGCTGCTCTTTTTTGGGCGCGGCTGATCCCGCGACCTATTTTTGTCGCGGGGAGGGGGTGGAAAAAGTCTCGGCCCATTCTGAGTCTTGCGGACGAAGTTCGCCAGCCCCACGCCCCAAGGCTATAGCCCACCCCTTTTTTGGGCATTTTTCCGCAGGACGAACTTGGCACCAAGGGGTTCGGCTGCTCTTTTTTGTGCGTGGCTGTTCCCACGGCCTATTTTTGTCACGGGGATAGGATGGGCAATGTCTCGGCCCATTCCGAGTCCGGCGGACGAATTTCACCAGCCCCACGCCCCAAGGCTATAGCCCACCCCTTTTTTGGGCATTTTTCCGCAGGACGAACTTGGCGCCAAGGGTTCGGCTGCTCTTCTTTGGACGCGGCTGTGCCCGGGGGCCTATTTTTGTTGTGGGGAGGGGGTGGCCAAACTCTTGTCCCATTCCGAGGAAGGCGGACGAAGTTCGCCGGCCCCACGCCCAAAGGCTATAGCACACCCCTTTTTTGGGCATTTCTCCTTAGGACGAACTTGGCGCCAAGGGGTTCGGCTGCTCTTTTTTGGGCGCGGCTGTGCCCGCGGCCTATTTTTGTCGCTGGGAGGGGGTCGGAAAAGTCACGGCGCATTCCGAGCCTGGCGGACGAAGATCGCCAGCCGCACGCCCCAAGGCTATAGCCCACCCCTTTTTTGGGCATTTTTTCCGCAGGATGAACCTTGCGCCAAGGGGTTCGGCTACTCTTTTTATGGCGCGGCTGTGCCCGCGGCCTATTTTTGTCGCGGGGAGGGGGTGGGAAGAGTCTCGGCCCATTCCGAGTCCGGCGGACGATGTTCGCCCGCCCCACGCCCGAAGGCTATAGCCCACCCTTTTTTGGGCATTTTTCCGCAGGACGAACTTGGCGCTAAGGGGTTCGGCTGCTCTTTTTTGCGCGCGGCTGTGCCCGCGGCCTATTTTTGTCGCTGGGAGGGGGTGGGAAAAGTCTCGGCCCATTCCGAGGGAGGCGGATGAACTTTGCCGGCCCCACGTCCAAAGGCTATAGCACACCCCTTCTTTAGGCATTTTTCCGCAGGACGAACTAGGCGCCAAGGGGTTCGGCGGCTCTCTTTTGGGCGCGGCTGTGCCCGCGGCCTATTTTTGTCGTGGGGAGGGGGTGGGCAAAGTCTCAGCTCATTCCGAGGAAGGCGGACAATGTTCGCTGGCCCCACACCCAAAGGCTATAGCACACCCCTTTTTTGGGCATTTTTCCGCAGGACGAACATCGCGCCAAGGGTTCGGCTGCTCTTTTTTGGGCGCGGCTGTGCCCGCGGCCTATTTTTGTCACAGGGAGGGGGTGGGCAAAGTCTCGGCCCATTCCGAGGAAGGCGGACGATGTTCGCCGGCCCACGCCCAAAGGCTATAGCACACCCCTTTTTTGGGCATTTTTCCGCAGGACGAACTGGGCCCCAAGGGGTTCGGCTGCTCGTTTTTGGGCGCGGCTGTGCCTGCGGCCTATTTTTGTGGTGGGGAGGGGGTGGGCAAAGTCTCGGCCCATTCTGAGTCTAGCGGACGAAGTTCGCCAGCCCCACGCCCCAAGGCTATAGCCCACCCCTTTTTTGGGCATTTTTCCGTAGGACGAACCTGGCGCCAAGGGGATCGGCTGCTCTTTTTTGGGCGCGGCTGAGCCCGCAACCTATTTTTGTCGCGGGGAGGGGGTGGAAAAAGTCTCGGCCCATTCTGAGTCTTGCGGACGAAGTTCGCCAGCCCCACGCCCCAAGGCTATAGCCCACCCCTTTTTTGGGCATTTTTCCGCAGGACGAACTTGGCACCAAGGGGTTCGGCTGCTCTTTTTTGTGCGTGGCTGTTCCCACGGCCTATTTTTGTCACGGGGATAGGATGGGCAATGTCTCGGCCCATTCCGAGTCCGGCGGACGAATTTCACCAGCCCCACGCCCCAAGGCTATAGCACACCCCTTTTTTGGGCATTTTTCCGCAGGACGAACTGGGCCCCAAGGGGTTCGGCTGCTCGTTTTTGGGCGCGGCTGTGCCTGCGGCCTATTTTTGTGGTGGGGAGGGGGTGGGCAAAGTCTCGGCCCATTCTGAGTCTAGCGGACGAAGTTCGCCAGCCCCACGCCCCAAGGCTATAGCCCACCCCTTTTTTGGGCATTTTTCCGTAGGACGAACCTGGCGCCAAGGGGATCGGCTGCTCTTTTTTGGGCGCGGCTGAGCCCGCGGACTATTTTTGTCGTGGGGAGGGGGTGGAAAAAGTCTCGGCCCATTCCGAGTCCGGCGGACGAACTTCGGCAGCCCCACGCCCCAAGGCTATAGCCCACCCCTTTTTTGGGCATTTTTCCGTAGGACGAACCTGGCGCCAAGGGGTTTGGCTGCTCTTTTTTGGGCGCGGCTGATCCCGCGACCTATTTTTGTCGCGGGGAGGGGGTGGAAAAAGTCTCGGCCCATTCTGAGTCTTGCGGACGAAGTTCGCCAGCCCCACGCCCCAAGGCTATAGCCCACCCCTTTTTTGGGCATTTTTCCGCAGGACGAACTTGGCACCAAGGGGTTCGGCTGCTCTTTTTTGTGCGTGGCTGTTCCCACGGCCTATTTTTGTCACGGGGATAGGATGGGCAATGTCTCGGCCCATTCCGAGTCCGGCGGACGAATTTCACCAGCCCCACGCCCCAAGGCTATAGCCCAGCCTTTTTTGGGCATTTTTCCGCAGGACGAACTTGGCGCCAAGGGTTCGGCTGCTCTTCTTTGGACGCGGCTGTGCCCGGGGCCTATTTTTGTTGTGGGGAGGGGGTGGCCAAACTCTTGTCCCATTCCGAGGAAGGCGGACGAAGTTCGCCGGCCCCACGCCCAAAGGCTATAGCACACCCCTTTTTTGGGCATTTCTCCTTAGGACGAACTTGGCGCCAAGGGGTTCGGCTGCTCTTTTTTGGGCGCGGCTGTGCCCGCGGCCTATTTTTGTCGCTGGGAGGGGGTCGGAAAAGTCACGGCGCATTCCGAGCCTGGCGGACGAAGATCGCCAGCCGCACGCCCCAAGGCTATAGCCCACCCCTTTTTTGGGCATTTTTCCGCAGGATGAACCTTGCGCCAAGGGGTTCGGCTACTCTTTTTATGGCGCGGCTGTGCCCGCGGCCTATTTTTGTCGAGGGGAGGGGGTGGGAAGAGTCTCGGCCCATTCCGAGTCCGGCGGACGATGTTCGCCCCGCCCCACGCCCGAAGGCTATAGCCCACCCTTTTTTGGGCATTTTTCCGCAGGACGAACTTGGCGCTAAGGGGTTCGGCTGCTCTTTTTTGCGCGCGGCTGTGCCCGCGGCCTATTTTTGTCGCTGGGAGGGGGTGGGAAAAGTCTCGGCCCATTCCGAGGGAGGCGGATGAACTTTGCCGGCCCCACGTCCAAAGGCTATAGCACACCCCTTCTTTAGGCATTTTTCCGCAGGACGAACTAGGCGCCAAGGGGTTCGGCGGCTCTCTTTTGGGCGCGGCTGTGCCCGCGGCCTATTTTTGTCGTGGGGAGGGGGTGGGCAAAGTCTCAGCTCATTCCGAGGAAGGCGGACAATGTTCGCTGGCCCCACACCCAAAGGCTATAGCACACCCCTTTTTTGGGCATTTTTCCGCAGGACGAACATCGCGCCAAGGGTTCGGCTGCTCTTTTTTGGGCGCGGCTGTGCCCGCGGCCTATTTTTGTCACAGGGAGGGGGTGGGCAAAGTCTCGGCCCATTCCGAGGAAGGCGGACGATGTTCGCCGGCCCACGCCCAAAGGCTATAGCACACCCCTTTTTTGGGCATTTTTCCGCAGGACGAACTGGGCCCCAAGGGGTTCGGCTGCTCGTTTTTGGGCGCGGCTGTGCCTGCGGCCTATTTTTGTGGTGGGGAGGGGGTGGGCAAAGTCTCGGCCCATTCTGAGTCTAGCGGACGAAGTTCGCCAGCCCCACGCCCCAAGGCTATAGCCCACCCCTTTTTTGGGCATTTTTCCGTAGGACGAACCTGGCGCCAAGGGGATCGGCTGCTCTTTTTTGGGCGCGGCTGAGCCCGCAACCTATTTTTGTCGCGGGGAGGGGGTGGAAAAAGTCTCGGCCCATTCTGAGTCTTGCGGACGAAGTTCGCCAGCCCCACGCCCCAAGGCTATAGCCCACCCCTTTTTTGGGCATTTTTCCGCAGGACGAACTTGGCACCAAGGGGTTCGGCTGCTCTTTTTTGTGCGTGGCTGTTCCCACGGCCTATTTTTGTCACGGGGATAGGATGGGCAATGTCTCGGCCCATTCCGAGTCCGGCGGACGAATTTCACCAGCCCCACGCCCCAAGGCTATAGCCCACCCCTTTTTTGGGCATTTTTCCGCAGGACGAACTTGGCGCCAAGGGTTCGGCTGCTCTTCTTTGGACGCGGCTGTGCCCGGGGCCTATTTTTGTTGTGGGGAGGGGGTGGCCAAACTCTTGTCCCATTCCGAGGAAGGCGGACGAAGTTCGCCGGCCCCACGCCCAAAGCCTATAGCACACCCCTTTTTTGGGCATTTCTCCTTAGGACGAACTTGGCGCCAAGGGGTTCGGCTGCTCTTTTTTTGGCGCGGCTGTGCCCGCGGCCTATTTTTGTCGCTGGGAGGGGGTGGGAAAAGTCACGGCCCATTCCGAGCCTGGCGGACGAAGATCGCCAGCCCCACGCCCAAGGCTATACCCCACCCCTTTTTTGGGCATTTTTCCGCAGGATGAACTTGGCGCCAAGGGGTTCGGCTGCTCTTTTTAGGGCGCGGCTGTGCCCGCGGCCTATTTTTGTCGCGTGGAGGGGGTGGGAAGAGTCTCGGCCCATTCCGAGTCCGGCGGACGAAGTTCGCCAGCCCCACGCCCGAAGGCTATAGCCCATCCTTTTTTGGGCATTTTTCCGCAGGACGAACTTGGCGCCAAGGGGTTCGCCTGCTCTTTTTTGGGCGCGGCTGTGCCCTCGGCCTATTTTTGCCGCCGCGAGGGGGTGGTCAAACTCTCATCCCATTCCGAGTGCGGCGGACGAAGTTCGCCAGCCCCACGCCCGAAGCATATAGCCCACCCCTTTTTTGGGCATTTTTCCGCAGGACGAACTTGGCGCCAAGGGGTTCGGCTTCTCTTTTTAGGGCGCGGCTGTGCCCGCGGCCTATTTTTGTCCCGTGGAGGGGGTGGGAAGAGTCTCGGCCCATTCCGAGTCCGGCGGACGAAGTTCGCCAGCCCCACGCCCGAAGGCTATAGCCCATCCTTTTTTGGGCATTTTTCCGCAGGACGAACTTGGCACCAAGGGGTTCGCCTGCTCTTTTTTGGGCGCGGCTGTGCCCTCGGCCTATTTTTGCCGCCGCGAGGGGGTGGTCAAACTCTCATCCCATTCCGAGTGCGGCGGACGAAGTTCGCCAGCCCCACGCCCGAAGCATATAGCCCACCCCTTTTTTGGGCATTTTTCCGCAGGACGAACTTGGCGCCAAGGGGTTCGGCTGCTCTTCTTTGGGCGCGGCTGTGCCCGGGGCCTATTTTTGTTGTGGGGAGGGGGTGGCCAAACACTTGTCCCATTCCGAGGAAGGCGGACGAAGTTCGCCGGCCCCACGCCCAAAGGCTATGGCACACCCCTTTTTTGGGCATTTGTCCTTAGGACGAACTTGGCGCCAAGGGGTTCGGCTGCTCTTTTTTGGGCGCGGCTGTGCCCGCGGCCTATTTTTGCACTATGAGGGGGTGGGAAAAGTCTCGGCCCATTCCGAGTCTGGCGGACGAAGATCGCCAGCCCCACGCGCCAAGGCTATAGCCCACCTCCGTTTTGGGAAATTTTCCGTAGGATGAACTTGGCACCAAGGGGTTCGGCATGTCTTTTTTGGGCGCGGCTGTGCCCGTGGCCTATTTTTGTCGCGGGGAGGGTGGGCAAAGTCTCAGCCCGTTCCGAGTCCGGCGGACGAAGTTCGCCAGCCCCAAGGCTATAGCCCACCCCTTTTTTGGGCTTTTATCCGCAGCACGAACTTGGCGCTAAGGGGTTCGGCTGCTCTTTTTTGGGCGCGGCTATGCCCGGAACCTATTTTTGTCACGGGGAGGGGGTGGGCAATGTCTCCGCCCATTCCGAGTCCGGCAGAGGAAGTTCGCCAGCCCCACGCCCCAAGGCTATAGCCCACCCCCTTTTTGGGCATTTTTCAACAGGACGAACTTGGCGCCAAGGGGTTCGGCTGCTCTTTTCTGGGCGCGGCTGTGCCCGTGGCCTATTTTTCTTGCGGGGAGGGGGGGGGGGGGCAAAGTCTCGGCCCTTTCCGAGTCCGGCGGACGAAGTTCGCCAGCCCCAAGCCCCAAGGCTATAGCCCACCCCCTTTTTAGGCATTGTTCTGCAGGACGAACGTGGCGCCAAGGGGTTCGGCTGCTCTTTTTTGGGCGCGGCTGTCCCCGCAGCCTATTTTTGACGCGGGGAGGGGGTGGGCAAAGTCTTGGCACATTCCGACTCCGGCGGACGAAGTTCGCCAGCCCCACGCCCCGAGGCTATAGCCCACCCCTTTTTTGGGCATTTTTCCGCAGGACGAACGTAGCGCGTAGGGATTCGGCTGCTCATTTTTGGGTACGGCTGTGCCCACAGCCTATTTTTGTCACGGTGAGGGGGTGGGCAAAGCCTCGGCCCATTCCGAGTCCGGCGGACGAAGTTCGCCAGCCCACGCCCCAAGGCTATAGCCCACCCCCTTTTTGGGCATTTTTACGCAGGACGAACTTGGCGCCAAAGCGTTCGGCTGCTCTTTTTTGGGTGCGGCTGTGCCCGCGGCCTATTTTTGTCACGGTGAGGGGGTGGGCAAAGCCTCGGCCCATTCCGAGTCCGGCGGACGAAGTTCGCCAGCCCACGCCCCAAGGCTATAGCCCACCCCCCTTTTTGGGCATTTTTACGCAGGACGAACTTTGCGCCAAAGCGTTCGGCTGCTCTTTTTTGGGTGCGGCTGTGCCCGCGGCCTATTTTTGTCGTGGGGAGGGGGTGGGGAAAGTCTTGGCTTATTCCGAGTCCAACGGACGAAGTTCGCCAGCCCCACGCCCCAAGGCTATAGCCCAGCCCTTTTTGGGCATTTTTCCGCAGGACGAACTTGGAGCCAAGGGGTTCGGCTGCTCTTTTTTGGGAGCGGCTGTGCCCGCGGCCAATTTTTCTCGCGGGGACGGGGTGGCCAATGTCTCAGCCCATTCCGAGGAAGGCGGACGAAGTGCGCCGGCCCCACGCCCCAAGGCAATAGCCCACCCCTTTTTTGGGCATTTTTCCGCAGGACGAACTTCGCGCCAAGGGGTTCGTCTACTCTTTTTTGGGCTCGGCTGTGCCCGTGGCCTATTTTTCTTGCGGGGACGGGGGGGCAAAGTCTCGGCCCTTTCCGAGTCCGGCGGACGAAGTTCGCCAGCCCCAAGCCCCAAGGCTATAGCCCACCCCCTTTTTGGGCATTGTTCTGCAGGACGAACGTGGCGCCAAGGGGTTCGGCTGCTCCTTTTTGGGCGCTCCTGTCCCCGCAGCCTATTTTTGTCGCGGGGAGGGGGTGGGCAAAGTCTCGGCACATTCCGACTCCGGCGGACGAAGTTCGCCAGCCCCACGCCCCGAGGCTATAGCCCACCCCTTTTTTGGGCATTTTTCCGCAGGACAAACGTAGCGCGTAGGGATTCGGCTGCTCATTTTTGGGCACGGCTGTGCCCACAGCCTATTTTTGTCACGGTGAGGGGGTGGGCAAAGCCTCGGCCCATTCCGAGTCCGGCGGACGAAGTTCGCCAGCCCACGCCCCAAGGCTATAGCCCACCCCCTTTTTGGGCATTTTTACGCAGGACGAACTTGGCGCCAAAGCGTTCGGCTGCTCTTTTTTGGGTGCGGCTGTGCCCGCGGCCTATTTTTGTCGCGGGGAGGGGGTGGGGAAAGTCTTGGCTTATTCCGAGTCCAACGGACGAAGTTCGCCAGCCCCACGCCCCAAGGCTATAGCCCAGCCCTTTTTGGGCATTTTTCCGCAGGACGAACTTGGAGCCAAGGGGTTCGGCTGCTCTTTTTTGGGAGCGGCTGTGCCCGCGGCCAATTTTTCTCGTGGGGACGGGGTGGCCAATGTCTCGGCCCATTCCGAGGAAGGCGGACGAAGTGCGCCGGCCCCACGCCCAAAGGCTATAGCACACCCCTTTTTTGGGCATTTTTCCGCAGGACGAACTTGGCGCCAAGGGGTTCGTCTACTCTTTTTTGGGCTCGGCTGTGCCCGTGGCCTATTTTTGTTGCTGGGAGGGGGGGGCAAAGTCTCGGCCCTTTCCGAGTCCGGCGGACGAAGTTCGCCCGCCCCAAGCCCCAAGGCTATAGCCCACCCCCTTTTTGGGCATTGTTCTGCAGGACGAACGTGGCGCCAAGGGGTTCGGCTGCTCTTTTTTGGGCGCGGCTGTGCCCGCAGCCTATTTTTGTCGCGGGGAGGGGGTGGGAAAAGTCTCGGCACATTCCGACTCCGGCGGACGAAGTTCGCCAGCCCCACGCCCCAAGGCTATAGCCCACCCCTTTTTTGGGCATTTTTCCGCAGGACGAACGTGGCGCGTAGGGGTTCGGCTGCTCATTTTTGGGCACGGCTGTGCCCGCAGCATATTTTTGTCACGGTGAGGGGGTGGGCAAAGCCTCGGCCCATTCCGAGTCCGGCGGACGAAGTTCGCCAGCCCCACGCCCCAAGGCTATAGCCCACCCCCTTTTTGGGCATTTTTACGCAGGACGAACTTGGCGCCAAAGCGTTCGGCTGCTCCTTTTTGGGTGCGGCTGTGCCCGCGGCCTATTTTTGTCGCGGGGAGGTGGTGGGCAAAGTCTCGGCAAATTCCGAGTCCGGCGGTCGAATTTCGCCAGCCGCACGCCGCAAGGCTATAGCCCACCCCTTTTTTGGGCATTTTTCCGCAGGACGAACTTGGCGCCAAGGGGTTCGGCTGCTCTTTTTTGGGTACGGCTGTGCCCGCGGCCTATTTTTGTCGCGGGGAGGGGGTGGTCAATGTCTCGGCCCATTCCGAGGAAGGCGGACGATGTTCGCCGGCCCCACACCCCCAGGCTATAGCCCACCCCTTTTTTGGGCATTTTTCCGCGGGACGAACTTGGCGCCAAGGGGTTCGGCTGCTCTTTTTTGGGCGTGGCTGTGCCCGCGGCCTATTTTTGTCGCGGGGAGGGGGTGGGAAAAATCTCGGCCCACTCCGAGTCCGCCGGACGAACTTCACCAGCCCCACGCCCCAAGGCTATAGCCCACCCCTTTTTTGGGCATTTTTCCGCAGGACGAACTTGGGGCCAAGGGGTTCGGCTCCTCTTTTTTGGGCGCGGCTGCGCCCGCGGCCTATTTTCGTCATGGGGAGGGGGTGGTCAAAGTCTCGGCCCACTCCGAGTCCGGCGGACGAAGTTCGCTAGCCCCACGCCCCAAGGCTATAGCCCATCCCCTTTTTGGGCATTTTTCCTCAGGACGAACTTGGCGCCAAGGGGTTCGGCTGATCTTTTTTGGGCGTGGCTGTGCCCGCGGCCTATTGTTGTAGCGGTGAGGGGGTGGGCAAAGCCTCGGCCCATTCTGAGTCCGGCGGACGAAGTTCGCCCGCCCCACACCCCAAGGCTATAGCCCACCCCTTTTTTGGGCATTTTTCCGCCGGACGAACTTGGGGCCAAGGGGTTCGACTGCTGTTTTTTGGGTGCGGCTGTGCCCGTAGCTTGTTTTTTGCGCGGGGATGGGGTGGGAAAAGCCTCGGCCCATTCCGAGTCCGGCGGATGAAGTTCGCCCGCCCCACGCCCCAAGGCTATAGCCCACCCCTTTTTTGGGCATTTTTCCGCAGGACGAACTTGGGGCCAAGGGGTTCGGCTCCTCTTTTTTGGGCGCGGCTGCGCCCGCGGCCTATTTTCGTCATGGGGAGGGGGTGGTCAAAGTCTCGGCCCACTCCGAGTCCGGCGGACAAAGTTCGCCCGCCCCACGCCCCAAGGCTATAGCCCACCCCCTTTTTGGGCATTTTCCCGCAAGACGAACTTGGAGCCAAGGGGTTCGGCTGCTCATTTTTGGGCACGGCTGGGCCCACAGCCTATTTTTGTCACGGTGAGGGGGTGGGCAAAGCCTCGGCCCATTCCGAGTCCGGCGGACGAAGTTCGCCCGCCCACGCCCCAAGGCTATAGCCCACCCCTTTTTTGGGCATTTTTCCGCAGGACGAACTTGGCGCCAAGGGGTTTGGCTGCTCTTTTTTGTCCGTGCCTGTTCCCGCGGCCTATTTTTGGCGTGGGGAGGGGGTGGCCAAAGTCTCGGCCCATTCCGAGGAGGGCGGACGAAGTTCGCCGGCCCCACGCCCAAAGGCTAAAGTACACCCCTTTTTTGGACATTTTTCCGCAGGACGAACTTGGCGCCAAGGGCTTCGGCTGTGCCCATGGCCTATTTTTGTCGCGGGGAGGGGATGGGCAAAGTCTCAGCCCATTCCGAGGAAGGCGGACGAAGTTCGCCAACACCACGCCCAAAGGCTATAGCACGCCCCTTTTTTGGGCATTTTTCCGCAGGATGAACTTGGCGCCAAGGGGTTCGGCCGCTCTTTTTGGGGCGCAGCTGTGCCCGCGGCCTATTTTTGTCTCGGGGAGGTGGTGGCCAAAGTATCGGCCCTTTCCGAGTCCGGCGGACGAAGTTCGCCAGCCCCACGCCCCAATGCTATAGCCCACCCCTTTTTTGGGCATTTTTTCCGCGGGACGAACTTGGCACCAAGGGGTTCGGCTACTCTTTTTTGGGCGTGGCTGTGCCCGCGGCCTATTTTTGTCGCGGGGAGGGGGTGGGAAAAATCTCGGCCCATTCCGAGTCCGGCAGACGAACTTCACCAGCCCCACGCCCCAAGGCTATAGCCCACCCCTTTTTTGGGCATTTTTCCGCAGGACGAACTTGGGGCCAAGGGGTTCGGCTCCTCTTTTTTTGGCGCGGCTGCGCCCGCGGCCTATTTTTGTCATGCGGAGGGGATGGGAAAAGTCTCGGCCCATTCCGAGTCCGGCGGACGTGGTTCGCCAGCCCCACGCACCAAGGCTACAGCCCACCCCCTTTTTGGGCATTTTTACGCAGGACGAACGTGGCGCGTAGGGGTTCGGCTGCTCATTTTTGGGCACGGCTGTGCCCGCAGCCTATTTTTGTCACGGTGAGGGGGTGGGCAAAGCCTCGGCCCCTTCCGAGTCCGGCGGACGAAGTTCGCCAGCCCCACGCCCCAAGGCTATAGCCCACCCCCTTTTTGGGCATTTTTACGCAGGACGAACTTGGCGCCAAAGCGTTCGGCTGCTCCTTTTTGGGTGCGGCTGCGCCCGCGGCCTATTTGTGTCGCGGGGAGGGGGTGGGCAAAGTCTCGGCAAATTCCGAGTCCGGCGGTCGAAGTTCGCCAGCCGCACGCCGCAAGGCTATAGCCCACCCATTTTTTGGGCATTTTTCCGCAGGACGAACTTGGCGCCAAGGGGTTTGGCTGCTCTTTTTTGTCCGTGGCTGTTCCCGCGGCCTATTTTTGGCGTGGAGAGGGGGTGGCCAAAGTCTCGGCCCATTCCGAGGAAGGCGGACGAAGTTCGCCGGCCCCACGCCCAAAGGCTAAAGTACACCCCTTTTTTGGACATTTTTCCGCAGGACGAACTTGGCGCCAAGGGTTTCGGCTGTGCCCATGGCCTATTTATGTCGCGGGGTGGGGATGGCCAAAGTCTCAGCCCATTCCGAGGAAGGCGGACGAAGTTCGCCAACACCACGCCCAAAGGCTATAGCACGCCCCTTTTTTGGGCATTTTTCCGCAGGATGAACTTGGCGCCAAGGGGTTCGGCCGCTCTTTCTGGGGCGCAGCTGTGCCCGCGGCCTATTTTTGTCTCGGGGAGGTGGTGGCCAAAGTATCGGCCCTTTCCGAGTCCGGCGGACGAAGTTCGCCAGCCCCACGCCCCAATGCTATAGCCCACCCCTTTTTTGGGCATTTTTCCGCAGGACGAACTTGGCGCCAAGGGGTTCGGCTGCTCTTTTTTGGGTACGGCTGTGCCCGCGGCCTATTTTTGTCGCGGGGAGGGGGTGGTCAATGTCTCGGCCCATTCCGAGGAAGGCGGACGATGTTCGCCGGCCCCACGCCCCCAGGCTATAGCCCACCCCTTTTTTGGGCATTTTTCCGCGGGACGAACTTGGCGCCAAGGGGTTCGGCTGCTCTTTTTTGGGCGTGGCTGTGCCCGCGGCCTATTTTTGTCGCGGGGAGGGGGTGGGAAAAATCTCGGCCCATTCCGAGTCCGGCGGACGAACTTCACCAGCCCCACGCCCCAAGGCTATAGCCCACCCCTTTTTTGGGCATTTTTCCGCAGGACGAACTTGGGGCCAAGGGGTTCGGCTCCTCTTTTTTGGGCGCGGCTGCGCCCGCGGCCTATTTTCGTCATGGGTAGGGGGTGGTCAAAGTCTCGGCCCACTCCGAGTCCGGCGGACGAAGTTCGCCAGCCCCACGCCCCAAGGCTATAGCCCATCCCCTTTTTGGGCATTTTTCCTCAGGACGAACTTGGCGCCAAGGGGTTCGGCTGATCTTTTTTGGGCGTGGCTGTGCCCGCGGCCTATTGTTGTCGCGGTGAGGGGGTGGGCAAAGCCTCGGCCCATTCTGAGTCCGGCGGACGAAGTTCGCCCGCCCCACACCCCAAGGCTATAGCCCACCCCTTTTTTGGGCATTTTTCCGCCGGACGAACTTGGCGCCAAGGGGTTCGACTGCTGTTTTTTGGGTGCGGCTGTGCCCGTAGCTTGTTTTTTGCGCGGGGATGGGGTGGGAAAAGCCTCGGCCCATTCCGAGTCCGGTGGATGAAGTTCGCCCGCCCCTCGCCCCAAGGCTATAGCCCACCCCTTTTTGGGCATTTTTTCGCAGGACGAACTTGGCGCCAAGGGTTCGGCTGCTCTTTTTTTGGCGCGGCTGTGCCCGCGGCCTATTTTTATTGCGGGGAGGGGGTGGGAATATCCTCGGCCCATTCCGACTCCGGCGGACGAAGTTCGCCAGCCCACGCCCCAAGGCTATAGCCCACCCCTTTTTTGGGCATTTTTCCGCCGGACGAACTTGGCGCCAAGGGGTTCGACTGCTGTTTTTTGGGTGCGGCTGTGCCCGTAGCTTGTTTTTTGCGCGGGGATGGGGTGGGAAAAGCCTCGGCCCATTCCGAGTCCGGTGGATGAAGTTCGCCCGCCCCACGCCCCAAGGCTATAGCCCACCCCTTTTTTGGGCATTTTTCCGCAGGACGAACGTAGCGCGTAGGGATTCGGCTGCTCATTTTTGGGCACGGCTGTGCCCACAGCCTATTTTTGTCACGGTGAGGGGGTGGGCAAAGCCTCGGCCCATTCCGAGTCCGGCGGACGAAGTTCGCCAGCCCACGCCCCAAGGCTATAGCCCACCCCTTTTCTGGGCATTTTTCCGCAGGACGAACTTGGCGCCAAGGGGTTTGGCTGCTCTTTTTTGTCCGTGGCTGTACCCGCGGCCTATTTTTGGCGTGGGGAGGGGGTGGCCAAAGTCTCGGCCCATTCCGAGGAAGGCGGACGAAGTTCGCCGGCCCCACGCCCAAAGGCTAAAGTACACCCCTTTTTTGGACATTTTTCCGCAGGACGAACTTGGCGCCAAGGGTTTCGGCTGTGCCCATGGCCTATTTATGTCGCGGGGTGGGGATGGCCAAAGTCTCAGCCCATTCCGAGGAAGGCGGACGAAGTTCGCCAACACCACGCCCAAAGGCTATAGCACGCCCCTTTTTTGGGCATTTTTCCGCAGGATGAACTTGGCGCCAAGGGGTTCGGCCGCTCTTTCTGGGGCGCAGCTGTGCCCGCGGCCTATTTTTGTCTCGGGGAGGTGGTGGGCAAAGTATCGGCCCTTTCCGAGTCCGGCGGACGAAGTTCGCCAGCCCCACGCCCCAATGCTATAGCCCACCCCTTTTTTGGGCATTTTTCCGCAGGACGAACTTGGCGCCAAGGGGTTCGGCTGCTCTTTTTTGGGTACGGCTGTGCCCGCGGCCTATTTTTGTCGCGGGGAGGGGGTGGTCAATGTCTCGGCCCATTCCGAGGAAGGCGGACGATGTTCGCCGGCCCCACGCCCCCAGGCTATAGCCCACCCCTTTTTTGGGCATTTTTCCGCGGGACGAACTTGGCGCCAAGGGGTTCGGCTGCTCTTTTTTGGGTGTGGCTGTGCCCGCGGCCTATTTTTGTCTCGGGGAGGGGGTGGGAAAAATCTCGGCCCATTCCGAGTCCGGCGGACGAACTTCACCAGCCCCACGCCCCAAGGCTATAGCCCACCCCTTTTTTGGGCATTTTTCCGCAGGACGAACTTGGGGCCAAGGGGTTCGGCTCCTCTTTTTTGGGCGCGGCTGCGCCCGCGGCCTATTTTCGTCATGGGTAGGGGGTGGTCAAAGTCTCGGCCCACTCCGAGTCCGGCGGACGAAGTTCGCCAGCCCCACGCCCCAAGGCTATAGCCCATCCCCTTTTTGGGCATTTTTCCTCAGGACGAACTTGGCGCCAAGGGGTTCGGCTGATCTTTTTTGGGCGTGGCTGTGCCCGCGGCCTATTGTTGTCGCGGTGAGGGGGTGGGCAAAGCCTCGGCCCATTCTGAGTCCGGCGGACGAAGTTCGCCCGCCCCACACCCCAAGGCTATAGCCCACCCCTTTTTTGGGCATTTTTCCGCCGGACGAACTTGGCGCCAAGGGGTTCGACTGCTGTTTTTTGGGTGCGGCTGTGCCCGTAGCTTGTTTTTTGCGCGGGGATGGGGTGGGAAAAGCCTCGGCCCATTCCGAGTCCGGTGGATGAAGTTCGCCCGCCCCTCGCCCCAAGGCTATAGCCCACCCCTTTTTGGGCATTTTTTCGCAGGACGAACTTGGCGCCAAGGGTTCGGCTGCTCTTTTTTTGGCGCGGCTGTGCCCGCGGCCTATTTTTATTGCGGGGAGGGGGTGGGAATATCCTCGGCCCATTCCGACTCCGGCGGACGAAGTTCGCCAGCCCACGCCCCAAGGCTATAGCCCACCCCTTTTTTGGGCATTTTTCCGCCGGACGAACTTGGCGCCAAGGGGTTCGACTGCTGTTTTTTGGGTGCGGCTGTGCCCGTAGCTTGTTTTTTGCGCGGGGATGGGGTGGGAAAAGCCTCGGCCCATTCCGAGTCCGGTGGATGAAGTTCGCCCGCCCCACGCCCCAAGGCTATAGCCCACCCCTTTTTTGGGCATTTTTCCGCAGGACGAACGTAGCGCGTAGGGATTCGGCTGCTCATTTTTGGGCACGGCTGTGCCCACAGCCTATTTTTGTCACGGTGAGGGGGTGGGCAAAGCCTCGGCCCATTCCGAGTCCGGCGGACGAAGTTCGCCAGCCCACGCCCCAAGGCTATAGCCCACCCCTTTTCTGGGCATTTTTCCGCAGGACGAACTTGGCGCCAAGGGGTTTGGCTGCTCTTTTTTGTCCGTGGCTGTTCCCGCGGCCTATTTTTGGCGTGGGGAGGGGGTGGCCAAAGTCTCGGCCCATTCCGAGGAAGGCGGACGAAGTTCGCCGGCCCCACGCCCAAAGGCTAAAGTACACCCCTTTTTTGGACATTTTTCCGCAGGACGAACTTGGCGCCAAGGGTTTCGGCTGTGCCCATGGCCTATTTTTGTCGCGGGGAGGGGATGGGCAAAGTCTCAGCCCATTCCGAGGAAGGCGGACGAAGTTCGCCAACACCACGCCCAAAGGCTATAGCACGCCCCTTTTTTGGGCATTTTTCCGCAGGATGAACTTGGCGCCAAGGGGTTCGGCCGCTCTTTTTGGGGCGCAGCTGTGCCCGCGGCCTATTTTTGTCTCGGGGAGGTGGTGGGCAAAGTATCGGCCCTTTGCGAGTCCGGCGGACGAATTTCGCCAGCCCCACGCCCCAATGCTATAGCCCACCCCTTTTTTGGGCATTTTTCCGCGGGACGAACTTGGCGCCAAGGGTTTCGGCAACTCTTTTTTGGGCGTGGCTGTGCCCGCGGCCTATTTTTGTCGCGGGGAGGGGGTGGGAAAAATCTCGGCCCATTCCGAGTCCGGCGGACGAACTTCACCAGCCCCACGCCCCAAGGCTATAGCCCACCCCTTTTTAGGGCATTTTTCCGCAGGACGAACTTGGGGCCAAGGGGTTCGGCTCCTCTTTTTTTGGTGCGGCTGCGCCCGCGCCCTATTTTTGTCATGCGGAGGGGGTGGGAAAAGTCTCGGCCCATTCCGAGTCCGGCGGACGTGGTTCGCCAGCCCCACGCCCCAAGGCTACAGCCCACCCCCTTTTTGGGCATTTTTCCGCAGGACGAACTTGGCGCCAAGGGGTTGGGCTTTTTTTTTTTGGGCGCGGCTGTGCCCGGGTCCTATTTTTGGCGTGGGGAGGGGGTGTCCAAAGTCTCGGCCCATTCAAAGGAAGGCGGACGAAGTTCGCCCACCCCACGCCCGAAGGCTGTAGCCCACCCCCTTTTTGGGCATTTTTCCGCAGGACGAACTTGGCGCAAAGGTTTCGGCTGCTCTTTTTTGGGCGCGGCTGTGCCCGCGGCCTATTTTTGTCACGGCGAGGGGGTGGGCAAAGCCTCGGCCCATTCCGGGTCCGGCGGACGAAATTCGCCGGCCCCACGCCCCAAGGCTATAGCCCATCCCCTTTTTGGGCATTTTTCAGCAGGATGAACTTGGCGCCAACGGGATCGGCTGCTATTTTTTGGACACGGTTGTCCCCGCGGCCTATTTTTGTCGCGGGGTGGGGGTGACAAAGTCTCGGCCCATTCCGAGTCCGGCGGACGAAGTGCGCCGGCCCCACGCCCCCTGGCTATAGCCCATCCCCTTTTTTAGCATTTTTCCGCAGGACAAACATGGCGCCAAAGGGTTCGGCTGCAATTTTTGGGCGCGGCTGCCCCCGCGGCCTATTTCTGCCACAGGCAGGGGGTGGGAAAAGTCTCGGCCCGTTCCGAGTCTGGCGGATGATGATCGCCAGCCCCACGCCCCAAGGTTGTAGTCCACCCCCTTTTTGGGCATTTTTCAGCAGCACGAACTTGGCGCCAAGGGGTTCGGCTGCTCTTTTTTTGGGCGCGGCTGTGCTCGCGGCCTATTTTTGTCGCGGGGAGGGAGTGGGCAAAGTCTCGGCACATTCCGAGGAAGGCGGACGAAGTTCGCCGGCCCCACGCCCAAAGGCTATAGCACACGCCTTTTATGGGCATTTTTCCGCAGGTCGAACTTGGCGCCAAGGGGTTCGGCTGCTCTTTTTTGGGGGCGGCTGTGCCGGCGGCCTATTGTTGTCGCGGGGAGGGGGTGGGCAAAGTCTCTGCCCATTCCGAGTCCGGCGGACGAAGTGCGCCAGCCCCACGCCCCATGGCTATAGCCCACCCATTTTTTGGGCATTTTTCCACAGGACGAACTTGGCGCCAAGGGGTTCGGCTGCTCGTTTTTGGGCGCGGCTGTGCCCGCGGCCTATTTTTGTCACGGCGAGGGGGTGGGCAAAGCCTCGGCCCATTCCGGGTCCGGCGGACGAAATTCGCCGGCCCCACGCCCCAAGGCTATAGCCCATCCCCTTTTTGGGCATTTTTCAGCAGGATGAACTTGGCGCCAACGGGATCGGCTGCTATTTTTTGGACGCGGCTGTCCCCGCGGCCTATTTTTGTCGCGGGGTGGGGGTGGTCAAAGTCTCGGCCCATTCCGAGTCCGGCGGACGAAGTGCGCCGGCCCCACGCCCCCTGGCTATAGCCCATCCCCTTTTTTAGCATTTTTCCGCAGGACGAACATGGCGCCAAGGGGTTCGGCTGCTCGTTTTTGGGTGCGGCTGTGCCCGCACCCTATTTTTGTCGCGGGGAGGGGGTGGACACAGTCTCGGCCCATTCCGAGGAAGGCGGACGAAGCTCGCCGGCCCCACGCCCAAAGGCTATAGCACACGCCTTCTATGGGCATTTTTCCGCAGGTCGAACTTGGCGCCAAGTGGTTCGGCTGCTCTTTTTTGGGCGCGGCTGTGCCGACGGCCTATTGTTGTCACGGGGAGGGGGTGGGCAAAGTCTCGGCCCATTCCGAGTCCGGCGGACGAAGTTCGCAAGCCCCACGCCCCAAGCCTATCGCCCACCCCTTTTTTGGGCATTTTTCCGCGGGACGAACTTGGTGCGAAGGGGTTCGGCTGTTCTTTTTTGGGTGCGGCTGAGCCCGCGGCCTATTTTGTCAGGGGGAGGGTGTGGGCAAAGTCTCGGCCCATTCCGAGTCCGGTGGACGATGTTCGTCCGCCCCACGCCCCAAGGCTATAGCACACCCCTTTTTTGGGAATTTGTCCGCAGGACTAACTTGGCGCCATGGGGTTCGGCTGCTCTTTTTTGGGCGCGGCTGTGCCCGCGGCCTATTTTTGTCTCGGGGAGGGGGTGAGAAAAGTCTCGGCCCATTCCGAGTCCGGCGGACGAAGTTCGCCCGCCCCACGCCCCAAGGTTGTAGTCCACCCCCTTTTTGGGCATTTTTCCGCAGGACGAACTTGGCGCCAAGGGTTTCGGCTGCTCTTTTTTGGGCGCGGCTGTGCCCGCGGCCTATTTTTGTCACGGCGAGGGGGTGGGCAAAGCCTCGGCCCATTCCGGGTCCGGCGGACGAAATTCGCCGGCCCCACGTCCCAAGGCTATAGCCCATCCCCTTTTTGGGCATTTTTCAGCAGGATGAACTTGGCGCCAACGGGATCGGCTGCTATTTTTTGGACACGGTTGTCCCCGCGGCCTATTTTTGTCGCGGGGTGGGGGTGACAAAGTCTCGGCCCATTCCGAGTCCGGCGGACGAAGTGCGCCGGCCCCACGCCCCCTGGCTATAGCCCATCCCCTTTTTTAGCATTTTTCCGCAGGACAAACATGGCGCCAAAGGGTTCGGCTGCAATTTTTGGGCGCGGCTGCCCCCGCGGCCTATTTCTGCCACAGGCAGGGGGTGGGAAAAGTCTCGGCCCGTTCCGAGTCTGGCGGATGATGATCGCCAGCCCCACGCCCCAAGGTTGTAGTCCACCCCCTTTTTGGGCATTTTTCAGCAGCACGAACTTGGCGCCAAGGGGTTCGGCTGCTCTTTTTTTGGGCGCGGCTGTGCTCGCGGCCTATTTTTGTCGTGGGGAGGGAGTGGGCAAAGTCTCGGCACATTCCGAGGAAGGCGGACGAAGTTCGCCGGCCCCACGCCCAAAGGCTATAGCACACGCCTTTTATGGGCATTTTTCCGCAGGTCGAACTTGGCGCCAAGGGGTTCGGCTGCTCTTTTTTGGGGGCGGCTGTGCCGGCGGCCTATTGTTGTCGCGGGGAGGGGGTGGGCAAAGTCTCTGCCCATTCCGAGTCCGGCGGACGAAGTGCGCCAGCCCCACGCCCCATGGCTATAGCCCACCCATTTTTTGGGCATTTTTCCACAGGACGAACTTGGCGCCAAGGGGTTCGGCTGCTCGTTTTTGGGCGCGGCTGTGCCCGCGGCCTATTTTTGTCACGGCGAGGGGGTGGGCAAAGCCTCGGCCCATTCCGGGTCCGGCAGACGAAATTCGCCGGCCCCACGCCCCAAGGCTATAGCCCATCCCCTTTTTGGGCATTTTTCAGCAGGCTGAACTTGGCGCCAACGGGATCGGCTGCTATTTTTTGGACGCGGCTGTCCCCGCGGCCTATTTTTGTCGCGGGGTGGGGGTGGTCAAAGTCTCGGCCCATTCCGAGTCCGGCGGACGAAGTGCGCCGGCCCCACGCCCCCTGGCTATAGCCCATCCCCTTTTTTAGCATTTTTCCGCAGGACGAACATGGCGCCAAGGGGTTCGGCTGCTCGTTTTTGGGCGCGGCTGTGCCCGCACCCTATTTTTGTCGCGGGGAGGGGGTGGACACAGTCTCGGCCCATTCCGAGAAAGGCGGACGAAGCTCGCCGGCCCCACGCCCAAAGGCTATAGCACACGCCTTCTATGGGCATTTTTCCGCAGGTCGAACTTGGCGCCAAGTGGTTCGGCTGCTCTTTTTTGGGCGCGGCTGTGCCGGTGGCCTATTGTTGTCACGGGGAGGGGGTGGGCAAAGTCTCGGCCCATTCCGAGTCCGGCGGACGAAGTTCGCAATCCCCACGCCCCAAGCCTATCGCCCACCCCTTTTTTGGGCATTTTTCCGCGGGACGAACTTGGTGCGAAGGGGTTCGGCTGTTCTTTTTTGGGTACGGCTGAGCCCGCGGCCTATTTTGTCAGGGGGAGGGTGTGGGCAAAGTCTCGGCCCATTCCGAGTCCGGTGGACGATGTTCGTCCGCCCCACGCCCCAAGGCTATAGCACACCCCTTTTTTGGGAATTTGTCCGCAGGACTAACTTGGCGCCATGGGGTTCGGCTGCTCTTTTTTGGGCGCGGCTGTGCCCGCGGCCTATTTTTGTCTCGGGGAGGGGGTGAGAAAAGTCTCGGCCCATTCCGAGTCCGGCGGACGAAGTTCGCCCGCCCCACGCCCCAAGGCTATAGCCCACCCCCTTTTTGGGCATTTTTCCGCAGGACGAACTTGGCGCCAAGGGGTTCGGCTGCTCGTTTTTGGACGCGGCTGTGCCCACTGCCTATTTTTGTCGTGGGGAGGGGGTGGGAAAAGTCTCGGCCCAGTCCGAGTCCGGCGGACGAAGTCCGCCCGCCCCACGCCCCAAGGCTATAGCCCACCCCTTTTTTCGGCATTTTTCCGTAGGAGGAACTTGGCGCCAAGGGGTTCGGCTGCTCTTTTTCTGGCGCTGCTGTGCCCGCGGTCTATTTTCGTTGTGGAGAGGGGGTGGGCAAAGTCTCGGCCCATTCCGAGTCCGCCGGACGATGTTCGCCTGCCCCACACCCCAAGGCTATAGCCCACCCCCTTTGTGGGCATTTTTCCGCAGGACGAACTTGGCACCAAGGGGTTCGGCTGCTCTTTTTTTGGTGCGGCTGTGCCCATGTCCTATTTTTGTCGCGGGGAGGGGGTGGCCAAAGTCTCGGCCCATTCCGACGGAGGCGGACGAAGTGCGCCGGCCCCACAACCAAAGGCTATAGATCAGCCCTTTTTTGGACATTTTTCCGCAGGTCGAACTTGGCGCCAAGGGGTTTGGCTGCTCTTTTTTTGGCGCGGCTGTGCCCGCGGACTATTTTTGTCGCGGGGAGGGGGTGGGCAAAGTCTCCGCACATTCCGAGCCCGGCGGACGAACTCCGGCAGCCCCACGCCCCAAGGCTATAGCCCACTCCCTTTTTGGGCATTTTTCCGCAGGACGAACTTGGCGCCAAGGGGTTTGGATGCTCTTTTTTGGGTGCGGCTGCGCCCGCGGCCTATTTTTGTCGCAGGGAGGGGGTGGGCAAAGTCTCGGCCCATTCCGAGTCCGGCGGACGAAGTTCGCCAGCCCCACGCATCAAGGCTATAGCCCACCCCTTTTTTCGGCATTTTTCCGCAGGACGAACTTGGCGCCAAGGGGTTCGGCTGCTCTTTTTTGGGCGCGGCTGTGCCCGCGGCCTACTTTTGTCGCGGGGAGGGTGTGGGAAATGTCTCGGCCTATTCCGAGTCCGGCAGACGATGTTTGCCAGCCCCACTCCCCAAGGCTATAGCACACCCCTTTTTTGGGCATTTTTCCGCAGGACGAACTTGGCGCCCAGGCGTTCTGTTGCTCTTTTTTGGGCGCGGCTGTGCACACGGTCTATTTTTGGCGCGGGGAGGGGGTTGCCAAAGTCTCGGCCCATTCCGAGGAAGGCGGACGAAGTTCGCCGGCCTCACGCCCAAAGGCTATAGCTCACGCTATTTATGGGCATTTATCCGCAGGTCGAACTTGGCGCCAAGGGGTTCGGCTGCTCTTTTTTGGGCGCGGCTGTGGCCGCGGCCTATTTTTGTCATGGGGAGGGGGTGGGCAAAGTCTCGGTCCATTCCGAGTCCGGCGGACGAAGTTCGCCAGCCCCACGCCCCAAGGCTATTTCCCACCCCCTTTTTTGGGCTTTTTTCCGCAGGACAAACTTGGCGCCAAGGGGTTCGGCTGCTCTTTTTTGGGTGCGGCTGTGCCCGCGGCCTATTTTTGTCGCTGGGAGGGTGTGGGAAAAGTCTCGGCCCATTCCGAGTCCGGCGGACGAAGTGCGCCGGCCCAATGCCCCAAGGCTATAGCCCACCCCCTTTTTGGGCATTTTTCCGCAGGACGAACTTGGCGCCAAGGGGTTCGGCTGCTCTTTTTTGGGCGCGGCTGTGCCCGCGGCCTATTTTTGTCGCGGGGAGGGGGTAGCCAAAGTCTCAGGCCATTCCGAGGAAGGCGGACGAAGTTCGCCAGCCCCACGCCCCAAGGCTATAGCCCACCCCTTTTTTGGGCATTTTTCCGCTGGAGGAACTAGGCGCCAAGGGGTTCGGCTGCTCTTTTTTGGGCGCGGCTTTGCCTGCGGCCTATGTTTGTCACGGGGAGGGGGTGGCCAAAGTCTCGGCCCATTCCGAATCCGGCGGACGAAGTGCGCCCGCCCCACGCCCCAAGGCTATAGCCCACCCCCTTTTTGGGCATTTTTCCGCAGGACGAACTTGGCGCCAAGGGGTTTGGATGCTCTTTTTTGGGTGCGGCTGCGCCCGCGGCCTATTTTTGTCGCAGGGAGGGGGTGGGCAAAGTCTCGGCCCATTCCGAGTCCGGCGGACGAAGTTCGCCAGCCCCACGCATCAAGGCTATAGCCCACCCCTTTTTTCGGCATTTTTCCGCAGGACGAACTTGGCGCCAAGCGGTTCAGCTGCTCTTTTTTGGACGCGGCTGTGCCCGCGGCGTATTTTTCTTGCGGGGAGGGGGTGGGCAAAGTCTCGGCCCATTCCGAGTCCGGCGGACGAAGTGCGCCGGCCCCATGCCCCAAGGCTATAGCCCACCCCCTTTTTGGTCATTTTTCCGCAGGACGAACTTGGCGCCAAGGGGTTCGGCTGCTCTTTTTTGGGCCCGGCTGAGCCCGCGGCCTATATTTGTCGCGGGGAGGGGGTAGCCAAAGTCTCAGTCCATTCCGAGGAAGGCGGACGAAGTTCGCCAGCCCCACGCCCCAAGGCTATAGCCCACCCCTTTTTTGGGCATTTTTCCGCTGGACGAACTAGGCGCCAAGGGGTTCGGCTGCTCTTTTTTGGGCGCGGCTTTGCCTGCGGCCTATTTTTTTCGCGGGGAGGGGGTAGCCAAAGTCTCAGCCCATTCCGAGGAAGGCGGACGAAGTTCGCCAGCCCCACGCCCCAAGGCTATAGCCCACCCCCTTTTTGGGCATTTTTCCGCAGGACGAACTTGGTGCCAAGGGGTTCGGCTGCTCTTTTTTGGGCGCGGCTGTGCCCGCGGTCTATTTTTGTCGCGGGGAGAGGGTGGGCAAAGCCTCGGCCCATTCCGAGTCCGGCGGAAGAACTTCGCCAGCCCCACGCCCCAGGGCTACAGCCCACCCCTTTTTTGGGCATTTGTCCGCAGGGCGAACTTGGCGCAAAGGGGTTCGGCTGCTCTTTTTTAGGCGCGGCGGTGCCCGCGGCCTATTTTTGTCGCGGGGAGGGGGTGGGAAAAGTCTCGGCCCATTCCGAGTCCGGCGGACGAAGTTCGGCAGCCCCACGGCCTACTGCTGTAGCACACCCCTTTTTTGGGCACTTTTCCGCAGGACGAACTTGGCGCCAAGGGGTTCGGCTGCTCTTTGTTGGTCGCGGCTTTGACCGCGGCCTATTTTTGTCGCGGGGAGGGGGTGGGCAAAGTCTCGGCCCATTCCGAGTCCGGCGGACGAAGTTCGCCCGCCCCACGCCCCAAGGCTATAGCCCACCCCCTTTTTGGGCATTTTTCCGCAGGGCGAACTTGGCGCCAAGGGGTTCGGCTGCTCTTTTTTGGGCGCGGCGGTGCCCGCGGCCTATTTTTGTCGCGGGGAGGGGGTGGGAGAAGTCTCGGCCCATTCCGAGTCCGGCGGACGAAGTTCGGCAGCCCCACGGCCTACTGCTGTAGCACACCCCTTTTTTGGGCATTTTTCCGCAGGACGAACTTGGCGCCAAGGGGTTCGGCTGCTCTTCTTTGGGCGCGGCTGTGCCCACGGCCTATTTTTGTCGCGGGGAGGGGGTGGGCAAAGTCTCGGCCCATTTCGAGTCCGGCGGACGAACTTCGCCAGCCCCACGCCCCAGGGCTACAGCCCACCCCTTTTTTGGGCATTTGTCCGCAGGGCGAACTTGGCGCCAAGGGGTTCGGCTGCTATTTTTTGGGCGCGGCGGTGGCCGCGGCCTATGTTTGTCGTGGGGAGGGGATGGGAAAAGTCTCGGCCCATTCCGAGTCCGGCGGACGAACTTCGGCAGCCCCACGGCCTACTGCTGTAGCACACCGCTTTTTTGGGCACTTTTCCGCAGGACGAACTTGGCGCCAAGGGGTTCGGCTGCTCTTTTTTGGTTGCGGCTGTGCCCGCGGCCTATTTGTGTCACGGGGAGGGGGTGGGTAAAGTCTCGGCCCATTCCGAGTCCGGCGGACGAAGTTCGCCAGCCCCACACCCCAAGGCTATAGCCCACCCCCTTTTTGGGCATTTTTCCGCAGGACGAACTTGGCGCCAAGGGGTTCGGCTGCTCTTTTTTGGACGCGGCTGTGCCCGCGGCCGATTTTTGTCGCGGGGAGGGGGTGGGCAAAGTCTCGGCCCATTCCGAGTCCGGCGGACGAACTTCGCCAGGCCCACGCCCCAGGGCTACAGCCCACCCCTTTTTTGGGTATTTGTCCGCAGGGCGAACTTGGCGCCAAGGGGTTCGGCTGCTCTTTTTTAGGCGCGGCAGTGCCCGCGGCCGATTTTTGTCGCGGGGAGGGGGTGGGCAAAGTCTCGGCCCATTCCGAGTCCAGCGGACGAACTTCGCCAGCCCCACGCCCCAAGGCTACATTCCACCCCTTTTTTGGGCATTTGTCCGCAGGGCAAACATGGCGCCAAGGGGTTCGGCTGCTCTTTTTTGGGCGCGGCGGTGCCCGCGGCCTATTTTTGTCGCGGGGAGGGGGTGGGAAAAGTCTCGGCCCATTCCGAGTCCGGCGGACGAACTTCGGCAGCCCCACGGACTACTGCTGTAGCACACCCCTTTTTTGGGGACTTTTCCGCAGGACGAACTTGGCGCCAAGGGGTTCGGCTGCTCTTTTTTGGGCGCGGCGGTGCCCGCGGCCTATTTTTGTCGGGGGGAGGGGGTGGGAAAAGTCTCGGCCCATTCCGAGTCCGGCGGACGAACTTCGGCAGCCCCACGGCCTACTGCTGTAGCACACCCCCTTTTTGGGCACTTTTTCGCAGGACGAACTTGGCGCCAAGGGGTTCGGCGGCTCTTTTTTGGTCGCGGCTGTGCCCGCGGCCTATTTTTGTCGCGGGGAGGGGGTGGGAAAAGTCTCGGCCCATTCCGAGTCCAGCGGAAGAACTTCGCCAGCCCCACGCCCCAGGGCAACAGCCCACCCCTTTTTTTGGCATTTGTCTGCAGGGCGAACTTGGCGCCAAGGGGTTCGGCTGCTCTTTTTTGGGCGCGGCGGTGCCCGCGGCCTATTTTTGTCGCGGGGAGGGGGTGACTAAAGTCTCGGCCCATTCCGAGGAAGGCGGATGAACTTTGCCGGCCCCACACCCCAAGGCTATAGCACACCCCTTTTTTGGCCATTTTTCCGCAGGATGAACATGGCGCCAAGGGGTTCGGCTGCTCTTTTTTGGGCGCGGCTGTGCCCGCGGCCTATTCTTCTCGCGGGGAGGGGGTGGCCAAAGTCTCGGCCCATTCCTAGTCCGGCGGACGAAGTGCGCCAGCCCCACGCCGCAAGGCTATAGCCCACCTCTTTTTTGGGCATTTTTCCGCAGGACGAACTTGGCGCCAAGGGGTTCGGCTGCTCTTTTTTGGGCGCGGCTGTGCCCGCGGCCTATTTTTGTCGCGGGGAGGGGGTAGCCAAAGTCTCAGGCCATTCTGAGGAAGGCGGACGAAGTTCGCCAGCCCCACGCCCCGAGGCTATAGCCCACCCCTTTTTTGGGCATTTTTCCGCTGGAGGAACTAGGCGCCAAAGGGTTCGGCTGCTCTTTTTTGGGCGCGGCTTTGCCTGCGGCCTATTTTTGTCACGGGGAGGGGGTGGCCAAAGTCTCGGCCCATTCCGAGTCCGGCGGACGAAGTGCGCCGGCCCCATGCCCCAAGGCTATAGCCCATCCCCTTTTTGGGCATTTTTCCGCAGGACGAACTTGGCGCCAAGGGGTTCGGCTGCTCTTTTTTGGGCCCGGCTGTGCCCGCAGCCTATTTTTGTCGCGGGGAGGGGGTGACTAAAGTCTCGGCCCATTCCGAGGAAGGCGGATGAACTTTGCCGGCCCCACACCCCAAGGCTATAGCACACCCCTTTTTTGGCCATTTTTCCGCAGGATGAACTTGGCGCCAAGGGGTTCGGCTGCTCTTTTTTGGGCGCGGCTGTGCCCGCGGCCTATTCTTCTCACGGGGAGGGGGTGGCCAAAGTCTCGGCCCATTCCTAGTCCGGCGGACGAAGTGCGCCAGCCCCACGCCGCAAGGCTATAGCCCACCTCTTTTTTGGGCATTTTTCCGCAGGACGAACTTGGCGCCAAGGGGTTCGGCTGCTCTTTTTTGGGCGCGGCTGTGCCCGCGGCCTATTTTTGTCGCGGGGAGGGGGTAGCCAAAGTCTCAGGCCATTCCGAGGAAGGCGGACGAAGTTCGCCAGCCCCACGCCCCGAGGCTATAGCCCACCCCTTTTTTGGGCATTTTTCCGCAGGGCGAACTTGGCGCCAAGGGGTTCGGCTGCTCTTTTTTGGGCACGGCTGTGCCTGCGGCCTATTTTTGGCGCGGGAGGGGGTGGCCAAAGTCTCTGCCCATTCCGAGGAAAGCGGATGAACTTTACCGGCCCCACGCCCCAAGGCTATAGCACACCCCTTTTCTGGGCATTTTTCCGCCGGACGAACTTGGCGCCAAGGGGCTCGGCTGCTCTTTTTTGGGCGCGGCTGTGCCCGCGGCTAATTTTTGTCGTGGGGAGGGGGTTGCCAAAGTCTCGGCCCATTCCAAGGAAGGCGGATGAACTTTTCCGGCCCCACGCCCAAAGGGTATAACGCACCCCTTTTTTGGGTATTTTTCCGCAGGACGAACTTTGCGCCAAGGGGTTCGGCCGCTCTTTTTTGGGAGCGGCTGTGCCCGCAGCTTATTTTTAGCGTGGGGAGGGGGTGGGCAAAGTCTTGGCGCATTCCGAGTCTGGCGGACGAAGTTCGCCGGCCCCACGCCCAAAGGCTATAGCACACCCCTTTTTTGGGTATTTTTCCGCAGGACAAACTTGGCGCCAAGGGGTTCGGCCGTTCTTTTTTGGGCGCGGCTGTGCCCGCGGCTTATTTTTGTCATGGGGTGGGGGTTGGAAATTTCTCGGCCCATTCCGAGTGCGGCGGACGAAGTGCGCCCGCCGCACGCCCAAAGGCTATAGCACACCCCTTTTTTGGGCATTTTTCCGCAGGACGAACTTGGTGCCAAGGCGTTCGGCTGCTTTTTTTTGGGCGCGGCTGTGTTCGCGCCCTATTTTTGTCGCGGGGAGGGGGTGGCCAAAAGTCTCGGCCCATTCCGAGGAATGCGGATGAACTTTACCGGCCCCACGCCCCAAGGCTATAGCACACCCCTTTTCTGGGCATTTTTCCGCAGGACGAACTTGGCGCCAAGGGGTTCGGCTGCTCTTTTTTGGGCGCGGCCGTGCCCGCGACCTATTTTTGCCACGGGGAGGGGGTGGCCAAAGTCTCGGCCAATTCTGAGTCCGGCGGACGAAGTGCGCCGGCCCCACGCTCCAAGGCTGTAGCCCAACACCTTTTTGCGCATTTTTCCGCAGGACGAACTTGGCGCCAAGGGGCTCGGCTGCTCTTTTTTGGGCGCGGCTGTGCCCACATCCTATTTTTCTCGTGGGGAGGGGGTTGCCAAAGTCTCGGCCCATTCCGAGGAAGGCGGATGAACTTTTCCGGCCCCACGCCCAAAGGCTATAGCGCACCCCTTTTTTGGGCATTTTTCCGCAGGATGAACTTGGCGCCAAGGGGTTCGGCTGCTCTTTTTTGGGCGCGGCTGTGCCCGCGGCCTATTCTTCTCGCGGGGAGGGGGTGGCCAAAGTCTCGGCCCATTCCTAGTCCGGCGGACGAAGTGCGCCAGCCCCACGCCGCAAGGCTATAGCCCACCTCTTTTTTGGGCATTTTTCCGCAGGACGAACTTGGCGCCAAGGGGTTCGGCTGCTCTTTTTTGGCCGCGGCTGTGCCTGCGGCCTATTTTTGGCGCGGGAGGGGGCGGCCAAAGTCTCTGCCCATTCCGAGGAATGCGGATGAACTTTACCGGCCCCACGCCCCAAGGCTATAGCACACCCCTTTTCTGGGCATTTTTCCGCAGGACGAACTTGGCGCCAAGGGGTTCGGCTGCTCTTTTTTGGGCGCGGCCGTGCCCGCGACCTATTTTTGCCACGGGGAGGGGTGGCCAAAGTCTCGGCCAATTCTGAGTCCGGCGGACGAAGTGCGCCGGCCCCACGCTCCAAGGCTGTAGCCCAACACTTTTTTGCGCATTTTTCCGCAGGACGAACTTGGCGCCAAGGGGCTCGGCTGCTCTTTTTTGGGCGCGGCTGTGCCCACATCCTATTTTTCTCGTGGGGAGGGGGTTGCCAAAGTCTCGGCCCATTCCGAGGAAGGCGGATGAACTTTTCCGGCCCCACGCCCAAAGGCTATAGCGCACCCCTTTTTTGGGCATTTTTCCGCAGGATGAACTTGGCGCCAAGGGGTTCGGCTGCTCTTTTTTGGGCGCGGCTGTGCCCGCGGCCTATTCTTCTCGCGGGGAGGGGGTGGCCAAAGTCTCGGCCCATTCCTAGTCCGGCGGACGAAGTGCGCCAGCCCCACGCCGCAAGGCTATAGCCCACCTCTTTTTTGGGCATTTTTCCGCAGGACGAACTTGGCGCCAAGGGGTTCGGCTGCTCTTTTTTGGGCGCGGCTGTGCCTGCGGCCTATTTTTGGCGCGGGAGGGGGCGGCCAAAGTCTCTGCCCATTCCGAGGAATGCGGATGAACTTTACCGGCCCCACGCCCCAAGGCTATAGCACACCCCTTTTCTGGGCATTTTTCCGCAGGACGAACTTGGCGCCAAGGGGTTCGGCTGCTCTTTTTTGGGCGCGGCCGTGCCCGCGACCTATTTTTGCCACGGGGAGGGGGTGGCCAAAGTCTCGGCCAATTCTGAGTCCGGCGGACGAAGTGCGCCGGCCCCACGCTCCAAGGCTGTAGCCCAACACCTTTTTGCGCATTTTTCCGCAGGACGAACTTGGCGCCAAGGGGCTCGGCTGCTCTTTTTTGGGCGCGGCTGTGCCCACATCCTATTTTTCTCGTGGGGAGGAGGTGGCCAAAGTCTCTGCCCATTCCGAGGAAGGCGGATGAACTTTACCGGCCCCACGCCCCAAGGCTAGAGCACACCCCTTTTTTGGGCATTTTTCCGCAGGACGAACTTGGTGCCAAGGGGTTCGGCTGCTCTTTTTTGGGCGCGGCTGTGGTCGCGGCCTATTTTGGTCGCGGCCTATTTTAGTCGCAGGGAGGGGGTGGGCAAAGTCTCGACCCATTCCGAGTCCGGCGGACGAAGTTCGCCAGCCCCACGCACCAAGGCTATAGCACACCCCTTTTTTGGTCATTTTTCCCCAGGACGAACTTGGCGCCAAGGGGTCGGCTGCTCTTTTTTGGGCGCGGCTGTGCCCGCGGCTTATTTTTGTCGCAGGGAGGGGGTGGACAAAGTCTCGGCCCAGTCCGAGTCTAGCGGACGAAGTGCGCCAGCCCCACGCCCCAAGGCTATAACCCACCCCCCTTTTGGGCATTTTTTCGCAGGACGAACTTGGCGCCAAGGGGTTCGGCTGATCTTTTTTGGGCGCGGCTGTGCCGCGGACTATTTTTGTCGCGGGGAGGGGGTGACCAAAGTCTCGGCCCAATCCGAGGAAGGCGGATGAACTTTACCGGGCCCACGCCCAAAGGCTATAGCACACCCCTTTTTTGGGTATTTTTCCACAGGACGAACTTGGCGCCAAGGCGTTCGGCTGCTCTTTTTTTGGCGCGGCTGTGCCCGTGGCCTATTTTTGTTGCGGGGAGGGGTTGGCCAAATTCTCTGCCCATTCCGAGTCCAGCGGACGAAGTGCGCCATCCCCACGCCCCAAGGCTATAGCCCACCTCTTTTGTGGCATTTTTCCGCAGGACAAACTTGGCGCCAAGGGGTTCGGCTGCTCTTTTTTGGGCGCGGCTGTGCCCACTGACTATTTTTGGCGCGGGGAGGGGGTCGGCAAAGTCTCGGCCCAATCAGAGGAACGCGGATGAACTTTGCCGGCCCCACGCCCCAAGGCTATAGCACACCCCTTTTTTGGGCATTTTTCCGCAGGACGAACTTGGCGTTAAGGGGTTCGGCTGCTCTTTTTTGTGTACGGCTGTGCCCGCGGCCTATTTTTGTCGTGGGGAGGGGGTGGGCAAAGTCTCGGCCCATTCTGAGTCCGGCGGACGAAGTTCGCCGGCCCCACGCTCCAAGGCTATAGCCCAACACCTTTTTCGCATTTTTCCGCAGGACGAACTTGGCGCCAAGGGATTCGGCTGCTCTTTTTTGGGCACGACTGCACCCGCGGCCTATTTTTGGCGCGGGGAGGGGGTTGCCAAAGTCTCGGCCCATTCCGAGTCCGGCGGACGAACTTTGCCGGCCCCACGCCCAAAGGATATAGCACACCCCTTTTTTGCGCATTTTTCCGCAGGACGAACTAAGCGCCAAGGGGTTCGGCTGCTCTTTCTTGAGCGCGGCTGTACCCACGGCCTATTTTTGTCGCGGGGAGGGGGTGGGCAAAGTCTCCGCCCATTCCGAGTCAGGCGGACGAAGTTCGCCAGCCCCACGACCCAAGGCTATAGCCCACCCCTTTTTTGGTCATTTTTCCGCAGGACGAACTTGGCGCCAAGGGGTTCGGCTGCTCTTTTTTGGGCGCGGCTGTGCCCGCGGCCTATTTTTGTCGCGAGGAGGGGGTGGCCAAAGTCTCGGCCCATTCCGAGTCCGGCGGACGAAGTTCGCCGGCCCCACGCCCCAAGGCTATAGCACACCGCTCTTTTGGGCATTTTTTCCCAGGAAGAACTTGGCGCCAAGGGGTTCGGCTGCTCTTTTTTGGGCGCGGCTGCGCCCGTGGCATATTTTTGTCGCGGGAAGGGGTGGGAAAAGTCTCGGCCCATTCCGAGTCCGCGGACAAACTTTGACGGCCCCACGCCCAATGGCTATAGCACACCACTACTTTGGTCATTTCTCCGCAGGACGAACTTGGCGCCAGGGGTTTGGCTGCTCTTTTTTGGATGCGGCTGTGCCCGCGGCCTATTTTTGTCATGGGGAGGGGGTGGGAAAAGTCTCGGCCCATTCCGAGTTCGGCGGACGAAGTTCGCCGGCCCCACGCGCCAAGGCTATTGCCCACCCCCTTTTTGGGCATTTTTCCGCACGACGAACTTGGCGCCAACGGGTTCGGCTGCTCCTTTTTGGGTGCGGCGGTGCCCGAGGCCAGCTTTGGTCGCGGGGAGGGGGTGGGCAAAGTCTCGGCCCATTCCGAGGAAGGCGGACGATGTTCGCCAGCCCCACGCCCCAAGGCTATGGCCCACCCCTTTTTTGGGTATTTTTCCGAAGGACGAACTTGGCGCCAAGGGGTTCGGTTGCGCTTTTTTGGGAGCGGCTGTGCCCGCAGCCTATTTTTGTTGCGGGGAGGGGGTGAGAAAAGTCTCGGCCCGTTCTGAGTCCGGCGGACGAACTTCGGCAGCCCCACGCCCCAAGGCTATAGCACACCCCTTTTTTGGGCATTTTTCCGCAGTACGAACTTGGCGCCAAGGGGTTCGGCTGCTCTTTTTTGGGCGCGGCTGTGCCCGCAGCCTATTTTTGTTGCGGGGAGGGGGTGAGAAAACTCTCGGCCCGTTCCGAGTCCGGCGGACGAAGTTCGCCCGCCCTACGCCCCAAGGCTATAGCCCACCCCCTTTTTGAGCATTTTTCCGCAGGACGAACTTGGCGCCAAGGGGTTCGGCTCCTCTTTTTTGGGCGCGGCTGTGCCCGCGGCCTATTTTTGTCGCAGGGAGGGGGTGGGCAAAGTCTCGGCCCATTCCGAGTCCGGCGGACGAACTTCACCAGCCCCACGCCCCAAGGCTACAGCACACCCTTTTTTTGGGCATTTTTCCGCAGGACGAACTTGGCGCCAAGGGGTTCGGCTGCACTTTTTTGGGCGTGGCTGTGCCCGCGGATAATTTTTGTCGTGGGGAGGGGGTCGCCAAAGTCTCGGCCCATTCCGAGGAAGGCGGATGAACTTTTCCGGCCCCACGCCCAAAGGCTATAGCGCACCCCTTTTTTGGGTATTTTTCCGCAGGACGAACTTTGCGCCAAGGGGTTCGGCCGCTCTTTTTTGGGAGTGGCTGTGCCCGCAGCTTATTTTTAGCGCGGGGAGGGGGTGGGCAATGTCTCGGCCCATTCCGAGGAAGGCGGATGAACTTTGCTGGCCCCACGCCCAAAGGCTATAGCACACCCCTTTTTTGGGTATTTTTCCGCAGGACGAACTTTGCGCCAAGGGGTTCGGCTGCTCTTTTTTGGGTGCGGCTGGGCAAAGTCTTGGCGCATTCCGAGTCTGGCGGACGAAGTTCGCCGGCCCCACGCCCCAAGGCTATAGCCCAACCGCTTTTTGGGTATTTTTCCGCAGGACGAAGTTGGCGCCACGGGGTTTGGCAGCTCTTTTTTCGGTGCGGCTGTGCCCGCGGCCTATTTTGGTCGCGGGGAGGGGGTGGGGAAAGTCTCGTCCCATTCCAAGTCCGGCGGACGAAGTTCGCCCGCCCCACGCGCCATGGCTATAGCCCACCCCCTTTTTGGGCATTTTTCCGCAGGACGAACTTGGCGCCAAGGGGTTCGGCTGCTCTTTTTTGGGCGCGGCTCTGCCCGCGGCCTATTTTTTTCGCCGGGAGGGGGTGGGAAAAGTCTCAGCCCATTCGAAGTCCGGCGGACGAAGTTCGCCCGCCCCACGCCCCAAGGCTATAGCCCACCCCCTTTTTGGGCATTTTTCCGCAGGACGAACTTGGCGCCAAGGGGTTCGGCTCCTCTTTTTTGGACGCGGCTGTGCCCGCGGCCTATTTTTGTCGCAGGGAGGGGGTGGGAAAAGTCTCGGCCCATTCCGAGTCCGACGGACGAAGTTCGCCAGCCCCACGCCCCAAGGCTCTAGGCCACCCCTTTTTTGGGCATTTTTCCGCAGGACGAACTTGGCGCCAAGGGGTTCGGCTGCTCTTCTTTGGGCGCGGCTGTGCCCGCGGCCTATTTTTGTCACGGGGAGGGGGTGGGGAATGTCTCGGCCCATTCTGAGTCCGGCGGACGAAGTTCGCCAGCCCCACGCCCCAAGGCTATAGCCCACCCCTTTTTTGGGCATTTTTCCGCAGGACGAACTTGGCGCCAAGGGGTTCGGCTGCTCTTTTTTGGGCGCGGCTTTGCCCGCGGCCTATTTTTGTCGCGGGGAGGGGGTGGGCAAATTCTCGGCCCATTCCAAGGAAGGCGGACGAAGTTCGCCAGCCCCACGCCCCAAGGCTATAGCGCACCCTTTTTTTGGGGATTTTTCCGCAGGATGAACTTGGCGCCAAGGGGTTCGCCTGCTCTTTTTTGGGCGCGGCTGGGCCCGCGGCCTATTTTTGTCGCAGGGAGGGGGTGGGAAAAGTCTCGGCCCATTCCGAGTCCGGCGTACGAACTTCGGCAGCCCCACGCCCCAAGGCTATAGCACACCCCTTTTTTGGGCATTTTTCCGCAGGACGAACTTGGCGCAACGGGGTTCGGCTGCTCTTTTTTGGGAGCGGCTGTGCCCGCGGCCTATTTTTGTCGCGGGGAGGGGGTGGGCAAATTCTCAGCCCATTCCAAGGAAGGCGGACGAAGTTCGCCAGCCCCACGCCCCAAGGCTATAGCGCACCCTTTTTTTGGGGATTTTTCCGCAGGACGAACTTGGCGCTAAGGGGTTCGCCTGCTCTTTTTTGGGCGCGGCTGTGCCCGCAGCCTATTTTTGTCGCGGGGAGGGGGTGGGAAAAGTCTCCGCCCGTTCCGAGTCCGGCGGACGAAGTTCGCGAGCCCCACGCCCCAAGGCTATAGCCCACCCCTTTTTTGGGCATTTTTCTGCAGGACGAACTTGGCGCTAAGGGGTTCGGCTGCCTTTTTTTGGGTGCGGCTGTGCCTGCGGCCTATTTTTTTCACGGGGAGGGGGTGGTCAAAGTCTCGGCCCATTCCGAGGAAGGCAGACGAAGTTCGCCAGCCCCAAGCCCCAAGGCTATAGCCCACCCCGTTTTTGGGCATTTTTCCGGAGGACGAACCTGGCGCCAACGGGTTCGGCAGCTCTTTTTTGGGCGCGGCTGTGCCCGCGGCCTATTGTTGTTACGGGGAGGGGGTGGGCACAGTCTCGGCCCATTCCGAGTCCGGCGGACGAAGTTCACGAGCCCCACGCCCCAAGGCTATAGCCCACCCCTTTTTTGGGCATTTTTCCGCAGGACGAACTTGGCGCCAAGGGGTTCGGCTGTTCTTTTTGGGGCAAGGCTGTGTCCGCGGCCTATTTTTGTCGCGGGGAGGGGGTGGCCAAAGTCTCGGCCCATTCCGTGTCCGGCGGACAAAGTTCGCCAGCCCCACACCCCAAGGCTATAGCACACCCGTTTTTTGGTCATTTTTCCCCAGGATGAAGTTCGTGCCAAGTGGTTCGGCTGCTCTTTTTTGGGTGCGGCTGTGCCCGCGGCCTATTTTTGTCGCGGGGAGGGGGTGGGAAAAGTCTCGGCCCATTCCGAGTCCGGCAGACGAACTTCGGCAGCCCCACTCCCGAAGGCTATAGCACACCCTTTTTTGGGCAGTTTTCCGCAGGACGAACTTGGCGCCAGGGGGTTCGGCTGCTCTTTTTTGGGCGCGGCTGTGCCCGTGGCCTATTTTTGTCATGGGGAGGGGGTGGGAAAAGTCTCGGCCCATTCCGAGTCCGGCGGACGATGTTCGCCAGCCCCACGCCCCAAGGCCATAGCCCACCCCTTTTTTGGCCATTTTTCCGCAGGACGAACTTGGCGCCAAGGGGTTCGGCTGCTCTTTTTTGGGCGCGGCTGCGCCCGCGGCCTATTTTTGTCGCGGAGAGCGGGTGGGGAAAGTCTTGGCCCATTCCGAGGAAGGCGGACGAAGTGCGCCAGCCCCACGCCCCAAGGCTATAGCCCACCCCTTTTTTGGGCATTTTTCCGCAGGACGAACTTGGCGCCAAGGGGTTCGGCTGCTCTTTTTTGGGCGAGGCTTCGCCCGCGGCCTATTTTTGGCGCGGGGAGGGGGTTGCCAAAGTCTCGGCCCAATCCGAGGAAGGCGGATGATTTTTGCCGGCCCCACGCCCAACGGCTATAGCACACCCCTTTTTTGGGCATTTTTCCGCAGGACGAACTTGGCGCCAAGGGGTTCGGCTGCTCTTTTTTGGGCGCGGCTGTGCCCGCGGCCTTGTTTTGTCGCGGGGAGGGGGTGGGCAAAGTCTCGGCCCATTCCGAGGAAGGCGGACGAAGTTCGCCAGCCCCACGCCCCAAGGCTAACCTTTTTGGGCATTTTTCCGCAGGACGAACTTGGCGCCAAGGGGTTTGGCTGCTCTTTTTTCGGCGCGGCGGTGCCCGCAGCCTATTTTTGTCGCGGGGAGGGGGTGGGGAAAGTCTCGGCTTATTCCGAGTCCGGCGGACGAAGTTCGCTAGCCCCACTCCCCAACGCTATAGCCCACCCCCTTTTTTGGGGTGGGCAAAGTCACGCCCTAAAAAGAGCAGCCCCTATTTTTGTCGCGGGGAGGGTGTGGGCAAAGTCTCGGCCCATTCCGACGAAGGCAGACGAAGTTCACCAGTCCCACGCCCCAAGGCTATAGCCCACCCCTTTTTTGGGCATTTTTCCGCTGGACGAACTTGGCGCCAAGGGGTTGGGCTGCTCTTTTTAGGGCGCGGCTGTGCCCGTGGCCTATTTTTGTCCCGGGGAGGGGGTGGGAAAGGTCTCGGCCCATTCCGAGTGCAGCAGACGAACTTTGCCGGCCCCACGCCCCAAGGCTATAGCACACCCCTTTTTCGGGCAATTCACCGCAGGACGAACTTGGCGCCAAGGGGTTCGGCTGCTCTTTTTTGGGCGCGGCTGTGCCCGCGGCCTATTTTTATCGCGCGGAGCGGGTGGGAAAAGTCTCGGCCCATTCCGAGTCCGGCGGACGAACTTTGGCAGCCCCACGCCCCAAGGCTATAGCACACCCCTTTTTTGGGCATTTTCCGCGGGACGAACTTGGCGCCAAGGGTTCGGCTGATCTTTTTAGGGCGCGGCTGTGCCCGTGGCCTATTTCTGTCGCGGGGAGGGGGTGGGGAAAGGCTCGGCTTATTCCGAGTCCGGCGGACGTAGTTCGCTAGCCCCACGCCCCAAGGCCATAGCCCACCCCCTTTTTGGGCATTTTTCCACAGGACGAACTTGGCGCCAAGGGTTCAGCTGCTCTTTTTTTGGGTGCGGCTGTGCCCGCGGCCTATTTTTGTCGCGGGGAGGGGGTGACCAAATTCTCGGCTCATTCCCAGCCCGGCGGACGAAGTTCGCCAGCCCCACACCGCTAGGCTATAGCCCACCCCCTAGGTGGCAAGGGGTTCGGCTTCTCTTTTTTGGGCGCTGCTGTGCCCGCGGCCTTTTCTTGTCGCGGGGAGGGGGTGGGCAAAGTCTCGGCCCATTCCGTGTCCGGCGGACGATGTTCGCCAGCCCCACGCCGCAAGGCTATAGCCCTCCCCTTTTTTGGGCAATTTTCCGCCGGACGAACTTGGCGCCAAGGGGTTCGGCTGCTCTTTTTTGGGCGCGGCTGTGCCCGCGGCCTATTTTTATCGCGCGGAGCGGGTGGGAAAAGTCTCGGCCCATTCCGAGTCCGGCGGACGAACTTTGGCAGCCCCACGCCCCAAGGCTATAGCACACCCCTTTTTTGGGCATTTTCCGCGGGACGAACTTGGCGCCAAGGGGTTCGGCTGCTCTTTTTAGGGCGCGGCTGTGCCCGTGGCCTATTTTGTTTCGGGGAGGGGGTGGGAAAAGTCTCGGCCCATTCCGAGTCCAGCGGACGAACTTTGCCGGCCCCACGGTCCAAGGCTATAGCACACCCCATTATTGGGCATTTCTCCGCAGGACGAACTCGGCGCCAAGGGGTTCGGCTGCCCTTGTTTGGGCGCGGCTGTGCCCGCGGCCTATTTTTGTCGCGGGGAGGGTGTGGGCAAAGTCTCGGCCCATTCCGACGAAGGCAGACGAAGTTCACCAGTCCCACGCCCCAAGGCTATAGCCCACCCCTTTTTTGGGCATTTTTCCGCTGGACGAACTTGGCGCCAAGGGGTTGGGCTGCTCTTTTTAGGGCGCGGCTGTGCCCGTGGCCTATTTTTGTCCCGGGGAGGGGGTGGGAAAAGTCTCGGCCCATTCCGAGTGCAGCAGACGAACTTTGCCGGCCCCACGCCCCAAGGCTATAGCACACCACTTTTTCGGGCAATTCACCGCAGGACGAACTTGGTGCCAACGGGTTCGGCAGCTCTTTTTTGGGCGTGGCTGAGCCCGCGGCCTACTTTTGGTGCGGGGACTGGTGGCCGAAGTCTCGGCCCATTCCGAGGAAGGCGGATGAACGTTGCCGGCCCCACACCCAAAGGCTGTAGCACACCCCTTTTTTGGGCATTTTTCCGCAGGACGAACTTGGCGCCAAGCGGATCGGCTGCTATTTTTTGGGCGCGGCTGTGCACGCGGCCTAGTTTTGTCGCGGGGAGGGTGTGGGCAAAGTCTCGGCCCATTCCGAGTCCGGCGGACGAAGTTCGCCAGCCCCACGCCCTAAGGCTGTAGCCCACCCCTTTGTTTGGTATTTTTCAACAGGATGAACTTGGCGCCAAGGGGTTCGGCTGCTCTTTTTTGGGCGCGGCTATGTCCGCGGCCTATTTTTGTCGCGGGGAGGGGGTGGGAAATGTCTCGGCCCGTTCGGAGTCCGGCGGACGGACATTGGCAGCCCCACGCCCCGAGGCTATAGCACACCCCTTTTTTGGGCATTTTTCCGCTGGGCGAACTTGGTGCCAAGGGGTTCGGCTGCTCTTTTTTGAGCGGCAGAGCCCGCGGCCTATTTTTTGCGTGGGGAGGGGTTGGCCAAAGTCTCTGCCTATTCCGAGGAAGGCGGATGAACTTTGCAGGCCCCACACCCAAAGGCTATAGCACACCCCATTATTGGGCATTTCTCCGCAGGACGAACTCGGCGCCAAGGGGTTCGGCTGCCCTTGTTTGGGCGCGGCTGTGCCCGCGGCCTATTTTTGTCGCGGGGAGGGTGTGGGCAAAGTCTCGGCCCATTCCGACGAAGGCAGACGAAGTTCACCAGTCCCACGCCCCAAGGCTATAGCCCACCCCTTTTTTGGGCATTTTTCCGCTGGACGAACTTGGCGCCAAGGGGTTGGGCTGCTCTTTTTAGGGCGCGGCTGTGCCCGTGGCCTATTTTTGTCCCGGGGAGGGGGTGGGAAAAGTCTCGGCCCATTCCGAGTGCAGCAGACGAACTTTGCCGGCCCCACGCCCCAAGGCTATAGCACACCCCTTTTTCGGGCAATTCACCGCAGGACGAACTTGGTGCCAACGGGTTCGGCAGCTCTTTTTTGGGCGTGGCTGAGCCCGCGGCCTACTTTTGGTGCGGGGACTGGTGGCCGAAGTCTCGGCCCATTCCGAGGAAGGCGGATGAACGTTGCCGGCCCCATACCCAAAGGCTGTAGCACACCCCTTTTTTGGGCATTTTTCCGCAGGACGAACTTGGCGCCAAGCGGATCGGCTGCTATTTTTTGGGCGCGGCTGTGCACGCGGCCTAGTTTTGTCGCGGGGAGGGTGTGGGCAAAGTCTCGGCCCATTCCGAGTCCGGCAGACGAAGTTCGCCAGCCCCACGCCCTAAGGCTGTAGCCCACCCCTTTGTTTGGTATTTTTCAACAGGATGAACTTGGCGCCAAGGGGTTCGGCTGCTCTTTTTTGGGCGCGGCTATGTCCGCGGCCTATTTTTGTCGCGGGGAGGGGGTGGGAAATGTCTCGGCCCGTTCGGAGTCCGGCGGACGAACATTGGCAGCCCCACGCCCCGAGGCTATAGCACACCCCTTTTTTGGGCATTTTTCCGCTGGGCGAACTTGGTGCCAAGGGGTTCGGCTGCTCTTTTTTGAGCGGCGGAGCCCGCGGCCTATTTTTTGCGTGGGGAGGGGTTGGCCAAAGTCTCTGCCTATTCCGAGGAAGGCGGATGAACTTTGCAGGCCCCACACCCAAAGGCTATAGCACACCCCTTTTTTGGGCATTTTTCCGCGGGACGAACTTGGCGCCACGGGGTTCGCCTGCTCTTTTTTGGGCGCGGCTGTGCCCGCGGCCTATTTTTGTCGTGGGGAGGGGGTGGCCAAAGTCTCGGCGCATTCCGAGTCCGGCGGACGAAGTTCGCCAGCCCCACGCCCCAAGGCCACAGCCCACCCCTTTTCTGGGCATTTTTCCGCTGGACGAACTTGGCGCCAAGGGGTTCGGCTGCTCTTTTTAGGGCGCGGCTGTGCCCGTGGCCTATTTTTGTCCCGGGGAGGGGGTGGGAAAAGTCTAGGCCCATTCCGAGTCCGGCGGACGAACTTCACCAACCCCACGCCCCAAGGCTATGGCCCACCCCTTTTTTGGGCATTTTTCCATGGACGAAGTTGGCGCCAAGGGGTTCGGCTTCTCTTTTTTGGGCGCGGCTGTGCCCGCGGCCTATTTTCTTCGCGGGGAGGAGGTGGGAAAAGTCTCGGCCCATTCCGAGTCTGACGGACGAAGTTCGCCAGCCCCACGCCCTAAGGCTATAGCAGACCCCTTTTTTGGGCATTTTTCCGCAGGGCGAACTTGGTGCCAAGGGGTTCGGCTGCTCTTTTTTGAGCGGCTGAGTCCGCGGCCTATTTTTCGCGCGGGGAAGGGTTGCCCAAAGTCTCGGCCTATTCCGAGGAAGGCGGATGAACTTTGCCGGCCCCACGCCCCAAGGCTATAGCACACCCCTTTTTTGGGCATTTTTCCGCCGGACGAACTTGGCGCCAAGGGATTCGGCTGCTCTTTTTTGGGCACGGCTGTGCCCGCGGCCTATTTTTGTCACGGGGAGGGGGTGGGAAAAGTCTCGGCCCATTCCGAGTCCGGCGGACGAACTTTGGCAGCCCCACGCCCCAAGGCTATAGCACACCCCTTTTTTGGGCATTTTTCCGCAGGACGAACTTGGCGCAAAGGGGTTCGGCTGCTCTTTTTTGGGTGCGGCTGTGCCCGCGACCAATTTCTGTCGTGGGGAGGGGGTGGCCAAAGTCTCGGCCCATACCGAGGAAGGCGGATGAACTTTGCCGGCCCCAGGCCCAAAGGCTATAGCACACCCCTTTTTTGGGCATTTTTCCGCAGGACGAACTTGGCGCCATGGGGTTCGGCTGCTCTTTTTTGGACGTGGCTGTGCCCGCGGCCTATTTTTGTCGTGGGGAGGGGGTGGCCAAAGTCTCGACCCATTCCGAGGAAGGCGGATGAAGTTCGCCTGCCCCACGCCCCAAGGCTATGGCCCACCCCTTTTTTGGGCATTTTTCTGCAGGACGAACTTGGCCCCAAGGAGTTCGGCTGCTCTTTTTTGGGCGCGGCTGTGCCCGCGGCCTATTTTTGGAGCGGGGAGTGGGTGGGCAACGTCTCGGCTCATTCTGAGGAAGGCGGATGAACTTTGCCGGCCCCACGCCCCAAGGCTATAGCAAACCCCTTTTTTGTGCATTTTTCCGCCGGACGAACTTGGTGCCAAGGGGTTCGGCTACTCTTTTTTGGGTGCGGCTATACCCGCGGCCTATTTTTGGTGCGGGAAGGGGGTGGCCAAAGTATCGGCCCATTTCGAGGAAGGCGGATGAACTTTCCAGGCCCCACGCCCAAAGGCTATAGCCCTCCCCTTTTTTGGGCAATTTTCCGCCGGACGAACTTGGCGCCAAGGGGTTCGGCTGCTCTTTTTTGGGCGCGGCTGTGCCCGCGGCCTATTTTTATCGCGCGGAGCGGGTGGGAAAAGTCTCGGCCCATTCCGAGTCCGGCGGGCGAACTTTGGCAGCCCCACGCCCCAAGGCTATAGCACACCCCTTTTTTGGGCATTTCCCGCGGGACGAACTTGGCGCCAAGGGGTTCGGCTGCTCTTTTTAGGGCGCGGCTGTGCCCGTGGCCTATTTTGTTTCGGGGAGGGGGTGGGAAAAGTCTCGGCCCATTCCGAGTCCAGCGGACGAACTTTGCCGGCCCCACGCTCCAAGGCTATAGCACACCCCATTATTGGGCATTTCTCCGCAGGACGAACTCGGCGCCAAGGGGTTCGGCTGCCCTTGTTTGGGCGCGGCTGTGCCCGCGGCCTATTTTTGTCGCGGGGAGGGTGTGGGCAAAGTCTCGGCCCATTCCGACGAAGGCAGACGAAGTTCACCAGTCCCACGCCCCAAGGCTATAGCCCACCCCTTTTTTGGGCATTTTTCCGCTGGACGAACTTGGCGCCAAGGGGTTGGGCTGCTCTTTTTAGGGCGCGGCTGTGCCCGTGGCCTATTTTTGTCCCGGGGAGGGGGTGGGAAAAGTCTCGGCCCATTCCGAGTGCAGCAGACGAACTTTGCCGGCCCCATGCCCCAAGGCTATAGCACACCACTTTTTCGGGCAATTCACCGCAGGACGAACTTGGTGCCAACGGGTTCGGCAGCTCTTTTTTGGGCGTGGCTGAGCCCGCGGCCTACTTTTGGTGCGGGGACTGGTGGCCGAAGTCTCGGCCCATTCCGAGGAAGGCGGATGAACGTTGCCGGCCCCACACCCAAAGGCTGTAGCACACCCCTTTTTTGGGCATTTTTCCGCAGGACGAACTTGGCGCCAAGCGGATCGGCTGCTATTTTTTGGGCGCGGCTGTGCACGCGGCCTAGTTTTGTCGCGGGGAGGGTGTGGGCAAAGTCTCGGCCCATTCCGAGTCCGGCAGACGAAGTTCGCCAGCCCCACGCCCTAAGGCTGTAGCCCACCCCTTTGTTTGGTATTTTTCAAGAGGATGAACTTGGCGCCAAGGGGTTCGGCTGCTCTTTTTTGGGCGCGGCTATGTCCGCGGCCTATTTTTGTCGCGGGGAGGGGGTGGGAAATGTCTCGGCCCGTTCGGAGTCCGGCGGACGAACATTGGCAGCCCCACGCCCCGAGGCTATAGCACACCCCTTTTTTGGGCATTTTTCCGCTGGGCGAACTTGGTGCCAAGGGGTTCGGCTGCTCTTTTTTGAGCGGCGGAGCCCGCGGCCTATTTTTTGCGTGGGGAGGGGTTGGCCAAAGTCTCTGCCTATTCCGAGGAAGGCGGATGAACTTTGCAGGCCCCACACCCAAAGGCTATAGCACACCCCATTATTGGGCATTTCTCCGCAGGACGAACTCGGCGCCAAGGGGTTCGGCTGCCCTTGTTTGGGCGCGGCTGTGCCCGCGGCCTATTTTTGTCGCGGGGAGGGTGTGGGCAAAGTCTCGGCCCATTCCGACGAAGGCAGACGAAGTTCACCAGTCCCACGCCCCAAGGCTATAGCCCACCCCTTTTTTGGGCATTTTTCCGCTGGACGAACTTGGCGCCAAGGGGTTGGGCTGCTCTTTTTAGGGCGCGGCTGTGCCCGTGGCCTATTTTTGTCCCGGGGAGGGGGTGGGAAAAGTCTCGGCCCATTCCGAGTGCAGCAGACGAACTTTGCCGGCCCCACGCCCCAAGGCTATAGCACACCCCTTTTTCGGGCAATTCACCGCAGGACGAACTTGGTGCCAACGGGTTCGGCAGCTCTTTTTTGGGCGTGGCTGAGCCCGCGGCCTACTTTTGGTGCGGGGACTGGTGGCCGAAGTCTCGGCCCATTCCGAGGAAGGCGGATGAACGTTGCAGGCCCCATACCCAAAGGCTGTAGCACACCCCTTTTTTGGGCATTTTTCCGCAGGACGAACTTGGCGCCAAGCGGATCGGCTGCTATTTTTTGGGCGCGGCTGTGCACGCGGCCTAGTTTTGTCGCGGGGAGGGTGTGGGCAAAGTCTCGGCCCATTCCGAGTCCGGCAGACGAAGTTCGCCAGCCCCACGCCCTAAGGCTGTAGCCCACCCCTTTGTTTGGTATTTTTCAACAGGATGAACTTGGCGCCAAGGGGTTCGGCTGCTCTTTTTTGGGCGCGGCTATGTCCGCGGCCTATTTTTGTCGCGGGGAGGGGGTGGGAAATGTCTCGGCCCGTTCGGAGTCCGGCGGACGAACATTGGCAGCCCCACGCCCCGAGGCTATAGCACACCCCTTTTTTGGGCATTTTTCCGCTGGGCGAACTTGGTGCCAAGGGGTTCGGCTGCTCTTTTTTGAGCGGCGGAGCCCGCGGCCTATTTTTTGCGTGGGGAGGGGTTGGCCAAAGTCTCTGCCTATTCCGAGGAAGGCGGATGAACTTTGCAGGCCCCACACCCAAAGGCTATAGCACACCCCTTTTTTGGGCATTTTTCCGCGGGACGAACTTGGCGCCAAGGGGTTCGCCTGCTCTTTTTTGGGCGCGGCTGTGCCCGCGGCCTATTTTTGTCGTGGGGAGGGGGTGGCCAAAGTCTCGGCGCATTCCGAGTCCGGCGGACGAAGTTCGCCAGCCCCACGCCCCAAGGCCACAGCCCACCCCTTTTCTGGGCATTTTTCCGCTGGACGAACTTGGCGCCAAGGGGTTCGGCTGCTCTTTTTAGGGCGCGGCTGTGCCCGTGGCCTATTTTTGTCCCGGGGAGGGGGTGGGAAAAGTCTAGGCCCATTCCGAGTCCGGCGGACGAACTTCACCAACCCCACGCCCCAAGGCTATGGCCCACCCCTTTTTTGGGCATTTTTCCATGGACGAAGTTGGCGCCAAGGGGTTCGGCTTCTCTTTTTTGAGCGGCGGAGCCCGCGGCCTATTTTTTGCGTGGGGAGGGGTTGGCCAAAGTCTCTGCCTATTCCGAGGAAGGCGGATGAACTTTGCAGGCCCCACACCCAAAGGCTATAGCACACCCCTTTTTTGGGCATTTTTCCGCGGGACGAACTTGGCGCCAAGGGGTTCGCCTGCTCTTTTTTGGGCGCGGCTGTGCCCGCGGCCTATTTTTGTCGTGGGGAGGGGGTGGCCAAAGTCTCGGCGCATTCCGAGTCCGGCGGACGAAGTTCGCCAGCCCCACGCCCCAAGGCCACAGCCCACCCCTTTTCTGGGCATTTTTCCGCTGGACGAACTTGGCGCCAAGGGGTTCGGCTGCTCTTTTTAGGGCGCGGCTGTGCCCGTGGCCTATTTTTGTCCCGGGGAGGGGGTGGGAAAAGTCTAGGCCCATTCCGAGTCCGGCGGACGAACTTCACCAACCCCACGCCCCAACGCTATGGCCCACCCCTTTTTTGGGCATTTTTCCATGGACGAAGTTGGCGCCAAGGGGTTCGGCTTCTCTTTTTTGGGCGCGGCTGTGCCCGCGGCCTATTTTCTTCGCGGGGAGGAGGTGGGAAAAGGCTCGGCCCATTCCGAGTCTGACGGACGAAGTTCGCCAGCCCCACGCCCTAAGGCTATAGCAGACCCCTTTTTTGGGCATTTTTCCGCAGGGCGAACTTGGTGCCAAGGGATTCGGCTGCTCTTTTTTGAGCGGCTGAGCCCGCGGCCTATTTTTCGCGCGGGGAAGGGTTGCCCAAAGTCTCGGCCTATTCCGAGGAAGGCGGATGAACTTTGCCGGCCCCACGCCCCAAGGCTATAGCACACCCCTTTTTTGGGCATTTTTCCGCCGGACGAACTTGGCGCCAAGGGATTTGGCTGCTCTTTTTTGGGCACGGCTGTGCCCGCGGCCTATTTTTTTCACGGGGAGGGGGTGGGAAAAGTCTCGGCCCATTCCGAGTCCGGCGGACGAACTTTGGCAGCCCCACGCCCCGAGGCTATAGCACACCCCTTTTTTGGGCATTTTTCCGCAGGACGAACTTGGCGCAAAGGGGTTCGGCTGCTCTTTTTTGGGTGCGGCTGTGCCCGCGACCAATTTCTGTCGTGGGGAGGGGGTGGCCAAAGTCTCGGCGCATTCCGAGTCCGGCGGACGAAGTTCGCCAGCCCCACGCCCCAAGGCCACAGCCCACCCCTTTTCTGGGCATTTTTCCGCTGGACGAACTTGGCGCCAAGGGGTTCGGCTGCTCTTTTTAGGGCGCGGCTGTGCCCGTGGCCTATTTTTGTCCCGGGGAGGGGGTGGGAAAAGTCTAGGCCCATTCCGAGTCCGGCGGACGAACTTCACCAACCCCACGCCCCAAGGCTATGGCCCACCCCTTTTTTGGGCATTTTTCCATGGACGAAGTTGGCGCCAAGGGGTTCGGCTTCTCTTTTTTGAGCGGCGGAGCCCGCGGCCTATTTTTTGCGTGGGGAGGGGTTGGCCAAAGTCTCTGCCTATTCCGAGGAAGGCGGATGAACTTTGCAGGCCCCACACCCAAAGGCTATAGCACACCCCTTTTTTGGGCATTTTTCCGCGGGACGAACTTGGCGCCAAGGGGTTCGCCTGCTCTTTTTTGGGCGCGGCTGTGCCCGCGGCCTATTTTTGTCGTGGGGAGGGGGTGGCCAAAGTCTCGGCGCATTCCGAGTCCGGCGGACGAAGTTCGCCAGCCCCACGCCCCAAGGCCACAGCCCACCCCTTTTCTGGGCATTTTTCCGCTGGACGAACTTGGCGCCAAGGGGTTCGGCTGCTCTTTTTAGGGCGCGGCTGTGCCCGTGGCCTATTTTTGTCCCGGGGAGGGGGTGGGAAAAGTCTAGGCCCATTCCGAGTCCGGCGGACGAACTTCACCAACCCCACGCCCCAACGCTATGGCCCACCCCTTTTTTGGGCATTTTTCCATGGACGAAGTTGGCGCCAAGGGGTTCGGCTTCTCTTTTTTGGGCGCGGCTGTGCCCGCGGCCTATTTTCTTCGCGGGGAGGAGGTGGGAAAAGGCTCGGCCCATTCCGAGTCTGACGGACGAAGTTCGCCAGCCCCACGCCCTAAGGCTATAGCAGACCCCTTTTTTGGGCATTTTTCCGCAGGGCGAACTTGGTGCCAAGGGGTTCGGCTGCTCTTTTTTGAGCGGCTGAGCCCGCGGCCTATTTTTCGCGTGGGGAAGGGTTGCCCAAAGTCTCGGCCTATTCCGAGGAAGGCGGATGAACTTTGCCGGCCCCACGCCCCAAGGCTATAGCACACCCCTTTTTTGGGCATTTTTCCGCCGGACGAACTTGGCGCCAAGGGATTTGGCTGCTCTTTTTTGGGCACGGCTGTGCCCGCGGCCTATTTTTTTCACGGGGAGGGGGTGGGAAAAGTCTCGGCCCATTCCGAGTCCGGCGGACGAACTTTGGCAGCCCCACGCCCCGAGGCTATAGCACACCCCTTTTTTGGGCATTTTTCCGCAGGACGAACTTGGCGCAAAGGGGTTCGGCTGCTCTTTTTTGGGTGCGGCTGTGCCCGCGACCAATTTCTGTCGTGGGGAGGGGGTGGCCAAAGTCTCGGCCCATACCGAGGAAGGCGGATGAACTTTGCCGGCCCCAGGCCCAAAGGCTATAGCACACCCCTTTTTTGGGCATTTTTCCGCAGGACGAACTTGGCGCCATGGGGTTCGGCTGCTCTTTTTTGGACGTGGCTGTGCCCGCGGCCTATTTTTGTCGTGGGGAGGGGGTGGCCAAAGTCTCGGCCCATTCCGAGGAAGGCGGATGAAGTTCGCCTGCCCCACACCCCAAGGCTATAGCCCACCCCTTTTTTGGGCATTTTTCTGCAGGACGAACTTGGCCCCAAGGAGTTCGGCTGCTCTTTTTTGGGCGCGGCTGTGCCCGCGGCCTATTTTTGGAGCGGGCAGTGGGTGGGCAACGTCTCGGCTCATTCTGAGGAAGGCGGATGAACTTTGCCGGCCCCACGCCCCAAGGCTATAGCAAACCCCTTTTTTGTGCATTTTTCCGCCGGACGAACTTGGTGCCAAGGGGTTCGGCTACTCTTTTTTGGGTGCGGCTATACCCGCGGCCTATTTTTGGTGCGGGAAGGGGGTGGCCAAAGTCTCGGCCCATTCCGAGGAAGGCGGATGAAGTTCGCCTGCCCCACACCCCAAGGCTATAGCCCACCCCTTTTTTGGGCATTTTTCTGCAGGACGAACTTGGCCCCAAGGAGTTCGGCTGCTCTTTTTTGGGCGCGGCTGTGCCCGCGGCCTATTTTTGGAGCGGGCAGTGGGTGGGCAACGTCTCGGCTCATTCTGAGGAAGGCGGATGAACTTTGCCGGCCCCACGCCCCAAGGCTATAGCAAACCCCTTTTTTGTGCATTTTTCCGCCGGACGAACTTGGTGCCAAGGGGTTCGGCTACTCTTTTTTGGGTGCGGCTATACCCGCGGCCTATTTTTGGTGCGGGAAGGGGGTGGCCAAAGTATCGGCCCATTTCGAGGAAGGCGGATGAACTTTCCAGGCCCCACGCCCAAAGGCTATAGCACATCCCTTTTTTGGGCATTTTTCCGTGGGACGAACTTGGCGCCAAGGGGTTCGGCTGCTCTTTTTTGGGCGCGGCTCTGCCCACGGCATATTTTTGTCGCGGGGAGGGGGTGCGCAAAGTCTCGGCCCATTCCGAGTGCGGCGGACGGAGTGCGCCCTCCCCACGCCCCGAGGCTATAGCCCACCCCTTTTTTGGGCATTTTTCCGCAGGACGAACTTGGCGCCAAGGGGTTCGGTTGTTCTTTTTTGGGCGCAGCTGTGCCCGCGGCCTATTTTTGGAGCGGGCAGTGGGTGGGCAACGTCTCGGCCCATTCTGAGGAAGGCGGTTGAACTTTGCCGACCCCACGCCCCAAGGCTATAGCACACCCCTTTTTTGGGCATTTTTCCGCCGGACGAACTTGGCGCCAAGGGGTTCGGCTGCACTTTTTTGGGCGCGGCTGCGCCCGCGGCCTATTTTTGTCGCGGGGAGGGGGTGGCCAAAGTCTCGGCCCATTCCGAGGAAGGCGGACGAAGTGCGCCAGCCCCACGCCCCAAGGCTATAGCCCACCCCTTTTTTTAGCATTTTTCCGCAGGACGAACTTGGCGCCAAGGGGTTCGGTTGCTCTTTTTTGGGCGCGGCTGTGCCCGCGGCCTATTTTTGGAGCGGGGAGTGGATCGGCAACGTCTCGGCCCATTCTGAGGAAGGCGGATGAACTTTCCCGGCCCCACGCCCCAAGGCTATAGCACATCCCTTTTTTGGGCATTTTTCCGCGGGATGAACCTGGCGCCAAGGGGTTCGGCTGCTCTTTTTTGGGCGCGGCTGTGCCCGCGGCCTATTTTTGTCGCGGGGTGGGGGTGGGCAAAGTCTCAGCCCATTCCCAGTCCGGCGGACGAAGTTCGCCAGCCCCACGCCCCGAGGCTATAGCCCACCCCTTTTTTGGGCATTTTTCCGCAGGACGAACTTGGCGCCAAGGGGTTCGGTTGCTCTTTTTTGGGCGAGGCTGTGCCCGCGGCCTATTTTTGGCGCGGGAAGGGGGTGGCCAAAGTCTCGGCCCATTCCAAGGAAGGCGGATGAACTTTGCAGGCCCCACGCCCAAGGGCTATAGCACATCCCTTTTTTGGGCATTTTTCCGCGGGACGAACTTGGCGCCAAGGGGTTCGGCTGCTCTTTTTCGCGCGCGGCTGTGCCCGCGGCCTATATTTGTCGCGGGGAGGGGGTGGGGAAAGTCTCGGCCCATTCCGAGTCCGACGGACGAAGTTCGCCCACCCCACGCCCCGAGGCTATAGCCCACCCCTTTTTTGGGCATTTTTCCGCAGGACGAACTTGGCGCCAAGGGGTTCGGTTGTTCTTTTTTGGGCGCGGCTGTGCCCGCGGCCTATTTTTGGAGCGGGCAGTGGGTGGGCAACGTCTCGGCCCATTCTGAGGAAGGCGGTTGAACTTTGCCGACCCCACGCCCCAAGGCTATAGCACACCCCTTTTTTGGGCATTTTTCCGCAGGACGAGCTTGGCGCCAAGGGGTTCGGTTGCTATTTTTTGGGCGCGGCTGTGCCCGCGTTCTATTGTTGGAAAGGGCAGTGGTTTGGCAACGTCTCGGCCCATTCTAAGGAAGGCGGATGAACTTTGCCGGCCGCACGCCCCAAGGCTATAGCACACCCCTTTTTTGGGATTTTTTCCGCCGGACGAACTTGGCGCCAAGGGGTTCGGCTGCTCTTTTTTGGGCGCGGCTGTGCCCGCGGCCTGTTTTTGTCGCGGGGAGGGGGTGGCCAAAGTCTCAGCCCATTCCGAGGAGGGCGGACGAAGTGCGCCAGCCCCACACCCCAGGGCTACAGCCCACCCCTTTTTTGGGCATTTTTCCGCAGGACGAACTTGGTGCCAAGGGGTTCGGCTGCTCTTTTTTGGGCGCGGGCTTATTTTTGCCGTGGGGACCGGGTGGACAAAGTCTCGGCCCATTCCGAGGAAGGCGGACGAAGTTCGCCAGCCCCACGCCCCAACGCTGTAGCCCACCTCTTTTTTGGGCATTTTTCCGCAGGACGAACTTGGCGCCAAGGGGTTCGGCTGCTCTTTCTAGGGCGCGGTTGTGCCCGCTGCCTATTTTTGTCATGGGGAGCGGGTGGGAAAAGTCTCAGCCCATTCCGAGTCCGGTGGACGAACTTTGCCGGCCCCACGCCCCAAGGCTATAGCAGACCCCTTTTTTATGCATTTCTCCGCAGGACGAACTTGGCGCCAAGGGGTTCGGCTGCTCTTTTTTGTCGCGGCTGTGCCCGCGGCATATTTTTGGCGCGGGGAGGGGGTGGCCAAAGTCTCGGCCCATTCCGAGGAAGGCGGATGAACTTTGCCGGCCCCATGCCCAAAGGCTATAGCACACCCCTTTTTTGGGCATTTTTCCGCGGGACGAACTTGGCGCCAAGGGGTTCGGCAGCTCTTTTTTGGGCGCAGCTGTGCCCCGGCCTATTTTTGTCACGGGGAGGGGGTGGGCAAAGTCTCGGCCCCTTCCGAGGAAGGCGGACGAGGTTCGCCAGCCCCACGCCCCAAGGCTATAGCCCACCCCCTTTTTGGGCATTTTTCCGCAGGACGAACTGGGCGCCAAGGGGTTCGGCTGCTCTTTTTTGGGCGCGGCTGTGCCCGTGGCCTATTTTTATCGCGGGGAGGGGGCGGACAAAGTCTCGGAACATTCTGAGTCCGGCGGACGAAGTGCGCCAGCCCCACACCCCAAGGCTATAGCCCACCCTTTTTTTGGGCATTTTTCCGCAGGACGAACTTGGCGCCAAGGGGTTCGGCTGCTCTTTTTTGGGCGCGGCTATGCCCGCGGCCTATTTCTGTCATGGGGAGGGGGTGGGAAAAGTCTCAGCCCATTCCGAGTCCGGCGGACGAACTTTGCTGGCCCACGCCCCAAGGCTATAGCACACCCCTTTTTTCTGCATTTCTCCGCAGGACGAACTTGTTGCCAAGGGGTTCGGCTGCTCTTTTTTGGGCGCGGGTGTGCCCGCAGCCTATTTTTGTCGCGGGGAGGGGGTGGGCAAAGTCTCGGCACATTCCGAGTCCGGCGGTCGAAGTTCGCCCGGCCGACGCCCCAAGGCTGTAGCCCACCCCCTTTTTGAGCATTTTTCCGCAGGACGAACTTGGCGACAAGGGGTTCGGCTGCTCTTTTTTGGGCGCGGCTGATCCCGCGGCCTATTTTTGTCACGGGGAGGGGGTGGGAAAGTCTCGTCCCATTCCGAGTCCGGCGGATGAAGTTCGCCCGCCCCACACGTTGAGGCTATAGCCCACCCCGTTTTTGGGCATTTTTCCGCAGGATGAACTTGGCACAAAGGGGTTCGGCTGCTCTTTTTTGGGTGCCCCTGTGCCCGCGGCCAATTTTTGTCGCGGGGAGGGGGTGGGCAAAGTCTCGGCCCATTCCGAGTCCAGCGGACGAAGTTCGCCAGCCCCACGCCCCAAGGCTATACCCCACCCCTTTTTTGGGCATTTTTCCGCAGGTCGAACTTGGCACCAAGGGGTTCGGCTGCTCTGTTTTGGGTGCGGCTGTGCCCGCGGCCTATTGTTTGCGCGGGGAGGGGGTGGTCAAAGTCTCAGCCCATTCCGAGTCCGGCGGACGAACTCATGCAGCCCCTGGCCGCAAGGCTATAGCACACCTCTTTTTTAGGCATTTTTCCGCAAAACGAACTTGGTGCCAAGGGGTTCGACAGCACTTTTTTGGGCGCGGCTGTGCCCGCGGCCTATTTTTGGCGCGGGGAGTCGGTGGTCAAAGTCGCGGCCCATTCCGAGCAAGGCGGAGGAATTTTGCCGGCCGCACGCCCAAAGGCTATAGCACACCCCTCTTTTGGGCATTTTTCCGCTGGACGAACTTGGGGCCATGGGGTTCGGGTTCTCTTTTTTGGGCGCGGCTGTGCCCGTGGCCTATTTTTGTCACGGGGAGGGGGTGTGGAAAGCGTCGTCCCATTCCGAGTCCGGCGGACGAAGTTTGCCCGCCCCACGCCCCAAGGCCATTGCCCACCCCCTTTTTGGGCATTTTTCAGCAGGACGAACTTGGCGCCAAGGGGTTCGGCACCTCTATTTTGGGCGCAGCTGTGCCCGCAGCCTATTTTTAGCGCGGCGAGGGGGTGGGAAAAGTCTGGGCCCATTCCGAGTCCGGCGAACAAAGTCCGCCCGCCCCACGCCCCAAGGCTATAGCCCACCCCTTTTTTGGGCATTTTTCCGCAGGACGAACTTGGCGCCAAGGGGTTCGGCTTCTCTTTTTTGGGCGCGGCAGTGCCCGCGGCCTATATTTGTCATGGGGAGGGGGTGGGAAAAGTCTCGGCCCATTCCGAGTCCAGCGGACAAACTTCAGCCGCCCCACGCCCGAAGGCTATAGCACACCCCTTTTTTGGGCATTTTTCCGTAGGACGAACTTGGCGCCAAGTGGTTCGGCTGCTCTTTTTTGTGCGTGGCTGTGCCTGCGCCTAATTTTTGGCGGGGAGGGGGTGGTCAAAGTCTCTGCCCATTCCGAGTCTGGCGGACGAACTTTGCCGGCCCCACGCCCAAAGGCTATAGCACACCCCTTTTTTGGGCATTTTTCCGCAGGACGAACTTGGTGCCAAGGGGTTCGGCCGGTCTTTTTTGGGTGCGGGAGTGCCCGTGGCCTATTTTTGTCGCGGGGAGGGGGTGGGTAATGTCTCGGTGCATTCCGAGTTCGGCGGACGAAGTTCGCCGGCCCCACGACCCAAGGCTATAACCCACCCCCTTTTTAGGCATTTTTCCGCTGGACGAACTTGGCGCCAAAGGGTTCGGCTGCTCTTTTTTAGGCGCGGCTGTGCCCACGGCCTATTTTTGGTTTGGGGAGGGGGTGGCCAAAGTCTCGGCCCCATTCGAGGAAGGCGGATGAACTTTGCCGGCCCCACGCCCAAAGGCTAAATCACACCCCTTTTTTGGGCATTTTTCCGCAGGTCGAACTTGGCGCCAAGGGGTTCGGCTGCTCTTTTTTGGGCGCGACTGAGCCCGCGGCCTATTTTTGGCACGGGAAGGGGGTGGCCAAAGTCTCGGCCCATTCCGACGAAGGCGGATGAACTTTTCCGGCCCCACGCCCAAAGGCTTTAGTACACCCCTTTTTTGGGCATTTTTCCGCAGGACGAACTTGGCGCCAAGGGGTTCGGCTGCTCTTTTTTGGGCGCGGCTGTGCATGCCGCCTATTTTTGTCGCGGGGAGGGGGTGGGAAAAGTCTCGGCCAATTCTGAGTCTGGCGGACGAAGGTCGCCGGCCCCACGCCCCAAGGCTATATAGCCCACCCCTTTTTTGGGCATTTTTCCTCAGGACGAACTTGGCGCCAAGGGGTTCGGATGCTCTTTTTTGGGCGCGACTGAGTCCGCGGCCTATTTTTGGCATGGGGAGGGGGTGGCCAAAGTCTCGGCCCATTCCGAAGAAGGCGGATGAACTTTTCCGGCCCCACGCCCAAAGGCTAAATCACACCCCTTTTTTGGGCATTTTTCCGCAGGTCGAACTTGGCGCCAAGGGGTTCGGCTGCTCTTTTTTGGGCGCGACTGAGCCCGCGGCCTATTTTTGGCACGGGAAGGGGGTGGCCAAAGTCTCGGCCCATTCTGACGAAGGCGGATGAACTTTTCCGGCCCCACGCCCAAAGGCTTTAGTACACCCCTTTTTTGGGCATTTTTCCGCAGGACGAACTTGGCGCCAAGGGGTTCGGCTGCTCTTTTTTGGGCGCGGCTGTGCATGCCGCCTATTTTTGTCGCGGGGAGGGGGTGGGAAAAGTCTCGGCCAATTCTGAGTCTGGCGGACGAAGGTCGCCGGCCCCACGCCCCAAGGCTATATAGCCCACCCCTTTTTTGGGCATTTTTCCTCAGGACGAACTTGGCGCCAAGGGGTTCGGATGCTCTTTTTTGGGCGCGGCTGAGTCCGCGGCCTATTTTTGGCACGGGGAGGGGGTGGCCAAAGTCTCGGCCCATTCCGAAGAAGGCGGATGAACTTTTCCGGCCCCACGCCAAAGGCTATAGCACACCCCTTTTTTGGGCATTTTTCCGCAGGACGAACTTGGCGCCAAGGGGTTCGGCTGCTCTTTTTTTGGCGCGGCTATGCCCGCGGCCTATATCTGTCACGGGGAGGGTGTGGGCAAAGTCTCGGCCAACTCCGAGTCTGGCGGACGAAGGTCGCCGGCCCCACGGGCCAAGGCTATTGCCCACCCCTTTTTTGGGCATTTTTCCGCAGGACGAACTTGGCGCCAAGGGTTCGGCTGCTCTTTTTTGGGCGCGGCTGTAACCGCGGCCTATTTTTGTCGCGGGGAGGGGGTGGGCAAAGTCTCGGCCCATTCCGAGGAAGGCGGACGAAGTATGCCGGCCCTATGCCCAAACGCTATAGCACACCCCTTTTTTGGGCATTTTTCCGCAGGACGACCTTGGCGCCAAGGGGTTCGGATGCTCTTTTTTGGGCGCGGCTGTGCCGGCGGCATATTTTTGTCGCGGGGAGGGGGTGGGCAATGTCTCGGCCCATTCCGAGTCCGGCGGACGCAGTTCGCCAGCCCCACGCCGAAAGGCTATAGCGCACCCATTTTTTGGGCATTTTTCCGCAGGACGAACTTGGCTCCACGGGGTTCGGCTGCTCTTTTTTTGGCGCGGCTATGCCCGCGGCCTATATCTGTCATGGGGAGGGAGTGGGCAAAGTCTCGGCCAATTCCGAGTCTGGCGGACGAAGGTCGCCGGCCCCACGCCCCAAGGCTATTGCCCACCCCTTTTTTGGGCATTTTTCCGCAGGACGAACTTGGCGCCAAGGGTTCGGCTGCTCTTTTTTGGGCGCGACTGTAACCGCGGCCTATTTTTGTCGCGGGGAGGGGGTGGCCAAAGTCTCGGCCCATTCCGAGGAAGGCGGACGAAGTATGCCGGCCCTATGCCCAAAGGCTATAGCACACCCCCTTTTTGGGCATTTTTCCGCAGGACGAACTTGGCGCCAAGGGGTTCGGCTGCGCCCGCGGCATATTTTTGTCGCGGGGAGGGGGTGTGCAATGTCTCGGCCCATTCCGAGTCCGGCGGACGAAGTTCGCCAGCCCCACGCCCAAAGGCTATAGCGCACCCCTTTTTTGGGCATTTTTCCGCAGGACGAACTTGGCTCCAAGGGGTTCGACTGCTCTTTTTTGGGCGCGGCTGGGCCCGCATCCTATTTTTGTCGCGGGGAGGGGGTGGGCAAAGTCTCGGCCCATTCTGAGTCAGGCGGACGAATTTTGCCGGCCCCACGCCCAAAGGCTATAGCACACCCCTTTTTTGGGCTTTTTTCTGCAGGACGAACTTGGCGCCAAGGGGTTCGGGTTCTCTTTATTGGGGGCGGCTGTGCCCGCGGCCTATTTTTGTCGCGGGGAGGGGGTGGGCAAAGCCTCGGCCCATTCCGAGTCGGGCGGACGAAGTTTGCCAGCCCCACCCCCCAAGGCTATAGCCCACCCCTTTTTTGGACATTTTTCAGCAGGACGAACTTGGCGCCAAGGGGTTCGGCTGCTCTTTTTTTGGCGCGCCTGTGCCCGCGGCCTATTTGTTTCGCGGGGAGGGGGTGGGAAAAGTGTCGGCCCATTCCGAGTCCGGCGGACGAACTTCGGCAGGCCAACGCCCCAAGGCTGTAGGACACCCCTTTTTTGGGCATTTTTCCGCAGGACGAACTTGGCGCCAAGGGGTTCGGCTGCTCGTTTTTGGGAACGGCTGTGCCCGCTGCCTATTTTTGTCGCGGGGAGGGGGTGTTCAATGTCCCGTCCCATTCTGAGTCCGGCGGACGAAGTTTGCCACCCCACGCCCCAAGGCTATAGCCCACCCCCTTTTTGGGCATTTTTCCGCAGGACGAAGTTGGCGACAAGGGGTTTGGCTGCTCTTTTTTCGGCACGGCTGTGCCCGCGGCCTATTTTTGTCGTGGGGAGAAGGTGGGAAAAGTCTCGGCCCATTCCGAGTCCGGCGGACGAAGTTCGCCCGCCCCACGCCCCATGGCTATAGCCCACCCCTTTTTTGGGCATTTTTCCGCAGGACGAACTTCGCGACAATGGGTTCGGCTGCTTTTTTTTTGGGCGCGGCTGTGCCCGCGGCCTATTTTTATCACAGGGAGGGGGTGGGCAAAGTCTCGGCCCATTCCGAGTCCGGCGGACGAAGTTCGCCCGCCCCACGCCCCAAGGCTATAGCGCACCCCTTTTTTGGGCATTTTTCCGCGGAACGAACTTGGCGCCAAGGGGTTCGGCTGCTCTATTTTGGGCGCGGCTGTGCCAGCGGCCTATTTTTGGCGCGGGGATGGGTGGTCAAACTCTCGGCCCATTCCGAGTCCGCGGACAAACTCCGGCAGCCCCACGCCCCATGGCTATAGCACACCTCTTTTTTAGGTATTTTGCTGCAGGACGAACTTGGCGCCAAGGGGTTTGACTGCTCTGTTTTGGGTGCAGCTGTGCCCGCGGCCTATTTTTGGCATGGGGACGGGCTGGGCAAAGTCTCGGCCCATTCCAAGGAAGGCGGGGGAATTTAACCGGCCCCACGCCCAAAGGCTATAGCACACCCCTTTTTTGGGAATTTTTCCGCAGGACGAACTTGGCGCCAAGGGGTTCGGGTTCTCTTTATTGGGGGCGGCTGTGCCCGCGGCCTATTTTTATCGCGGGGAGGGGGTGGGAAAAGTCTCGGCACATGCCGAGTCCGGCGGACGAAGTTCGCCAGCCCCACGCCCCAAGGCTATAGCCCACCCCTTTTTTGGGCATTTTTCCTCAGGACGAACTTGGTGCCAAGGGGTTCGGCTGCTCTTTTTTGGACGCGGCTGTGAACGCGTCCTATTTTTGTCGCGGGGAGGGGGTGGGCAAAGTCTCGGCCCATTCCGAGGAAGGCGGAGGAATTTTGCCTGCCCCACGCCCAAAGGCTATAGCACACACCTTTTTTGGGCTTTTCTCCGCAGGACGAACTTGGCGCCAAGGGGTTCGGGTTCTCTTTTTTGGGAGCGACTGTGCCCGCGGCCTATTTTTGTCGCGGGGAGGGGGTGGGCAAAGCCTCGGCCCATTCCGAGTCCGGCGGACGAAGTTTGCTCGCCCCACGCCCCATGGCTATAGCCCACCCCTTTTTTGGGCATTTTTCCGCAGGACGAACTTGGCGACAATGGGTTCGACTGCTCTTTTTTGGGCGCGGCTGTGCCCGCGGCCTATTTTTATCGCGGGGAGGGGGTGGGAATAGTCTCGGCACATTCCGAGTCCGGCGGACGAAGTTTGCCAGCCCCACGCCCCATGGCTATAGCACACACCTTTTTTGGGCTTTTTTCCGCAGGACGAACTTGGCGCCAAGGCGTTCGGGTTCTCTTTTTTGGGAGCGACTGTGCCCGCGGCCTATTTTTGTCGCGGGGAAGGGATGGGCAAAGCCTCGGCCCATTCCGAGTCCGGCGGACGAAGTTTGCTCGCCCCACGCCCAAGGCTATAGCTCACCCCCTTGTTGGGCATTTTTCCACAGGAAGAACTTGGCGCCAAGGGGTTCGGCTGCTCTTTTTTGGGCGCGGCTGTGCCCGCGGCCTATTTTTATCACGGGGAGGGGGTGGACAAAGTCTCGGCCCATTCCGAGTCCAGCGGACGAACTTCGGCAGCCCCACGCCCCAAGGCTATAGTACAGCCCTTCTTTGGGCATTTTTCCGTAGGACGAACTTGGCGCCAAGGGGTTCGACTGCTCTTTCTTACGCGCGGCTGTGCCCGCGGCCTATTTTTGGTGCGGGGAGGGAGTTGGCAATGTCTCGGCCCATTCCGAGGAAGGAGGATGAACTTTGGCGGCCCCACGCCCAAAGGCTATAGCACACCCCTATTTTGGGCATTTTTCCGCAGGACGAACTTGGTGCCAAGGGGTTCGGCTGCTCTTTTTTGGGCAAGGCTGTGCCCGTGGCCTATTTTTATCTGGGGAGGGGGTGGTCAATGTCTCGGCCCATTCCGAGTCCGGTGGACGAAGTTCGCCCGCCCCACGCCCCAGGGCTATAGCCAACCCCTTTTTTAGGCATTTTTCTACAGGACGAACTTTGCGCCAAGGGGTTCAGCTGCTCTTTTTTGGGCGCGGCTGCGCCCGCGGCCTATTTTTGTCGCGGGGAGGGAGTGGTCAATGTCTCGGCCCATTCCGAGTCCGGCGGACGTAGTTCGCCAGCCCCACGCCCCAAGGCTATAGCCCACCCCCTTTTTGGGCATTTTTCCGCAGGACGAACTTGGCGCCAAGGGGTTCGGCTGCTCTTTTTTGGGCGCGGCTGTGCCCGTGGCCTATTTTTGTCGCGGGGAGGGGGTGGGCAACGCCTCGGCCCATTCGGAGTCCGGCGGATGAAGTTCGCCTGCACCACGCCCCAAGGCTATAGCCCACTCCCTTTTTGGGCATTTTTCCGCAGGACGAATTTGGCGCCGTGGGGTTCGTCTGCTTTGTTTCGGGCGCGGCTGCGTCCGCGGCCTATCTTTGATGCGGGGAGGGGGTGGTCAAAGTCTCGGCCCATTCCGAGTTCGGCGGACGAGGTGCGCCAGCCCCACGCCCCAAGGCTATAGCCCACTCCCTTTTTTGGGCATTTTTCCGCATGACGAACTTGTCGCCAAGGGGTTCGGCGGTTCTTTTTTGGGTGTGGCTGTGCCCATGGCCTATTTTTGGCGCGGGGAGGGGGTGGGAAAAGTCTCGGCCCATTCCGAGGAAGGCGGATGAACTTTACCGTTCCCACGCCCAAAGGCTATAGCACACCCCTTTTTTGTGCATTTTTCCGCAGGACGAACTTGGCGCCAAGGGGTTTGGCTGCTCTTTTTTGGGCGCGGCTGTGCCCGCGGCCTATTTTTGTCGCGGGGAGGGGGTGGGAAAAAATTCAGCCCATTCAGAGTCCGGCGGACGAACATCGGCAGCCCCACGCCCCAAGGCTGTAGCACACCCCTTTTTTGGGCATTTTTCCGCAGGACGAACTTGGCGCCAAGGGGTTCGCCTGCTCTTTTTCGGGCACGGCTGTGTCGGCGGCCTATTTTTGTCGCGGGGAGGGGGTGGGAAAAGTCTCGGCCCATTCCGAGTCCGGCGGACGAAGTTCGCCAGCCCCACGCCCCAAGGCTATAGCCCACCCCCTTTTTGGGCATTTTTCCGCAGGACGAACTTGACGCCAAGGGGTTCGGCTGCTCTTTTTTGGGCGCGGCTGTGCCCGTGGCCTATTTTTGTCGTGGGGAGGGGGTGGGCAACGCCTCGGCCCATTCGGAGTCCGGCGGACGAAGTTCGCCTGCACCACGCCCCAAGGCTATAGCCCACTCCCTTTTTTGGGCATTTTTCCGCATGACGAACTTGTCGCCAAGGGGTTCGGCGGTTCTTTTTTGGGTGTGGCTGTGCCCATGGCCTATTTTTGGCGCGGGGAGGGGGTGGGAAAAGTCTCGGCCCATTCCGAGTCCGGCGGATGAACTTCGGCAGCCCCACGCCCCAAGGCTATACCACACCCCTTTTTTGAGCATTTTTCCGCAGGACGAACTTGACGCCAAGGGGTTCGCCTGCTCCTTTTTGGGCGCGGCTGTGCCCACGGCCTATTTCCGGCGCCGGTAGGGGGTTAGCAAAATCGCGACCCGTTCCAAGGAAGGCGGACGAACTTTGCCGGCCCCACGCCCAAAGGCTATAGCACACCCCTTTTTTGGGCATTTTTCCGCAGGACTAACATGGTGCCACGGGGTTCGGCTGCTCTTTTTTGGGCGCGGCTGTGCCCGCGGACTATTTTTCTCGTGGGGAGGGGGTGGCCAAAGTCTGGGCCCATTCCGAGGAAGGCGGACGAAGTTCACCGGCCCCACGCCCAAAGGCTATAGCACACCCCTTTTTTGGGCATTTTCCGCAGGACGAACTTACTGCCTAGGATTCGGCTGCTCTTTTTTGGGCGCGGCTGTGCCTGAGGCCTAGTTTTGTCGCGGGGAGGGGGTGGGAAACGTCTCGGCCCATTCCGAGTCCTGCAGACGAGCTTCGGCAGCCCCACGCCCCAAGGCTATAGTGCACCCCTTTTTTGGGCATTTTTCCGCAGGACGAACTTGGCGCCAAGGGGTTCGGCTGCTCTTTATTGGGCGCGGCTGTGCCCGCGGAATTTTTTTTTGTGGGGAGAGGGTGGGCCAAGTCTCGACGCATTCCGAGTCCGGCGGACGAAGTTCGCCAGCCCCACGCCCCAAGGCTATAGCGCACCCCTTTTTTGGGCATTTTTCCGCAGGACGAAGTTGGCGCCAAGGGGTTCGGCGGCTCTTTTTTGGGCGCGGCTGTGCCCACGGCCTATTTTTGTTGCGGGGAGGGGTGGGAAAAAATTCGGCCCATTCGGAGTCCGGCGGACGAACTTCGGCAGCCCCACGCCCCAAGGCTATAGCACACCCCTTTTTTGGGCATTTTCCGCAGGACGAACTTGGCGCCAGGGGGTTCGCTTGCTCTTTATTGGGCGCGGCTGTGCCGCGGCATTTTTTGGCGTGGGGAGGGGGTGGGAAAAGTCTCGGCCCATTCCGAGTCCGGCGGATGAACTTCGGCAGCCCCACGCCCCAAGGCTATACCACACCCCTTTTTTGAGCATTTTTCCGCAGGACGAACTTGACGCCAAGGGGTTCGCCTGCTCCTTTTTGGGCGCGGCTGTGCCCACGGCCTATTTTTGGCGCCGGTAGGGGGTTAGCAAAATCGCGACCCGTTCCAAGGAAGGCGGACGAACTTTGCCGGCCCCATGCCCAAAGGCTATAGCACACCCCTTTTTTGGGCATTTTTCCGCAGGACGAACATGGTGCCACGGGGTTCGGCTGCTCTTTTTTGGGCGCGGCTGTGCCCGCGGCCTATTTTTGTCGCGGGGAGGGGGTGGGCAAAGCCTCGGCCCATTCCGAGTCGGGCGGACGAAGTTTGCCAGCCCCACCCCCCAAGGCTATAGCCCACTCCTTTTTTGGACATTTTTCAGCAGGACGAACTTGGCGCCAAGGGGTTCGGCTGCTCTTTTTTTGGCGCGCCTGTGCCCGCGGCCTATTTGTTTCGCGGGGAGGGGGTGGGAAAAGTGTCGGCCCATTCCGAGTCCTGCGGACGAACTTCGGCAGGCCAACGCCCCAAGGCTGTAGGACACCCCTTTTTTGGGCATTTTTCCGCAGGACGAACTTGGCGCCAAGGGGTTCGCCTGCTCTTTATTGGGTGCGGCTGTGCCCGCGGCATTTTTTGTCTTGGGGAGGGGGTGGGCAAAGTCTCGACGCATTCCGAGTCCGTCGGACGAAGTTCGCCAGCCCCACGCCCCAAGGCTATAGCACACCCCTTTTTTGGGCATTTTTCCGCAGGACGAACTTGGCGCCAGGGGGTTCGCCTGCTCTTTATTGGGCGCGGCTGTGCCACGGCATTTTTTGTCGTGGGGAGGAGGTGGGCAAAGTCTCGACGCATTCCGAGTCCGGCGGACGAAGTTCGCCAGCCCCACGCCCCAAAGCTATTGCACACCCCTTTTTTGAGCGTTTTTCCGCAGGACGAACGTGGCGCCAAGGGGTTCGCCTGCTCTTTATTGGGTGCGGCTGTGCCCGCGGCATTTTTTGTCTTGGGGAGGGGGTGGGCAAAGTCTCGACGCATTCCGAGTCCGTCGGACGAAGTTCGCCAGCCCCACGCCCCAAGGCTATAGCACACCCCTTTTTTGGGCATTTTTCCGCAGGACGAACTTGGCGCCAGGGGGTTCGCCTGCTCTTTATTGGGCGCGGCTGTGCCGCGGCATTTTTTGCCGTGGGGAGGAGGTGGGCAAAGTCTCGACGCATTCCGAGTCCGGCGGACGAAGTTCGCCAGCCCCACGCCCCAAAGCTATTGCACACCCCTTTTTTGGGCATTTTTCCGCAGGACGAACTTGGCGCCAAGGGGTTCGCCTGCTCTTTTTTGGGCACGGCTGTGTCCGCGGCCTATTTTTTTCGTGGGGAGGGGGTGGGCAGTGTCTCCGCCCATTCCGAGCAAGGCGGACGAAGTTCGCCAGCCCCACGCCCCAAGGCTATAGCCCACCCCTTTTTTGGGCATTTTTCCGCAGGATGAACTTGGTGCAAAGGGGTTCGGCTGCCCTGTTTTGAGCGCGGCTGTGCCCACGGCCTATTTTTGTCGCGGGGAGGGGGTGGGAAATGTCTCGGCCCATTCCAAGTCCGGCGGACGAACTTTGCCGGCCCCACGCCCTAAGGCTATAGCACACCCCTGTTTTGAGCATTTTTCGGATGGACGAACTTGGCGCCAAGGGGTTCGGCTGCTCTTTTTTGGGCGTGGTTGTGCCGGCGGCCTATTTTTGTCGTGGGGAGAGGGTGGACAAAGTCTCCGCCCATTCCGAGGAAGGCGGACGAAGTTCGCCAGTCCCACGCCTCAAGGCTATAGCCCATCCCTTTTTTGAGCATTTTTCCGGAGGACGAACATCGCGCCAAGGGGTTTGGCTGCTCTTTTTTGGCGCGGATGTGCCCGCGGCCTATTTTTGTCGTGAGGAGGGGGTGGGCAAAGTCTCTGCCCATTCCATGGAAGGCGGACGAAGTTCGCCAGCCCCACGCCCCAAGGCTATAGCCCACCCCTTTTTTGGGCATTTTTCCGCAGGACGAACTTGGCGCCAAGGGGTTCGGCTGCTCTTTTTTGGACGTGGCTGTGCCCGCGGCCTATTTTTGTCGCGGGGAGGGGTGGGAATAAATTCGGCCCATTCAGAGTCCGGCGGACGAACTTCGGCAGCCCCACGCCCCAAGCCTATAGCGCACCCCTTTTTTGGGCATTTTTCCGCAGGACGAATTTGGCTCCAAGGGGTTCGGCTGCTCTTTTTTGGGCGCGGCTGTGCCCGCGTCCTATTTTTGTCGCGGGGAGGGGGTGGCAAAGTCTCGGCCCATTCCGAGGAAGGCGGACGAATTTTGCCGACCCCACGCCCAAAGGCTATAGCACACCCCTTTTTTGGGCTTTTTTCCGCTGGACGAACTTGGCGCCAAGGGGTTTGGGTTCTCTTTTTTGGGGGCGGCTGTGCCCGCGGCCTATTTTTGTCGCGGGGAGGGGGTGGGCAAAGCTTCGGCCCATTCCGAGTCGGGCGGACGAAGTTTGCCAGCCCCACCCCCCAATGCTATAACCCACCCCTTTTTTGGCCATTTTTCCGCAGGACGAACTTGGCTCCAAGGGGTTCGGCTGCTCTTTTTTGTGCGCGGCTGTGCCCGTGTCCTATTTTTGTCGCGGGGAGGGGGTGGGCAAAGTCTCGGCCCATTCCGAGGAAGGCGGACGAATTTTGCCGACCCCACGCCCAAAGGCTATAGCACACCCCTTTTTTGGGCTTTTTTCCACAGGACGAACTTGGCGCCAAGGGGTTAGGGTTCTCTTTTTTGGGGGCGGCTGTGCCCGCGGCCTATTTTTGTCGCGGGGAGGGGGTGGGCAAAGCTTCGGCCCATTCCGAGTCGGGCGGACGAAGTTTGCCAGCCCCACCCCCCAAGGCTATAACCCACCCCTTTTTTGGACATTTTTCAGCAGGACGAACTTGCCGCCAAGGGGTTCGGCTGCTCTTTTTTGGGCGCGCCTGTGCCCGTGGCCTATTTGCTTCGCGGTGAGGGTGTGGGAAATGTCTCGTCCCATTCTGAGTCCGGCGGACGAGTTTGCCAGCCCCACGCCCCAAGGCTATAGCCCACCCCCTTTTTGGGCATTTTTCCACAGGACGAAGTTGGCGACTAGGGGTTCGGCTGCTCTTTTTTGGGCACGGCTGTGCCCGCGGCCTATTTTTGTCGCGGGGAGGGGGTGGGGAAAGGCTCGGCCCATTCCGAGTCCGACGGACGAAGTTCGCCCGCCCCATACCCCTAGGCTATAGGCCCGCCCCTTTTTGGGCATTTTTCTGCTGGACGAACATGGTGCCAAGGGGTTCGGTTGCTCTTTTTTGGGCGCGGCTGTGCCCGCGGCCTATTCTTGTTGTGGGGAGGGGGTGAGAAAAGTCTCGGCCCATTCCGAGTCCGCCGGACGAACTTCGGCAGCCCCACGACCCAAGGCTATCGCACACCCCTTTTTTGGGCATTTTTCCGCAGGATGAGCTTGGCGCCAGGGGGTTCGGCTGCTCTTTTTTGGGCGCGGCTGTGCCCGCGGCCTATTTTTGTCACGGGGAGGGGGTGGGGAAAGTCGCGGCCCATTCCGAGTCCGGCAGACGAACTTTGCCGGCCCGACGCCCCTAGGCTATAGGCCACCCCCTTTTTGGGCATTTTTCGGCAGGACGAACTTGGCGCCCAGGGGTTCGGCTGCTCTTTTTTGGGCGCGGCTGTGCCTGCGGCCTATATTGGCACGGGGAGGGGGTGGCCAAAGTCTCGGCCCATTCGGAGGAAGGCGGATGAACTTTGCCGGCCCCACGCCCAAAGGCTTTAGCCCACCCCTTGTTTGGGCATTTTTCCGCAGGACGAACTTGGCGCCAAGGGGTTCGGCTGCTCTTTTTTGGGCGCGGCTGTGCCCACGGCCTATTTTTTTCGTGGGGAGGGGGTGGCAGAGTCTCGGCACTTTCCGAGTCCGGCGGACGAAGTTCGCCAGCCCCACGCCCCAAGGCAATAGCCCACCCCTTTTTTGGGCATTTTTCCGCTGGACGAACTTGGAGCCATCGGCTGCTCGTTTTTGGGCCCGGCATTGCCCGCGGCCTATTTTTTTCGTGGGGAGGGGGTGGCAAAGTCTCGGCACATTCCGAGTCCGGCGGATGAAGTTCGCCAGCCCCACGCCCCAAGGCTACAGCCCACCCTTTTTTTTGGCATTTTTCCGCAGGACGAACTTGGCACCAAGGTGTTCGGTGGCTCTTTTTTGGGCGCGGCTGTACCCACGGCCTATTTTTTTCGGCGGGAGGGGTTGGGCAAAGTCTCGGCCCATTCCGAGTAGGGCGGACGAAGTTCGCCAGCCCCACGCCCCAAGGTTATAGCCCACCCCTTTTTTGGGCATTTTTCCGCAGGACGAACTTGCCGCCATGGGGTTCGGCTGCTCTTTTTTGGGCGCGGCTGTGCCTGCGGCCTATTTTTGGCACGGGGAGGGGGTGGCCAAAGTCTCGGCCCATTCCGAGGAAGGTGGATGAACTTTGCCGGCCCCACGCCCAAAGGCTATAGCACACCCCTTTTTTGGGCATTTTTCCGCAGGACGAACTTGGCGCCAAGGGGTTCGGCTGCTCTCTTTTGGGCGCGGTTGTGCCCACGGCCAAATTTTGTCGCGGGGAGGGGTTCGGGAAAGTCTCGGCCCATTCCGAGTCTGGCGGACGAACTTTACCGGCCCCACGTCCCTATGCTATAGCTCACCCCCTTTTTAGGCATTTTTCAGCAGGACGAACTTGGCGCCCAGGGGTTCGGCTGCTCTTTTTTGGGCGCGGCTGTGCCTGCGGCCTATTTTTGTCACGGGGAGGGGGTGGCAAAAGTCTCAGCCCATTCCGAGGAAGGCGGATGAACATTGCCGGCCCCACGCCCAAAGGCTATAGCACACCCCTTTTTTGGGCATTTTTCCGCAGGACGAACCTGGCGCCAAGGGGTTCGGCTGCTCTGTTTTGGGCGCGGCTGTGCCCGCGGCCTATTTTTGTCGCGGGGAGACGGAGGGAAAAGTCTCGGCCCATTCCGAGTCCGGCGGACAAAATTTGCCGGCCCCACGCCCCAAGGCTATAGCACACCCCTTTTTTGGGCAATTTTCCGCAGGACGAACTTGGCGCCCAGGGGTTCGGCTGCTCTTTTTTGGGCGCGGCTGTGCCCACGGCCTATTTTTGTCTCGGGGAGAGGGTGGGAGAAGTCTCGGCCCATTCCGAGTCCGCCGGACGAACTTTACCGGACCCACGCCCCAAGGCTATAGCACACCCCTTTTTTGGGCATTTTTCCGCAGGACGAACATGGCGCCAAGCGGTTCGGCTGCTCTTTTTTGGCCGCGGCTGTGCCCGCGGCTTATTTTTGTCGCGGGGAGGGGTTGGGCAAAGTCTCGGCCCATTCCGAGTCCGGCGGACGACGTTCGCCGGCCCCACGCCCCAAGGCTACAGCCCACCCTTTTTTTGGCATTTTTCCGCAGGACGAACTTGGCGCCAAGGGGGTCGGCTGCTCTTTTTTGGGCGCGGCTGTGCCCGCGGCCTATTTTTTTCACGGGGAGGGGTTGGGCAAAGTGTCGGCCCATTCCGAGGAAGGCGGACGAAGTTCGCCAGCCCCACGCCCCGAGGCTATAGCCCACCCCTTTTTTGGGCATTTTTCCGCAGGACGAACTTGCCGCCATGGGGTTCGGCTGCTCTTTTTTGGGCGCGGCTGTGCTTGCGGCCTATTTTTGGCACAGGGAGGGGGTGGCCAAAGTCAAGGCCCATTCCGAGGAAGGCGGATGAACATTGCCGGCCCCACGCCCAAAGGCTATAGCACACCCCTTTTTTGGGCATTTTTCCGCAGGACGAACCTGGCGCCAAGGGGTTCGGCTGCTCTGTTTTGGGCGCGGCTGTGCCCGCGGCCTATTTTTGTCGCGGGGAGACGGAGGGAAAAGTCTCGGCCCATTCCGAGTCCGGCGGACAAAATTTGCCGGCCCCACGCCCCAAGGCTATAGCACACCCCTTTTTTGGGCAATTTTCCGCAGGACGAACTTGGCGCCCAGGGGTTCGGCTGCTCTTTTTTGGGCGCGGCTGTGCCCACGGCCTATTTTTGTCTCGGGGAGAGGGTGGGAGAAGTCTCGGCCCATTCCGAGTCCGCCGGACGAACTTTACCGGACCCACGCCCCAAGGCTATAGCACACCCCTTTTTTGGGCATTTTTCCGCAGGACGAACATGGCGCCAAGCGGTTCGGCTGCTCTTTTTTGGCCGCGGCTGTGCCCGCGGCTTATTTTTGTCGCGGGGAGGGGTTGGGCAAAGTCTCGGCCCATTCCGAGTCCGGCGGACGACGTTCGCCGGCCCCACGCCCCAAGGCTACAGCCCACCCTTTTTTTGGCATTTTTCCGCAGGACGAACTTGGCGGCAAGGGGGTCGGCTGCTCTTTTTTGGGCGCGGCTGTGCCCGCGGCCTATTTTTTTCACGGGGAGGGGTTGGGCAAAGTGTCGGCCCATTCCGAGGAAGGCGGACGAAGTTCGCCAGCCCCACGCCCCGATGCTATAGCCCACCCCTTTTTTGGGCATTTTTCCGCAGGACGAACTTGCCGCCATGGGGTTCGGCTGCTCTTTTTTGGGCGCGGCTGTGCTTGCGGCCTATTTTTGGCACAGGGAGGGGGTGGCCAAAGTCAAGGCCCATTCCGAGGAAGGCGGATGAACATTGCCGGCCCCACGCCCCAAGGTGATAGGACACCCCTTTTTTGGGCATTTTTCCGCAGGACGAACGTGGCGCCAAGGGGTTCGGCTAATCTTTTTTGGGCGCGGTTGTGCCCGCGGCCTATTTTTGTCGCGGGGAGACGGAGGGAAAAGTCTCGGCCCATTCCGAGTCCGGCGGACAAAATTTGCCGGCCCCACGCCCCAAGGCTATAGCACACCCCTTTTTTGGGCATTTTTCCGCAGGACGAACTTGGCGCCAGGGGGTTCGGTCGCTCTTTTTTGGGCGTGGCTTTGCCCGCGTCCTATTTTTGTTGCGGGGAGGGGTTGGGGAAAGTCTCGGCCCATTCCGAGTCCGGCGGACAAACTTTGCCGGCCCCACGCCCCTAGGCTATAGCCCGCCCCCTTTTTGGGCATTTTTCTGGGGGACGAACTTGGCGCCCAGGGGTTCGGCTGCTCTTTTTTGGGCGAGCCTGTGCCTGCGGCCTATTTTTGGCACGGGGAGGGGGTGGCCAAAGTCTCGGCCCATTCCGAGGAAGGCGGATGAACTTTGCCGGCCCCACGCCCCCAGGCTATAGCCCACCCCTTTTTTGGGCAATTTTCCGCAGCACGAACTTGGCGCCCAGGGGTTCGGCTGCTCTTTTCTGGACGCGGCTGTGCCCGCGGCCTATTTTTGTCGCGGGGAGAGGGTGGGTGAACTCTCGGCCCATTCCGAGTCCGCCGGACGAACTTTGCCGGACCCACGCCCCAAGGCAATAGCACACCCCTTTTTTGGGCATTTTTCCGCAGGACGAACTTGGCGCCAAGGGGTTCGGCTGCTCTTTTTTGGGCGCGGCTGTGCCCAAGGCCTATTTTTGTTGCGGGGAGAGGTTGGGCAAAGTCTCGGCCCATTCCGAGTCCGGCGGACGAAGTTCGCCAGCCCCACGCCCCAAGGCTACAGCCCACCCTTTTTTTTGGCATTTTTCCGCAGGACGAACTTGGCGCCATGGGGTTCGGCTGCTCTTTTTTGGGCGCGGCTGTGCCTGCGGCCTATTTTTGGCACGGGGAGGGGGTGCCCAAAGTCTCGGCCCATTCCGAGGAAGGCGGATGAACATTGCCGGCCCCACGCCCAAAGGCTATAGCACACCCCTTTTTTGGGCATTTTTCCGCAGGACGAACTTGGCGCCAAGGGGTTCGGCTGCTCTTTTTTGGGCGCGGCTGTGCCCGCGGCCTATTTTTGTCGCGGGGAGACGGAGGGAAAAGTCTCGGCCCATTCCAAGTCCGGCGGACAAAATTTGCCGGCCCCACGCCCCAAGGCTATAGCACACACCTTTTTTGGGCATTTTTCCGCAGGACGAACTTGGCGCCACGGGGTTCGGCTGCTCTCTTTTGGGCGCGGCTGTGCCCGCGGCCTATTTTGTTGTGGGGTGGGGGTTGTCAAAGTCTCGCCCCATTCTGAGTCCGGCGGACGAAGTTCGCCCGCCCCACGCCCCAAGGCTATAGCACACCCCTTTTTTGGGCATTTTTCCGCAGGACGAACATGGTGCCAGGGGGTTCGGCTGCTCTTTTTTGGGTGCGGTTGTGCCCACGGCCAATTTTCATCACGGGGAGGGGTTGGGGAAAGTCTCGGCCCATTCCGAGTCCAGCGGACGAACTTTGCCGGCCCCACGCCCCTCGGCTATAACTCACCCCCTTTTTGGGCATTTTTCAGCAGGACGAACTTGGCGCCCAGGGATTCGGCTGCTCTTTTTTGGGTGCGGCTGTGCCTGCGGCCTACTTTTGGCACTGGGAGGGGGTGGCCAAAGTCTCGGCCCATTCCGAGGAAGGCGGATGAACATTGCCGGCCCCACGCCCAAAGGCTATAGCACACCCCTTTTTTGGGCATTTTTCCGCAGGACGAACTTGGCGCCAAGCGGTTCGGCTGCTCTTTTTTGGGTGCGGCTGTGCCCGCGGCCTATTTTTGTCGCGGGGAGAGGGAGGGAAAAGTCTCGGCCCATTCCGAGTCCGGCGGACAAAATTTGCCGGCCCCACGCCCCAAGGCTATAGCACACCCCTTTTTTGGGCATTTTTCCGCAGGACGAACTTGGCGCCAGGGGGTTCGGCTGCTCGTTTTTGGGCGCGGCTGTGCCCGCGTCCTATTTTTGTCGCGGGGAGTGGTTGGGGAAAGTCTCGGCCCATTCCGAGTCCGGCGGACGAACTTTGCCGGCCCCACGTCCCTAGGCTATAGCCCACCCCCTTTTTGGGCATTTTTCTGGAGGACGAACTTGGCGCCCTGGGGTGCGGCTGCTCTTTTTTGGGCGCGGCTGTGCCTGCGGCCTATTTTTGGCATTGGGAGGGGGTGGCCAAAGTCTCGGCCCATTCCGAGGAAGGCGGATGAACTTTGCCGGCCCCACGCCCCCAGGCTATAACCCACCCCTTTTTTGGGCAATTTTCCGCAGGTCGAACTTGGCGCCCAGGGGTTCGGCTGCTCTTTTTTGGGCTCTGCTGTGCCCGCAGCCTATTTTTGTTGTGGGGAGGGGGTGGAAAAATCTCGTCCCTTTCCGAGTCCGGCGGATGAAGTTCGCCAGCCCCACGCCCCAAGGCTATAGCACACCCCTTTTTTGGGCATTTTTCCGCAGGACGAACTTGGCGCCAAGGGGTTCGGCTGCTCTTTTTTGGGCGCGGCTGTTCCCGCGGCCTATTTTTGTCGTGGGGTGGGGGTGGTCAAAGTCTCACCCCATTCTGAGTCCAGCGGACGAAGTTCGCCAGCCCCACGCCCCAAGGCTATAGCACACCCCTTTTTTGGGCATTTTTCCGCAGGACGAACTTGGCGCCAAGGGGTTCGGCTGCTCTTTTTTGGGCGCGGTTGTGCCCACGGCCAATTTTTGTCGCGGGGAGGGGTTGGGGAAAGTCTCGGCCCATTCCGAGTTCGGCGGACGAACTTTGCCGGCCCCACGCCCCTAGGCTATAGCCCACCCCCTTTTTGGGCATTTTTCAGCAGGACGAACTTGGCGCCCAGGGGTTCGGCGGCTCTTTTTTGGGCGCGGCTGTGCCTGCGTCCTATTTTTGTCGTGGGGAGGGGGTGGCCAAAGTCTCGCCCCATTCCGAGGAAGGCGGACGAAGTTCGCCGGCCCCACGCCCAATGGCTATAGCACACCCCCTTTTTTGGGCATTTTTCCGCAGGACGAACTTGGCGCCAAGGGGTTCGGCTGCTCTTTTTTGGGCGCGTCTATGCCCGCGGCCTATTTTTTTTGCAGCGAGGGGGTGGGAAGAGTCTTGGCCCATTCCGAGTCCGGCGGACGAAGTTCGGCAGCCCCACGGCCCAAGGCTATAGCCCACCCCCTTGTTGGGCATTTTTCCGCAGGACGAACTTGGCGCCAAGGGGTTCGGCTGCTCTTTTTTGGGCGCGGCTGTGCCCGCGGCCTATTTTTGTCGCGGGGAGGTCGTGGGCAAAGTCTCGGCCCATTCCGAGTCCGGAGGACGTAGTGCGCCGGCCCCACGCCCCAAGGATATAGCCCACCACTTTTTTGGGCATTTTTCCGCATGACGAACTTGGCGCCAAGGGGTTCGGCTGCTCTTTTTTGGGCGCGCCTGTGCCCGCGGCCTATTTTTGTCACGGGAGGCGGTTGGAAAAGTCCCGGCCCATTCCGAGTCCGGTGGACGAAGTTCGGCAGCCCCACGGCCCAAGGCTATAGACCACCCCCTTTTTGGGCATTTTTCCGCCGGACGAACTTGGCGCCAAGGGGTTCGGCAGCTCTTTTTTGGGCGCGCCTGAGCCCGCGGCCTATTTTTGTCGCGGGGAGGTGGTGGGCAAAGTCTCGGCCCATTCCGAGTCCGGAGGACGAAGTGCGCCGGCCCCACGCCCCAAGGCTATAGCCCACCCCTTTTTGGCAATTTTCCGCAGGACGAACTTGGCGCCAAGGGGTTCGGCTGCTCTTTTTTGGGGCCAGCTGTGCCCGCGGCCTATTTTTGACGCGGGGAGGGGGTGGTCAATGTCTCGGCCCTTTCCGCAGAAGGCGGATGAAGTTCGCCGGCCCCACGCCCAATGGCTATAGAACACCTCTTTTATGGGCATTTTTCCGCAGGACGAACCTGGCGCCAAGGGGTACCGCTGCTCTTTTATGGGCGCGGCTGTGGCCGCGGCCTATTTTTGGCGCGGGGAGGGAGTGGCCAAAGTCTCGGCCCATTCCGAGGAAGGCGGATGAACTTTGCCGGCCCCACGCCCAAAGGCTATAGCACACCCCTTTTTTGGGCGTTTTTCCGCAGGACGAACTTGGCGCCAAGGGGTTCGGCTGCTTTTTTTTGGGCGCGGCTGTGCCCGCGGCCTATTTTTGTCGCGGGGAGGGGGTGGCCAAAGTCTCGGCCCATTCCGAGGAAGGCGGACGAAGTGCGCCGGCCCCACGCCCAATGGCTATAGCACACCCCCTTTTTTGGGCATTTTTCCGCAGGACGAACTTGGCGCCAAGGGGTTCGGCTGCTCTTTTTTGGGCGCGGCTGTGCCCGCGGCCTATTTTTTGTCGTGGGGAGGGGGTGGGCAAAGTCTCGGCCCATTTCGAGTCCGGCGGACGAAGTTTGCCTGCCCCACGCCCCAAGGCTATAGCCCACCCCGTTTTTGGGCATTTTTCCGCAGGACGAACTTGGAGCCAAGGGGTTCGGCTGCTCTTTTTTGGGCGCGGCTGTGCCCGCGGCCTATTTTTATCGCGGGTAGGGGGTGGCCAAAGTCTCGGCCCATTCCGAGGAGGTCGGACGAAGTTCGCCGGCCCCACGCCCAATGGCTATAGCACACCCCCTTTTTTGGGCATTTTTCCGCAGGACGAACTTGGCGCCAAGGGGTTCGGCTGCTCTTTCTTGGGCGCGGCTGTGCCCGCGGCCTATTTTTTGTCACGGGGAGGGGGTGGGCAGAGTCTCGGCCCATTCCGAGTCCGGGGAAAGTTCGCAAGCTCCACGCCCCAAGGCTATAGCCCACCCCCTTTTTGGGACTTTTTCCGCAGGACGAACTTGGCGCCAAGGGTTTCGGCTGCTCTTTTTTGTGCGCGGCTGTGCCCGCAGCCTATTTTTGTCGCGGGGAGGGGGTGGTCAAGGTCTCGGCCCATTCCGAGTCCAGCGGACGAAGTTCGCCCGCCCCACGCCCCGAGGCTATAGCCCACCGTTTTTTGGGCATTTTTCCGCAGGACGAACTTGGCGCCAAGGGGTTCGGCTGCTCTTTTTTGGGCGCACCTGTGCCCGCGGCCTATTATTGTCGCGGGGAGGGGGTGGGCAAAGTCTCGGCCCATTCCGAGTCCGGCGGACGAAGTTCGCCCGCCCCACGCCCAAAGGCTATAGCACACCTCTTTTTTGGGCATTTTTCCGCAAGACAAACTTGGCGCCAAGGGGTTCGGCTGCTCTTTTGTGGGCGCGGCTGTGCCCGCGGCCTATTTTTGTCGTGGGCAGGGGGTGGCCAAAGTCTCGGCCCATTCCGAGGAAGGCTGACGAAGTCCGCCGGCCCCACGCCCAAAGGCTATAGCACACCCCTTTTTTGGGCATATTTCCGCAGGACGAACATGGCGCCAAGGGGTTCGGCTGCTCTTTTTGGGCACTGCTGTGCCCGCGGCATATTGTTGTCATGGGGAGGGGGTGGCCAACGTCTCGGCCCATTCCTTAGGAAGGCGGACGAAGTTCGCCGGCCCCACGCCCAAAGGCTATAGCACACCCCTTTTTTGTGAATTTTTCCGCTGGACGAACTTGGCGCCAAGGGGTTCGGCTTCTCTTTTTTGGGCGCGGCAGTGCCCGCGGCCTATTTTTGTCGCGCGGAGGGGGTGGGCAAATTGTCGGCCCATTCCGAGTCCAGCGGACGAATTTCGCCAGCCCCACGCCCCAAGGCTATAGCCCACCCTTTTTTTGGGCATTTCTCCACAGGACGAACTTGGCGCCAAGGGGTTCGGCTGCTCTTTTGTGGGTGCGGCTGTGCCCGCGGCCTATTTTTGGCACGGGTAAGGGGTGGGCAATGTCTCGGCCCATTCCGAGGTAGGCGGATGAACTTTGCCGGCCCCACGCCCAAAGGCTATAGCACACCCCTTTTTTGGGCATTTTGCCGCAGGACGAACTTGGCGCCAAGGAGTTCGGCTGCTCTTTTTTGGGCGCGGCTGCGCCCGCGGCCGATTTTTGTTGCGGGGAGGGGGTGGCCAAAGTCTCGGCCCATTCCGAGTCCGGCGGATGAACTTTGCCGGACCACGCCCAAAGGCTATAGGACACCCCTTTTTTAGGCATTTTGCTGCAGGACGAACTTGGCGCCAAGGGGTTCGGCTGCTCTTTTTTCGGCGCGGCTATGCCCGCGGCCTATTTATGTCGTGGGGAGGGGGTGGCCAAAGTCTCGGACCATTCCGAGTCCGGCGGACGAAGTTCGCCCGCCCCACGCCCGAAGGCTGTAGCCCACCCCTTTTTTGGGCATTTTTCCGCAGGACGAACTTGGTGCCAAGGGGTTCGGCTGCTCTTTTTTGGTCGCGGCTGTGCCCGCGGCCTATTTTTGTCGCGGGGAGGGGGTGGGCAAAGTCTCGGCCCATTCCGAGTCTGGCGGACGAAGTCCGACGGCCCCACGCCCAAAGGATATTGCACACCCCCTTTTTGGCATTTTTCCGCAGGACGAACTTGGCGCCAAGGGGTTCGGCTGATTTTTTTTGGGCGCGGCTGTGCCGGGGGACTATTTTTGGTGCGGGGAGGGGGTGGACAAAGTCTCGGCCCATTCCGAGGAAGGCGGATGAACTTTGCCGGCCCCACGCCCAAAGTCTATAGCACACCCCTTTTTTGGGCATTTTGCCGCAGGACGAACTTGGCGCCGAGGGGTTTGGCTGCTCCTTTTTGGGCGCGGCTATGCCCGCGGCCTATTTTTATCATCGGGAGGCGATGGCCAAAGTCTCGGGCCATTCCGAGGAAGGCGGACGGAGTTCGCCGGCCCCACGCCCAAAGGCTCTAGCACACCCCTTTTTGGGCATTTTTCCGCAGGACGAACTTGGCGGCAAGGGGTTCGGCTGATCGTTTTTGGGCGCGGCTGTGCCCGCAGCCTATTTTTGGCGCAGGGAGGGGGTGGGAAAAGTCTCCGCCCATTCCGAGTCCGGCGGACGAAGTACGCCAACCCCACGCCACAGGGCTATAGCCCACCCCCTTTTTGGGCATTTTTCCGCAGGACGAAATTGGCAGCAGGCGGTTAGGCAGCTATTTTTTGGGCGCGCCTATGCCAGCGGCCTATTTTTGGTGCGAGGAGGGGGTGGCCAAAGTCTCGGCCCATTCCGAGTCCGGCCCCAGGCCCCAGGGCTACAGCCCGCCCCCTTTTTGGGCATTTTTCCGCAGGATGAACATGGTGCCAAGGGGTTCGGCTGCTCTTTTTTGGGCGCGGCTGTGTCCGCGGCCTATTTTTGTCGCGGGGAGGGGGTGGGCAATGTCTTGGCCCATTCCGAGGAAGGCAGACGAAATGCGCCAGCCCCACGCCCCAAGCCTATAGCACACCCCTTTTTTGGGTATTTTTCCGCAGGACGAACTTTTCGCCAAGCGGTTCGGCTGCTCTTTTTTAGGCGCGGCTGTGCCCGCGGCCTATTTTTGTCGCGGGGAGGGGGTGGACAAAGTCTCGGCCCATTCCGAGTCCGGCGGACAAACTTTGCCGGCCCCACGCCCCAAGGCTATAGCACACCCCTTTTTTGGGCATTTTTCCGCAGGACGAACACGGCGGCAAGGGGTTCGGCTGCTCTTTTTTGGCGCGGCTGTGCCCGCGGCAAATTTTTGGCACGGGGAGAGGGTGGCCAAAGTCTCGGCCCATTCCGAGGATGCCGGATGAACTTTCCCGGCCCCACGTCCAAAGGCTATAGCACACCCCATTTTAGGGCATTTTTCGCAGGACGAACTTGGCGCCAAGGGGTTCAGCAGCTATTTTTTGGGCGCGGATGTGCCCGCGGCCTATTTTTGTCACAGGGAGGGGGTGGGAAAAGTCTCGGCCCATTCCGAGTCCGGCGGATGAAGTTCGCCCGCCCCACGCCCCAAGGCTATAGCCCACCCCCTTTTTGGGCATTTTTCCGCAGGACGAACTTGGCGCCAAGGGGTTCAGCTGCTCTTTTTTGGGCGCGGCTGTGCCCGCGGCCTATTTTTGTGGCGGGGAGGGGGTGGGAAAAGTCTCGGCCCATTCCGAGTCCGGCGGACGATGTTCGCCAGCCCCGCGCCCCAAGGCTATAGCCCACCCCTTTTTTGGGGCATTTTTCCGCAGGACGAACTTGGCGCCAAGGGGTTCGGCTGCTCATTTTTGGGCGCAGTTTTTCCCGAAGCCTATTTTTATTGCGGGGAGGGGGGTGGCCAAAGTCTCGGCCCATTCCGAGGAAGCCGGACGAAGTTCGCCGACCCCACGGACAAAGGCTAAGGCCTACCCCTTTTTTGGGCATTTTTCCGGAGGACGAACTTGGGGCCAAGGTGTTCGGCTGCTCTTATATGGGCGCGGCTGTGCCCGCGGCCTATTTTTGTCAGGGGGAGGGGGTGGGCAAAGTCTCGGTACATTCCGTGTCCGGCGGACGAAGTGCGCCATCCCCACGCCCCAAGGCTATAGCCCACCCTTTTTTTGGGCATTTTTCCGCAGGACGAACTTGGCGCCAATGGGTTTGGCTGCTCTTTGTTGGGCGCGGCTGTGCCCGCGGCCTATTTCTGTCGCGGGGAGGGGGTGGGCAAAGTCTCGGCCCATTCCGAGGAAGGTGGACGAAGTGCGCCGGCCCCACGCCCATAGGCTATTGCAAACCCCTTTTTTGGGCATTTTTGCGTAAAACGAACTTGGCGCCAAGGGGTTCGGCTGCTCTTTTTTGGGCGCGGCTGTGCCCGCGGCATATGTTTGACGTGGGGAGGGGGTGAGCAAAGTCTCGGCACATTCCGAGGAAGGCAGACGAAGTTCGCCAGCCCCACGCCCCAAGGCTATAGCCGACCCCATTTTGGGCTTTTTTCCGCAGGACGGACTTGGGGCCAAGGGGTTCGGCTGCTCTTTTTTGAGCGCGGCTGTGCCCGCGGCCTATTTTTGTCGCGGGGAGGGGGTGGGCAAAGTCTCGGCCCATTCCGAATCTGGCGGACGAAGTTCGCCAGCCCCACGCCCCAAGGCTATAGCCCACCCCTTTTGGGGCATTTTTCCGCAGGACGAACATGGCGCCAAGGGAGTCGGCTGCTCTTTCTTGGACGCGGTTGTGCCCGCTGCCTATTTTTGTCGCGCGGTGGGGGTGGCAAAGTCTCGGCTCATTCCGAGAAAGACGGACGAGGTTCGCCAGCCCCACTCCCCAAGGCTATAGCCCACCCCCTTTTTGTGCATTTTTCCGCAGGACGAACTTGGCGCCAAGGGGTTTGGCCGCTATTTGTTGGACGCGGCTGTGTCCGCGGCCTATTTTTGGCGCGGGGAGGGGGTGGCCAAAGTCTCGGCCCATTCCGAGGAAGTCGGATGAACTTTGCGGGCCCCACGCCCAAAGGCTATAGCCCACCCCTTTTTTTGGCATTTATCCGCAGGACGAAATTTGCGCCAAGGGGTTCGGCTGCTATTTTTTGGACGCGGCTGAGTCCGCGGCCAATTTTTGTCGTGGGGAGGGGGTGGGAAAAGTCTTGGCCCATTCCGAGTCCGGCGGACGAAGGTCGCCAGCCCCACGCCCCAAGGATATTGCCCATCCCCTTTTTGGGCATTTTCCGAAAAACGAACTTGGCGCGAAGGGGTTCGGCTGCTCTTTTTTGGGCGCGGCGGCTCCCGCGGTCTATTTTTGTCTCGGCGAGGGGGTGGGCAAAGTCTCGGCCCATTCCGAGGAAGGTGGACGAAGTTCGCCAGCCCCACGCCCCAAGGCTATAGCCCACCCCTTTTTTGGGCATTTTTCCGCAGGGCGAACTTGGCTTTAAGGGGTTCGGCTGCTCTTCTTTGGGCGCGACTGTGCCCGCGTCCTATTTTTGTCGCGGGGAGGGGGTGGGCAAAGTCTCGGCCCATTCCGAGTCTGGCGGACGAAGTTCGCCAGCCCCACGCCCCAAGGCTATAGCCCACCCCTTTTGGGGCATTTTTCCGCAGGACGAACATGGCGCCAAGGGATTCGGCTGCTCTTTCTTGGACGCGGTTGTGCCCGCTGCCTATTTTTGTCGCGGGGAGGGGGTGGGCAAAGTCTCGGCCCATTCTGAGTCCGGCAGACGAATTTCGCCGGCCCCACGCCCCAAGGCTATTGCCCACCCACTTTTTGGGCATTTTTCCGAAGGACGAACTTGGCGCCAATGGGTTTGGCTGCTCTTTGTTGGGCGCGGCCTTGCCCGCGGCCTATTTCTGTCGCAGGGAGGGGGTGGGCAAAGTCTCGGCCCATTCCGAGGAAGGCGGACGAAGTGCGCCGGCCCCACGCCCATAGGCTATTGCAAACCCCTTTTTTGGGCATTTTTGCGTAAAACGAACTTGGCGCCAAGGGGTTCGGCTGCTCTTTTTTGGACCCGGCGGTTCCTGCGGTCTATTTTTGTCTCGGGGAGGGGGTGGACAAAGTCTCGGCCCATTCCGAGGAAGGCGGATGAAGTTCGCCAGCCCCACGCCCCTAGACTATAGCCCACCCCTTTTTTCGGCATTTTTCCGCAGGACAAACATGTCGCCAAGGGGTTCGGCTACTCTTTTTTTAGCGCGGCTGTGCCCGCGGCCTATTTTTGTCACGGGGAGGGGGTTGGAAAAGTCTCGGCCCCTTAGGAGTCCGGCGGACGAACTTTGCTGGCCCCACGCCCCAAGGCCATAGCACACCGCTTTTTTGGGCATTTTTCCGCAGGACGAACTTGGCACCAAGAGGTTCGGCTGCTATTTGTTGGACGCGGCTGTGTCCGCGGCCTATTTTTGGCGCGGGGAGGGGGTGGCCAAAGTCTCGGCCCATTCCGAGGAAGGCGGATGAACTTTGCTGGCCCCACGCCCAAAGGCTATAGCACACCCCTTTTTTGGGCATTTTTCCGCAGGACGAACTTGGCGCCAAGGGGTTCGGCTGCTCTTTTTTGGACGCGGCTGTGCCCGCGGCCTATTTTTGTCCCGTGGAGGGGGTGGGCAAAGTCTCGGACCATTCCGAGTCCAGCGGACGAAGTTTGCCAGCGCCACGCCCCAAGGCTATAGCCCACCCCTTTTTTGGGCATTTTTCCGCCGGACGAACTTGTCGCGAAGGGGTTCGGCTGCTCTTTTTTGCGCGAGGTTGTGCCCGCGGCCTATTTTTGTCGCGGAGAGGGTCCAGGGAAAGTCTCGGCCCATTCCGAGTCCGGCGGACGAACTTCGCCAGCCCCACGCCCCAAGGCTGTAGCCCACCCCCTTTTTGGGCATTTTTCCGCAGGACAAACTTGGTGCCAAGGGGTTCGGCTGCTCTTTTCTGGTACGGCTGTGCCCGCGGCCTATTTTTGGTGCGGGGAGGGGTTGGGCAAAGTCTCGACCCATTCCGAGTGCACCGGACGAAGTTCGCCAGCCCCACGCCCCAAGGCTATAGCCCACCCCTTTTTTGGGCATTTTTCCGCAGGACGAACTTCGCGCCAAGGGATTCGGCTGCTCTTTTTTGGGCGCGGCTGTGTCCGTGGCCTATTTTTGGCATGGGCAGGGGGTGGTCAAAGTCTCGGCCCATTACGAGTCCGGCCGACGAGCATCGCCTGCCCCACGCCCCAAGGCTATAGCCCACCCCTTTGTTGGGATTTTTTCCACAGGCGAAATTCGCGCCAAGGGGTTCGGCTGCTCTTTTTTGGGCGCGGCTGTGCCCGCGGCCTATTTTTGGCGCCGGGAGGGGATGGGCAAAGTCTCCGCCCATTCCTACTCCGGCGGACGAACTTCGCCAGCGCCACGCCCCAAGGCTATAGCCCCCCCCCCCTTTTTGGGCATTTTTCCGCCAGACGAACTTGGCGCCAAGGGGTTTGGCTGCTCTTTCTTGGGTACGGCTGTGCCCACACCCTATTTTTGTCGCGGGGAGGAGGCAGGCAAAGTCTCGGCGCATTCTGAGTCCGGCGGACGAACTTCGCTAGCCCCACGCCCCAAGGCTATAGCCCACCCCCTTTTTGGGCATTTTTCCGCAGGACGAACTTCACGCCAAGGCGTTCGGCTGCACGTTTTTGGGTGCGGCTGAGCCAGCGGCATATTTTTGGCACGGGGAGGGGGTGGGCAAAGTGTCAGCCCATTCCGAGTCTGGCGGATGAACTTCGCCTGCCCCACGCCCCAAGGCTATAGCCCACCACTTTTTTGGGCATTTTTCCGCAGGACGAACTTCGCACCAAGGGGTTCGGCTGCTCTTTTCTGGTACGGCTGTGCCCGCGGCCTATTTTTGGTGCGGGGAGGGGTTGGCCAAAGTCTCGACCCATTCCGAGTGCAGCGGACGAAGTTCGCCAGCCCCACGCCCCAAGGCTATAGCCCACCCCTTTTTTGGGCATTTTTCCGCAGGACGAACTTCGCGCCAAGGGATTCGGCTGCTCTTTTTTGGGCGCGGCTGTGTCCGTGGCCTATTTTTGGCATGGGCAGGGGGTGGTCAAAGTCTCGGCCCATTACGAGTCCGGCCAACGAGCATCGCCTGCCCCACGCCCCAAGGCTATAGCCCACCCCTTTGTTGGGATTTTTTCCACAGGCGAAATTCGCGCCAAGGGGTTCGGCTGCTCTTTTTTGGGCGCGGCTGTGCCCGCGGCCTATTTTTGGCGCCGGGAGGGGATGGGCAAAGTCTCCGCCCATTCTGAGTCCGGCGGACGAACTTTGTCAGCCCCACGCCCCAAGACTATAGCCCAGCCCTTTATTGGGCATTTTTCCGCAGGACGAACTTCGCGCCAAGCGGTTCGGCTGCTCTTTTTTGGGTGTGGCTGCGCCCGTGGCCTAGTTTTGGCACCGGGAGGGGGTGGGCAAGGTCTTGCCTCATTCGGAGTCCGGCGGACGAACATCGCCAGCCCCACGCCCCAAGGCTATAGCCCGCCCCTTTTTTGGGCGTTTTTCCGCAGGACGAACTTGGCGCCAAGGGGTTCGGCTGCTCTTTTTTTGCGCGGCTGTGGCCAAGGCCTATTTTTGGCACAGGGAGGGAGTGGCCAAAGTCTCGACCCATTCCGAGTCCGGCGGACGAACTTCGCCAGCCCGACGCCCCAAGGCTATAGCCCACCCCTTTTTTTGGCATTTTTCCGCGGGACGAACTTCGCGCGAAGGCTTTCGGCCACTCTTTTTTGGATGCGGCTGTGTCCACGGCCTATGTTTGGCATGAGGAGGGGGTGGGCAAAGTCTCGGCGCATTCCGAGTCCGGCGGACAAACTTCGCCAGCCCCACGCCCCAAGGCTATAGCCAACCCCTTTGTGGACTTTGCTTCTCAGCTAAGTCTCCTCCCATTTTGACCGTTGGCAGCTCTTTTTTGGGCGCGACTGTGCCCGCGGCCGATTTTTGGTGCAGGGTGGGGGTGGGCAAAGTCTCTGCCCATTCCGAGTCCGACGGACGAACTTCACCATCCCCAAAGCCCAAGGCTATAGCCCACCCCTTTTTGGACTTTACTTCGCAGCTAAGAGTACTCCCATTTTCACAGTTGGCTGCTCTATTTTGGGCGTGGCTGTGCCCGCGGCCTATGTTTGGCGTGGGGAGGGGGTGGGCAAAGTCTCGGCCCATTCCGAGTCCGGCGGATGAACTTCGCCAGCCCCACGCCCCAAGGCTATAGGCCATCCCTTTTTTTAGCATTTTTCCGCAGGACGAACTTCGCGCCAAGGGGTTCGGCTGCTCCTTTTTGGGCGTGGCTGTGCCCGTGGCCTATTTTTGGCACCGGGAGTGGGTGGGCAAGGTCTTGCCTCATTCGGAGTCCGGCAGACGAACATCGCCAGCCCCACGCCCCAAGGCTATAGCCCGCCCCTTTTTTGGGCGTTTTTCCGCAGGACGAACTTGGCGCCAAGGGGTTCGGCTGCTCTTTTTTTGGCGCGGTTGTGGCTGAGGCCTATTGTTGGTGCGGGGAGGGGGTGGGCAAAGTCTCGGTCCATTCTGAGTCGGGTGGACGAACTTCGCCAACCCCACGCCCCAAGGCTATAGCCCACCACTTTTTGGACTTTACTTCGCAGCTAAGTCTCGTCCCATTTTGGCCGTTGGCTGCTCTTTTTTGGAGGCGGCTGTGCCCGCGGCCGATTTTTGGCGCAGGGTGGGGGTGGGCAAAGTCTTGGCCGATTCCCAGTCCGGCGGACGAACTTCGCCAGCCCCACGCCCCAAGGCTATAGCCCACCAGTTTTTTGGGCGTTTTTCCACAGGACGAACTCTGCGCCAAGGGGTTTGGCTGCTATTTATTGGGCGCGGCTGCGGTCGCAGCCTATTTTTGGCACAGGGAGGGGTGGGCAAAGTCTCGGCGCATTCCGAGTCCGGCGGACAAACTTCGCCAGCCCCACGCCCCAAGGCTATAGCCAACCCCTTTTTGGACTTTGCTTCTCAGCTAAGTCTCCTCCCATTTTGACCGTTGGCAGCTCTTTTTTGGGCGCGACTGTGCCCGCGGCCGATTTTTGGTGCAGGGTGGGGGTGGGCAAAGTCTCTGCCCATTCCGAGTCCGACGGACGAACTTCACCATCCCCAAAGCCCAAGGCTATAGCCCACCCCTTTTTGGACTTTACTTCGCAGCTAAGAGTACTCCCATTTTCACAGTTGGCTGCTCTATTTTGGGCGTGGCTGTGCCCGCGGCCTATGTTTGGTGTGGGGAGGGGGTGGGCAAAGTCTCGGCCCATTCCGAGTCCGGCGGATGAACTTCGCCAGCCCCACGCCCCAAGGCTATAGGCCATCCCTTTTTTTAGCATTTTTCCGCAGGACGAACTTCGCGCCAAGGGGTTCGGCTGCTCCTTTTTGGGCGTGGCTGTGCCCGTGGCCTATTTTTGGCACCGGGAGTGGGTGGGCAAGGTCTTGCCTCATTCGGAGTCCGGCAGACGAACATCGCCAGCCCCACGCCCCAAGGCTATAGCCCGCCCCTTTTTTGGGCGTTTTTCCGCAGGACGAACTTGGCGCCAAGGGGTTCGGCTGCTCTTTTTTTGGCGCGGTTGTGGCTGAGGCCTATTGTTGGTGCGGGGAGGGGGTGGGCAAAGTCTCGGTCCATTCTGAGTCGGGTGGACGAACTTCGCCAACCCCACGCCCCAAGGCTATAGCCCACCACTTTTTGGACTTTACTTCGCAGCTAAGTCTCGTCCCATTTTGGCCGTTGGCTGCTCTTTTTTGGAGGCGGCTGTGCCCGCGGCCGATTTTTGGCGCAGGGTGGGGGTGGGCAAAGTCTTGGCCGATTCCCAGTCCGGCGGACGAACTTCGCCAGCCCCACGCCCCAAGGCTATAGCCCACCAGTTTTTTGGGCGTTTTTCCACAGGACGAACTCTGCGCCAAGGGGTTTGGCTGCTATTTATTGGGCGCGGCTGCGGTCGCAGCCTATTTTTGGCACAGGGAGGGGTGGGCAAAGTCTCGGCGCATTCCGAGTCCGGCGGACAAACTTCGCCAGCCCCACGCCCCAAGGCTATAGCCAACCCCTTTGTGGACTTTGCTTCTCAGCTAAGTCTCCTCCCATTTTGACCGTTGGCAGCTCTTTTTTGGGCGCGACTGTGCCCGCGGCCGATTTTTGGTGCAGGGTGGGGGTGGGCAAAGTCTCTGCCCATTCCGAGTCCGACGGACGAACTTCACCATCCCCAAAGCCCAAGGCTATAGCCCACCCCTTTTTGGACTTTACTTCGCAGCTAAGAGTACTCCCATTTTCACAGTTGGCTGCTCTATTTTGGGCGTGGCTGTGCCCGCGGCCTATGTTTGGCGTGGGGAGGGGGTGGGCAAAGTCTCGGCCCATTCCGAGTCCGGCGGATGAACTTCGCCAGCCCCACGCCCCAAGGCTATAGGCCATCCCTTTTTTTAGCATTTTTCCGCAGGACGAACTTCGCGCCAAGGGGTTCGGCTGCTCCTTTTTGGGCGTGGCTGTGCCCGTGGCCTATTTTTGGCACCGGGAGTGGGTGGGCAAGGTCTTGCCTCATTCGGAGTCCGGCAGACGAACATCGCCAGCCCCACGCCCCAAGGCTATAGCCCGCCCCTTTTTTGGGCGTTTTTCCGCAGGACGAACTTGGCGCAAATGGGTTCGGCTGCTCTTTTTTTGGCGCGGTTGTGGCTGAGGCCTATTGTTGGTGCGGGGAGGGGGTGGGCAAAGTCTCGGTCCATTCTGAGTCGGGTGGACGAACTTCGCCAACCCCACGCCCCAAGGCTATAGCCCACCACTTTTTGGACTTTACTTCGCAGCTAAGTCTCGTCCCATTTTGGCCGTTGGCTGCTCTTTTTTGGGCGCGACTGTGCCCGCGGCCGATTTTTGGCGCAGGGTGGGGGTGGGCAAAGTCTTGGCCGATTCCCAGTCCGGCGGACGAACTTCGCCAGCCCCACGCCCCTAGGCTATAGCCCACCAGTTTTTTGGGCGTTTTTCCACAGGACGAACTCTGCGCCAAGGGGTTTGGCTGCTATTTATTGGGCGCGGCTGCGGTCGCAGCCTATTTTTGGCACAGGGAGGGAGTGGCCAAAGTCTCGACCCATTCCCAGTCCGGCGGACGAACTTTGCCAGCCCGACGCCCCAAGGCTATAGCCCAGCCCTTTTTTTGGCATTTTTCCGCGGGACGAACTTCGCTCGAAGGCGTTCGGCCACTTTTTTTTGGACGCGGCTGTGTCCACGGCCTATGTTTGGCACGGGGAGGGGGTGGGCAAAGTCTCGGCGCATTCCGAGTCCGGCGGACAAACTTCGCCAGCCCCACGCCCCAAGGCTATAGCCAACCCCTTTTTGGACTTTGCTTCTCAGCTAAGTCTCCTCCCATTTTGACCGTTGGCAGCTCTTTTTTGGGCGCGACTGTGCCCGCGGCCGATTTTTGGTGCAGGGTGGGGGTGGGCAAAGTCTCTGCCCATTCCCAGTCCGACGGACGAACTTCACCATCCCCAAAGCCCAAGGCTATAGCCCACCCCTTTTTGGACTTTACTTCGCAGCTAAGAGTACTCCCATTTTCACAGTTGGCTGCTCTATTTTGGGCGTGGCTGTGCCTGCGGCCTATGTTTGGCGTGGGGAGGGGGTGGGCAAAGTCTCGGCCCATTCCGAGTCCGGCGGATGAACTTCGCCAGCCCCACGCCCCAAGGCTATAGGCCATCCCTTTTTTTAGCTTTTTTCCGCAGGACGAACTTCGCGCCAAGGGGTTCGGCTGCTCCTTTTTGGGCGCGGCTGTGCGCGCGGCCTATCTTTGGCAGGGGGAGGGGTTGGGCAAAGTCTCGGCCCATTCCGAGTCCGACGGACGAACTTCGCCCGCCCCACGCCCAAAGGGTATAGCGCAGCCCTTTTTTGGGCATTTTTCCGCAGGATGAACTCGGCGCCAAGGGGTTCGACTGCACTTTTTTGGGGGCGGCTGTGCCCACGGCCTTTTTTAGGCACGGGGAGGGGGTGGGCAATGTCTCGGCCCATTCCGAGTCCGGCGGATGAACTTCGCCAGCCCCACACCCCAAGGCTATAGGCCATCCCTTTTTTGGGCATTTTTCCGCAGGACGAACTTCACGCCAAGGGGTTCGGCTGCTCCTTTTTGGGCGCGGCTGTGCCCGCGGCCTATCTTTGGCAGGGGGAGGGTTTGGGCAAAGTCTCGGCCCATTCCGAGTCCGGCGGACGAACTTCGCCCGCCCCACGCCCAAAGGCTATAGCACACCCCTTTTTTGGGCATTTTTCCGCAGGATGAACTCGGCGCCAAGGGGTTTGGCTGCACTTTTTTGGGCGCGGCTGTGCCCACGGCCTTTTTTAGGCATGGGGAGGGGGTGGGCAAAGTCTCGGCCCATTCCGAGTCCGGCGGACGAGCTTCGCCCGCCCCACGCCCAAAGGCTATAGTACACCCCTTTTTTGGGCATTTTTCCGCAGGATGAACTCGGCGCCAAGGGGTTCGGCTGCACTTTTTTGGGCGTAGCTGTGCCCACGGCCTTTTTTAGGAACGGGGAGGGGGTGGGCAAAGTCTCGGCCCATTCCGAGTCCGGCGGATGAACTTCGTCAGCCCCACACCCCAAGGCTATAGGCCATCCCTTTTTTGGGCATTTTTCCGCAGGACGAACTTCACGCCAAGGGGTTCGGCTGCTCCTTTTTGGGCGCGGCTGTGCCCGCGGCCTATCTTTGGCAGGGGGAGGGTTTGGACAAAGTCTCGGCCCATTCCGAGTCCGGCGGACGAACTTCGCCCGCCGCACGCCCAAAGGCTATAGCACACCCCTTTTTTTGGGAATTTTTCCGCAGGATGAACTCGGCGCCAAGGGGTTTGGCTGCACTTTTTTGGGCGCGGCTGTGCCCACGGCCTTTTTTAGGCATGGGGAGGGGGTGGGCAAAGTCTCGGCCCATTCCGAGTCCGGCGGACGAGCTTCGCCCGCCCCACGCCCAAAGGCTATAGCACACCCCTTTTTTGGGCATTTTTCCGCAGGATGAACTCGGCGCCAAGGGGTTCGGCTGCACTTTTTTGGGCGCGGCTGTGCCCACGGCCTTTTTTAGGCATGGGGAGGGGGTGGGCAAAGTCTCGGCCCATTCCGAGTCCGGCGGACGAGCTTCGCCCGCCCCACGCCCAAAGGCTATAGGCCATCCCTTTTTTGGGCATTTTTCCGCAGGACGAACTTCACGCCAAGGGGTTCGGCTGCTCCTTTTTGGGCGCGGCTGTGCCCGCGGCCTATCTTTGGCAGGGGGAGGGTTTGGGCAAAGTCTCGGCCCATTCCGAGTCCGGCGGACGAACTTCGCCCGCCCCACGCCCAAAGGCTATAGCACACCCCTTTTTTGGGCATTTTTCCGCAGGATGAACTCGGCGCCAAGGGGTTTGGCTGCACTTTTTTGGGCGCGGCTGTGCCCACGGCCTTTTTTAGGCATGGGGAGGGGGTGGGCAAAGTCTCGGCCCATTCCGAGTCCGGCGGACGAGCTTCGCCCGCCCCACGCCCAAAGGCTATAGCACACCCCTTTTTTGGGCATTTTTCCGCAGGATGAACTCGGCGCCAAGGGGTTCGGCTGCACTTTTTTGGGTGCAGCTGTGCCCACGGCCTTTTTTAGGCACGGGGAGGGGGTGGGCAAAGTCTCGGCCCATTCCGAGTCTGGCGGATGAACTTCGCCAGCCCCACGCCCCAAGGCTATAGGCCATCCCTTTTTTGGGCATTTTTCCGCAGGACGAACTTCACGCCAAGGGGTTCGGCTGCTCCTTTTTGGGCGCGGCTGTGCCCGCGGCCTATCTTTGGCAGGGGGAGGGTTTGGGCAAAGTGTCGGCCCATTCTGAGTCCGGCGGACGAACTACACCAGCCCCACGCCCCAAGGCTAGAGCACACCCCTTTTTTGGGCATTTTTCCGATGGACGAACTTGGCGCCAAGGTGTTCGGCTGCTCTTCTTGGGGCGCGGCTGTGCCCGCGGCCTATTTTTGATGCGGGGAGGGGGTGGGCAAAGTCTCGGCCCAATCAGAGTCCGGCGGACGAACTTCGCCAGCCCCACGCCCCAAGGCTATAGCACACCCCTTTTTTTAGCATTTTTCCGATGGACGAACTTGGCGCCAAGGGGTTCGGCTGCTCTTTTTTCGGCGCGGATGTGCCCGCGGCTTATTTTTGTCGCGGGGAGGGGGTGGACAAAGTCTCGGCCCAATCAGAGTCCGGCGGACGAACTTCGCCAGTCCCACGCCCCAAGGCTATAGTCCGCCCCTTTTTTGGGCGTTTTTCCGCAGGACGAACTTGGCGCCAAGGGGTTCGGCTGCTCTTTTTTTGGCGCGGTTGTGGCCGAGGCCTATTTTTGGTGCGGGGAGGGGGTGGGCAAAGTCTCGGTCCATTCTGAGTCGGGCGGACGAACTTCGCCAACCCCACGCCCCAAGGCTATAGCCCACTACTTTTTGGACTTTACTTCGCAGCTAAGTCTCGTCCCATTTTGGCCGTTGGCTGCTCTTTTTTGGGCGCGACTGTGCCCGCGGCCGATTTTTGGCGCAGGGTGGGGGTGGGCAAAGTCTTGGCCGATTCCCAGTCCGGCGGACGAACTTCGCCAGCCCCACGCCCCAAGGCTATAGCCCACCAGTTTTTTGGGCGTTTTTCCACAGGACGAACTTCGCGCCAAGGGGTTCGGCTGCTCCTTTTTGGGTGCGGCTGTGCCCGCGGCCTATCTTTGGCAGGGGGAGGGTTTGGGCAAAGTCTCGGCCCATTCCGAGTCCGGCGGACGAACTTCGCCCGCCCCACGCCCCAAGGCTATAGCCGACACCTTTTCTGGGCATTTTTCCGCAGGATCCACTCGGCGCCAAGGTGTTCGGCGGCTCTTCTTTGGGCGCGGCTGTGCCCGCGGCCTATTTTTGGCGCGGGGAGGGGGTGGGCAAAGTCTCGGCCCAATCAGAGTCCGGCGGATGAACTTCGCCAGCCCCACGCCCCAAGGCTATAGCACACCCCTTTTTTGGGCATTTTTCCGATGGACGAACTTGGCGCCAAGGGGTTCGGCTGCTCTTTTTTTGGCGCGGCTGTGCCCACGGCTTATTTTTGTCGCGGGGAGGGGGTGGACAAAGTCTCGGCCCATTCCGAGTCCGGCGGACGAACTTCGTCAGCCCCACAGCCCAATTCCATAGCACACCCCATTTTTGGGATTTTTCCGCAAGCCGAACTAGGCGGCAAGGGGTTCGGCAGCTTGTTGTTGGGCGCGGCTGTGCCCGTGGCCTATTTTTGGTGTGGGGAGGGGGTGGACAAAGCCTCGGCCCATTCCGAGTCCGGCGGACAAACTTCGCAAGCCCCACGCCCCAAGGCTATAGCACACCCTTGTTTTGGTGATTTTTCCTCAGGACGAACTTGGCGGCATGGGGTTCGGCAGCTCGTTGTTCGGCGCGGCTGTGCCCGCGGCCTATTTTTTTCACGGGGAGGGGGTGGGCAAAGTCTCGGCCCATTCCGAGTCCGGCGGGCGAACTTCGCCAGCCCCACGCCCCAAGGTTATAGCACACCCCTTTTTTGGGCATTTTTCCGATGGACGAACTTGGCACCAAGGGGTTCGGCTGCTCTTCTTTGGGCACGGCAGTGCCCGTAGCCTATTTTTGGCACGGGGAGGGGGTGGGCCAAGTCTCGGCCCATTCCGAGTCCGGCGGACGAACTTCGCCCGCCCCACGCCCAAAGGCTATAGCACACCCCTTTTTTGGGCATTTTTCCGAAGGATGAACTCGGCGCCAAGGGGTTTGGCTGCACTTTTTTGGGCGCGGCTGTGCCCACGGCCTTTTTTAGGCATGGGGAGGGGGTGGGCAAAGTCTCGGCCCATTCCGAGTCTGGCGGATGAACTTTTCCAGCCCCACGCCCCAAGGCTGTAGCACACCCCTTTTTTGGGCATTTTTCCGCAGGATCCACTCGGCGCCAAGGGGTTAGGCTGCACTTTTTTGGGCGCGGCTTTGACCACGGCCTTTTCTAGGCACGGGGAGGGGGTGGGCAAAGTGTCGGCCCATTCCGAGTCCGGCGGATGAACTACGCCAGCCCCACGCCCCAAGGCTATAGCACACCTCTTTTTTGGGCATTTTTCCGATTGACGAACTTGGCGCCAAGGGGTTCGGCTGCTCTTCTTTGGGCGCGGCTGTGCCCGCGGCCTATTTTTGGCGCGGGGAGGGGGTGGACAAAGTCTCGGCCCAATCAGAGTCCGGCGGACGAACTTCGCCAGCCCCACGCCCCAAGGCTATAGCCCACCCCATTTTTGGGCGCGGCTGTGTCCGCGACCTATTTTTGGTGCGGGGAGGGGGTGGGCAAAGTCGCAGCCCATTCCGAGTCCGGCGGAGGAACTTCGCCAGCCCCACGCCCCAAGGCTATAGCCCACCCCTTTTTGGACTTTACTTCGCAGCTAAGTCTTATCCCATTTTGACCGTTGGCTGCTCTTTTTTGGGCGCGGATGTGCCCGCGGCCTATTTTTGGTGTGGGCAGGGTGTGAGCAAAGTCTCGGCCCATTCCGAGTCTGGCGGACGAACTTTCCACCCCTTTTTTCAGCAATTTTCTGCAGGACGAACTTCGCGCAAAGGGGTTTGGCTGCACTTTTTTGGGCGCGACTGTGCCCGCGGCCTAGTTTTGGAACGGGGAGGGGGGGCGGAAAGTCTCAGCTGATTCCGAGTCCGGCGACGAACTTTCCCGGCCCCACCCCCCAAGGCTATAGCCCAGCCCTTTTTTGGGCATTTTTCCGGAGGGCGAACTTCGCGCCAAGGGGTTACTCTGCTCTTTTTTGGGCGCGGCTGTGCCCAAGGCCTATATTTGGCGCGGGGAGGTGGTGGGCAAAGTCTTGGCCCATTCCGAGTCCGGCGGACGAACTTCGCCAGCCCCACGCCCCAAGGCTATAGCCCACCCCTTTTTTGGGCATTTTTTCACAGGACGAACTTCGCGCCAAGGCCTTCGGCTGCTCTTTTTTGGGCGCGGCTGTGCCCGCGGCCTATTTTTGGCTCGGCGAGGGGGTGGGAAACGTCTCGGCCCATTCCGAGTCCGGCGGACAAACTTCGGCAGCCCCACGCCCCAAGGCTATAGCCCAACCCTTTTTTGGGCATTTTTCTGCAGGTCAAACTTCGCGCCAAGGTGTTTGGCTGCTCTTTTTTGGGTGCGACTGTGCGCGCGGCCTATATTTGGTGCGGGGAGGGGGTGGGCAAAGTTTCAGCCAATGCCGTGTCTGGCGGACGAACTTTGCCAGCCCCACGCCCCAAGGCTATAGCCCACCCCTTTTTTGGGCATTTTTCTGCAGGACGAACTTTGGGCCAAGGGGTTCGGCTACTGTTTTTTTGGCGCGGTTGCGCCCGCGGCCTAGTTTTTGCACGGGGAGGTGGTGGGCAAAGTCTCGGCCCATTCCGAGTCCGGCGGACAAACTTCGGCAGCCCCACTCCCCAAGTCTATAGCCGACCCCTTTTTTGGGCATTTTTCAGCAGGTCGAACATCGCGCCAAGGGGTTTGGCTGCTCTTTTTTGGGCACGGCTGTGTCCGCGGCCTATTTTTGGCGTTGGGAGGGGGTGGGCAAAGTCTCGGCCCATTCTGAGTCTGGCGGACGAACTTCAGCAGCCCCACGCCCCAAGGCTATAGCCCACCCCTTTTTTGGGCAATTTTCCGCAGGACGAACTTTACGCTAAGGGGTTCGGCTGCTCTTTTTTCGGCGCGGTTGTGTCCGCGGCCTAGTTATTGCGCAGGGAGGGGGTAGGCAAAGTCTCGGCCCATTCCGAGTCTGGCGGACGAACTTTGCCAGCCCCACGCCCCAAGGCTATAGCCCACCCCTTTTTTTGGCAATTTTTCGCAGGACGAACTTTACGCTAAGGGGTTCGGCTGCTCTTTTTTCGGCGCGGTTGTGCCCGCGGCCTAGTTATTGCGCAGGGTGGGGGTAGGCAAAGTCTCGGCCCATTCCGAGTCTGGCGGACGAACTTTGCCAGCCCCACGCCCCAAGGCTATAGCCCACCCCTTTTTTTGGCATTTTTCTGCAGGACGAACTTTGAGCCAAGGGGTTCGGCTACTCTTTTTTTGGCGCGGTTGCGCCCGCGGCCTAGGTTTTGCATGGGGAGGGGGTGGGCAAAGTCTCGGCTCATTCCGAGTCCAGCGGACAAACTTCGGCAGCCCCACTCCCCAAGGCTATAGCCGACCCCTTTTTTGGGCATTTTTCAGCAGGTCGAACATCCCGCCAAGGGTTTTGGCTGCTGTATTTTGGGTGCGGCTGTGCCCATGGCCTATTTTTGGCGCGGGGAGGTGGTGGGCAGTGTCTCGGCCCATTCCGAGTCCGGCGGACGAACTTTGCCAGCCCCACGCCCCAAGGCTATAGCCCACCCCTTTTTTGGGCATTTTTCTGCAGGACGAACTTTGAGCCAAGGGGTTCGGCTACTCTTTTTTTGGCGCGGTTGCGCCCGCGGCCTAGTTTTTGGATGGGGAGGGGGTGGGCAAAGTCTCGGCTCATTCCGAGTCCAGCGGACAAACTTCGGCAGCCCCACTCCCCAAGGCTATAGCCGACCCCTTTTTTGGGCATTTTTCAGCAGGTCGAACATCCCGCGAAGGGTTTTGCCTGCTCTTTTTTGGGTGCGACTGTGCCCGCAGCCTATTTTTGGCACGGGGAGGTGGTGGGCAAAGTCTCAGCTGATTCCGAGTCCGGGGGACGAACTTTCCCAGCCCCACACCCCAAGGCTATAGCCCACCCGTTTTTTGGGCATTTTTCCGCAGGACGAATTTCGCGCCAAGGGGTTCGACTACTCTTTTTTGGGCGCGGCTGTGCCCCAAGGCCTATATTTGGCGTGGGGAGGTGGTGGGCAAAGTCTTGGCCCATTCCGAGTCCAGCGGACGAACTTCGCCAGCCCCACGCCCCAAGGCTATAGCACACCCCTTTTTGGGGCATTTTTCCATAGGACGAACTTCACGCCAAGGCCTTCGGCTGCTCTTTTTTAGTGCGGCTGTGCCCGCGGCCTATTTTTGGCTCGGGGAGGGGGTGGGAAACGTCTCGGCCCATTCCGAGTCCGGTGGACAAACTTCGCCAGCCCCACGCCCCAAGGCTATAGCCCACCCCTTTTTTGGGCATTTTTCCACAGGAAGAACTTCGCGCCAAGGCCTTCGGCTGCTCTTTTTTGGGTGTGACTGTGCCCGCGGCCTATTTTTGCCGCGGGGAGGGGGTGGGCAAAGTTTCGGCCCATTCCGTGTCCGGCGGACGAACTTTGCCGGCCCCACGACCCAAGGCTATAGCCCACTCCTTTTTGCGGCATTTTTCCGCAGGACGAACTTCATGCCTAGGGGTTCGGCTACTCTTTTTTTGGCGCGGTTGTGCCCGCTGCCTAGTTTTTGCACGGGGAAGGTGTGGGCAAAGTCTCGGCCCATTCCGAGTCCGGCGGACAAACTTCGGCAGCCCCCACTCCCCAAGGCTATAGCCGACCCCTTTTTTGGGCATTTTTCAGCAGGTCGAACATCGCGCCAAGGGGTTTGGCTGCTCTTTTTTGGTCGTGGCTGTGCCCGCGGCCTATTTTCAGCGCAGGGAGAGGGTGGGCAAAGTATCGGCCCATTCCGAGTCCGGCGGACGAACTTCGCCAGCCCCACGCCAAAAGGCCATAGCACACCCCTTTTTTGGGCATCTTCCCGCAGGACGAACTTGGCGCCAAGGGGTTCGGCTGCCCGATTTCGGGCGCGGCTGTGCCCACAGCCTATTCTTGGCGCGGGGAGGGGGCAGGCAAAGTCTCGGCCCATTTCGAGTCCCGCGGACGAACTTCGCCAGCCCCACGCCCCAAGGATATAGCGCACCCCTTTTGTGGGTATTTTTCCGCAGGACGAACTTGGCGCCAGGGGGTTCGGCTGCTCTTTTTTGGGCGCGGCAGAGCCCGCGGCCTATTTTTGGGGCGGGGAGCGGGTTGGCAAAGTCTCGGCCCATTCCGAGTCCGGCGGATGAACTTCGCCCGCCCCACGCTCCAAGGCTATGGCAGACCCCATTTTTGGGCATTTTTCCGCCGGACGAACTTGGCCCCAGGGGGTTCGGATGCTCTTTTTTGGGCGCGGCTATGCCCGCGGCCTATTTTTGGTGAGGGGAGGGGGTGGGCAAATTATCGGCCTATTCCGAGTCCGGCGGACGAACTGCACCGCCCCACTCCAAAAGGCTATCGCACACCCCTTTTTTGGGCTTTTTTCCGCAGGACGAACTTGTCACCAAGGGGTCCGGCTGCTCCTTTTTGGGCGAGGCTGCGCCCGCGGCCTATTTTTGGTGCGGGGAGGGGGTGGGCAAAGTCTCGGTCCATTCCGAGGAAGGCGGAAAAACTTCGCTAGCCCCACGCCCCAAGGCTATAGCACACCCCCCTTTTTTGGGCATTTATCCGCAGGAGGAACTTGGCGCAAGGGGTTCGGCTGCTCTTCTTTGGGCGCGGCTGTGCCCGCATCCTATTTTTGGCGTGGGGAGGGGGTGGGCAAAGTCTCGGCCGATTCAAAGTCCGGCGGACGAACTTTGCCAGCCCCACGCCCCAAGGCTATAGCACACCTCTTTTTTAAGCATTTTTCCGTAGGACGAACTTGGCGCCAAGGGCTTTGGCTGCTCTTTTTTGGCCGCGGCTGAGTCCGTGGCCTATTTTTGGTGCGGGGAGGGGGTGGGAAAAGTCTTCGCCCATTCTGAGTCCGGCGGACGAACTTCACCAGCCCCACGCCAAAAGGCAATAGCACACCCCTTTTTTGGGCATTTTTCCGCAGGACGAACTTGGCGCAAAGGGGTTAGGCTGCTCGTTTTTGGGCGCGGCTGTGCCGGCGGCCTATTTTTGGTACGGGAGGGGGTGGGAAAATTCTCGGCCCATTCCGAGGAAGGCGGACGAACTTCGCGAGCCCCACGCTCCAAGGCTATAGGACGCCCCTTTTTTGGGCATTTTTCCGCAGGAGAAACTTGTCGCCAAGGGGTCCGGCTGCTCCTTTTTGGTCGAGGCTGTGCCCGCGGCCTATTTTTGGTGCGGGGAGGGGGAGGGCAAAGTCTCGACCCATTCCGAGGAAGGCGGACAAACTTTGCCAGCCCCACGCCCCAAGGCTATAGCACATCCCTTTTTTGGGCATTTTTCCGCAGTGAGAACTTGGCGTCAAGGGGTTCGTCTGCTCTTTTTTGGAGGCGGCTGTGCCTGCGGCCTATTTTTGGCTCGGGGAAGGGGTGGGAAATGTCTTGGCCCATTCCGAGTCTGGCGGACGAACTTCGCCAGCCCCACGCCAAAAAGCTATAGCATACCCCTTTTTTGGGCATTTTTCCGCAGGACGAACTTGGCGCCATGGGGTTAGGCTACTCGTTTTTGGGCGCGGCTGTGCCGGAGGCCTATTTTTGGTGCGTGGAGGGGGTGGGCAAAGTCTCGGCCCATTCCGAGGAAGGCAGACGAACTTCGCCAGCCCCACGCCCCAAGGCTATAGCACACCCGTTTTTTGGGCATTTTTCCGCAGGACGAACTTCGCGCCAAGGGGTTCGGCCAATCTTTTTTGGGTGAGGCTGTGCCCGCGGCCTATTTTTGGCGCGGGGAGGGGGTGGGCAAAGTCTCGGCCCATTCCGAGGAAGGCGGACGAGCTTCGCCAGCCCCACGCCCCAAGGCTACAGCACACCCCTTTTTTGAGCATTTTTTTGCAGGACGAACTACGCGCCAAGGGGTTCGGCTGATCTTTTTTGGGTGAGGCTGTGCCCGCGGCCTATTTTTGGCGCGGGGAGGGGGTGGTCAAAGTCTCGGCCCATTCCGAGGAAGGCGGACGAGCTTCGCCAGCCCCACGCCCCAAGGCTATAGCACACCCCTTTTTTGAGCATTTTTTCCGCAGGACGAACTACGCGCCAAGGGGTTCGGCTGATCTTTTTTGGGTGAGGCTGTGCCCGCGGCCTATTTTTGGTGCGGGGAGGGGGTGGGCAATGTCTCGGCCCATTCCAAGGAAGGTGGACAAACATCGCTAGCCCCACGCCCCAAGGCTATAGCAGTCCCTTTTTGGGCATTTTTTCCGCAGGACGAACTTGGCGCCAAGGGGTTCGGCTGCTCTTTTTTGGTTGCGGCTGTCCCCGTGGCCTATTTTGGGCATGGGGAGGGGGTGGACAGAGACTCGTCCCATTCCGAGTCCGGCGGACGAACTTCGCCAGCCTCACGCCCCAAGGCTGTAGCTCACTCCATTTGTGGGCATTTTTCCGCGGGTCGAATTTGGCGCCAGGTGGTTTCGGCTGCTCTCTTTTGGGCGCGGCAGTGCCTGCGGCCTATTTTTGGGGCGGGGAGCGGGTGGGCAAAGTCTCAGTCCATTCCGAGTCCGTCGGACGAACTTCGCCATTTCCACGCCCCATGGCTATGGCACACCCCATTTTTGGGCAGTTTTCCGCCGGACAAACTTGGCGCCAGGGTGTTCGGCTGCTCTTTTTTGGGTGTGGCTATGCCCGCGGCCTATTTTTGGTGCGGGGAGGGGGTGGCCAAAGTATCGGCCCATTCCGAGTCCGGCGGACGAACTTCGCCAGCCCCACACCCCAAGGCTATAGCACACCCCTTTTTTGGGCATTTTTCCGCAGGACGAACTTGGCGCCAAGGGGTTCGGCTGCTCTTTTTTGGGCGCGGCTGTGTCTGTGGTCTATTTTTGGCACGGGGAGGGGGTGGGAACAGTCTTGGCCCATTCCGAGTGGGGCGGACGAACTTCGCCAGCCCCACGCCAAAAGGCTATAGCACACCCCTTTTTTGGGCATTTTTCCGCAGGACGAACTTGGCGCCAAGGGGTTCGGCTGCTCTTTATTGGGCGCGGCTGTGCCCGTGGCCTATTTTTAGTGCAGGAAGGGGTTGGGCAAAGTCCGGGCCCATTCCGAGTCCAGCGGACAAACTTCGCCAGCCCCACGCCCCAAGGCTATAGCACACCCCTTTTTTGGGCATTTTTCCGCAGGACGAACTTGTCGCCAAGGGGTCCGGCTGCTCCTTTTTGGTCGAGGCTGCGCCCGCGGCCTATTGTTGGCGCGGGGAGTGGGTGGGCAAAGTCTCGGCCCATTCCGAGGAAGGTGGACAAACTTCGCCAGCCCCACGCCCCAAGGCTATAGCACACCCCTTTTTTGGGCATTTTTCCGCAGGACGAACTTGGCGCCAAGGGGTTAGCTGCTCGTTTTTGGGCGCTGCTGTGCCGGCGGCCTATTTTTGGCACGGGGAGGGGGTGGCCAAAGTCTCGTCCCATTCCGAGGAAGGCGGACGAACTTCGCCAGCCCCACGCTCCAAGGCTATAGGACACCCCTTTTTTGGGCATTTTTCCGCTGGACGAACTTGTCGCCAAGGGGTCCGGCTGCTCCTTTTCGGTCGAGGCTGCGCCCGCGGCCTATTTTTGGCGCGGGGAGGGGGTGGGCAAAGTCTCGGCCCATTCCGAGGAAGGTGGACAAACTTCGCCAGCCCCACGCCCCAAGGCTATAGCACACCCCTTTTTTGGGCATTTTTCCGCAGGACGAACTTTGCGCTAAGGGGTTAGGCTGCTCGTTTTTGGGCGCTGCTGTGCCGGCATCCTATTTTTGGCACGGGGAGGGGGTGGCCAAAGTCTCGTCCCATTCCGAGGAAGGTGGACGAACTTCGCCAGCCCCACGCCCCAAGGCGATGGCGGACCCCTATTTTGGGCATTTTTCCACAGGACGAAATTGGCGCTAAGGGGTTAGGCTGCTCGTTTTTGGGCGCTGCTGTGCCGGCGGCCTATTTTTGGCACGGGGAGGGGGGTGGCCAAAGTCTCGTCCCAATCCGAGGAAGGCGGACGAACTTCGCCAGCCCCACGCCCCAAGGCGATGGCAGACCCTTATTTTGGGCATTTTTTCCACAGGACGAACTTGGCACCAAGGGGTTCGGCTGCTCTTTTTTGGGCGCGGCTGCGTCCCCCGGTCTATTTTTGGCGCGGGGAGGGGGTGGGAACAGTCTTGGCCCATTCCGATTCCGGCGGACGAACTTCACCAGCCCCACGCCAAAAGGCTATAGCACACCCCTTTTTTGGGCATTTTTCCGCAGGACGAACTTGGCGCCAAGGGTTCGGCTGCTCCTTCTTGGGCGCAGCTGTGCCCGCGGCCTATTTTTTGGCGCGGGAAGGGGTTGGGAAAAGTACGGGCCCATTCCGAGTCCAGCGGACAAACTTCGCCAGCCCCACGCCCCAAGGCTATAGCACACCCCTTTTTTTGGGCATTTTTTTCGCAGGACGAACTTGTGCCAAGGGGTTCGGCTGCTCGTTTTTGGGCGTGGCTGTGCCCCTGCGCCCTATTTTTGGCTGGGGGGGGTGGGCAAAGTCCCGGCCCATTCTGAGTCCGGCGGACGAACTTCGCCATCCCAACGCCCCAAGGCTATATCACTCCCCTTTTTTGGGCATTTTTCTGCAGGAAGAACTTGGCGTCAAGGGGTTCGTCTGCTCTTTTTTGGACGCGGCTGTGCCTGCGGCCTATTTGTGGCTCGGGGAGGGGGTGGGAAATGTCTTGGCCCATTCCGAGTCCGGCGGACGAACTTTGCCAGCCCCACGCCAAAAGGCTATAGTACACCCCTTTTTTGGGCATTTTTCCGCAGGACGAACTTGGCGCCATGGGGTTAGGCTGCTCGTTTTTGGGCGCGGCTGTGCCGGAGGCCTATTTTTGGTGCGTGGAGGGGGTGGGCAAAGTCTCGGCCCATTCCGAGGAAGGCAGAAGAACTTCGCCAGCCCCACGCCCCAAGGCTATAGCACACCCGTTTTTTGGGCATTTTTCCGCAGGACGAACTACGCGCCAAGGGGGTTCGGCTGATCTTTTTTGGGTGAGGCTGTGCCCGTGGCCTATTTTTGGCGTGGGGAGGGGGTGGACAAAGTCTCAGCCCATTCCGAGGAAGGAGAACGAACTTCGCCATTCCCACGCCCCAAGGCTATAGCACACCCCCTTTTTTGAGCATTTTTCCGCAGGACGAACTACGCGCCAAGGGGTTTGGCTGATCTTTTTTGGGTGAGGCTGTGCCCGTGGCCTATTTTTGGCACAGGGAGAGGGTGGCCAAAGTCTCGTCCCATTCCGAGGAAGGCGGACGAACTTCGCCAGCCCCCACGCCGCACGGCGATGGCGGACCCCTATTTTGGGCATTTTTCCACAGGACGAACTTGGCACCAAGGGGTTCGGCTGCTCTTTTTTGGGGCGCGGCTGCGTCCGCGGTCTATTTTTGGCGCGGGGAGGGGGTGGGAACAGACTTGGCCCATTCCGAGTCCGGCGGACGAACTTCGCCAGCCCCACGCCAAAAGGCTATAGCTCACCCATTTTTTGGGCATTTTTCCGCAGGACGAACTTGGCGGCCAAGGGGTCCGGCTGCTCTTTTTTGAGCGCCGCTGTGCCCCCGCGGCCTATTTTTGGTGCAGGGAGGGGGTGGGAAAGGTCTCATCCCATTCCAAGACCGGCGGACGAACTTCGCCAGCCCCAAGTCCCAAGGCTATGGCCCACCCTTTTTTGGGCTTTTTTCCACAGGACGAACTTCGCGCCAGAGGGTTCGGCCGCTATTTTTCTGGTGCGGCTGTGCCCACGGCCAATTTTTGGCACGGGGAGGGGGGTGGGCAAAGTCTTCGCCCATTCCGAGTCCGGCAAACGAACAGCGCCAGTCCCACGCCTCAAGGCTATAGCCCACCCCATTTTTTGGCGTTTTTCCGCAGGACGAACTTGGCGCCAAGGGGTTCGGCTGCTCTTTTTTGGGCGCGGCTGTGTTCGCGGCCTATTTTTGGCACAAGGAGGGGGTGGGAAAAGTCTCGGCCCATTCAGAGTCTGGCGGACGAACTTCGCCAGCCCCAGGCCCCAAGGCTATGGCCCACCCTTTTTTGGGCTTTTTTCTGCAGGACGAACTTCGCGCCAGAGGGTTCGGCCGCTATTTTTCTGGTGCGGCTGTGCCCACGGCCAATTTTTGGCACGGGGAGGGGGTCGGTAATTTCTCGCCCCATTCCATGTCCGGCGTACGAACTTTGCCAGCCCTACGGCCCAAGGCTATAGCACACCCCTTTTTTGGGCATTTTTCCGCAGGACGAACTTGGCGCCAAGGGGTTCGGCTGCTTGTTTGCGGGTGCGGTTCTGCCCGTGGCCTATATTTGGCGCGGGGAGACAAAGTCTCGGCGCATTCCATGTCCGGCGTACGAACTTCGCAAGCCCCACACCCCAAGGCTATTGCACACCCCTTTTTTGGGCATCTTTCCGTAGGACGAACTTGGCGCCATGGGGTTCGGCTGCCCGTTTTAAGGCGCGGCTGTGCCCGTGGCCTATTTTTGGTTCGGGGAGGGGGTGGGCTAAGTCCCGGCCCATTCCGAGTCCGGCGGAAGAACTTCGCCAGCCCCACGCCCCAAGGCTATAGCACACCCCTTTTTGGGGCATTTTTCCGCCTGACGAACTTGCCGCCAAGGGGTTAGGCTGCTCGTTTTTGGGCGCCGCTGTGCCGGCGGCCGATTTTTGGCGTGGGTAGTGGGTGGGCAACGTCTCGGCCCATTCTGAGGAAGGCGGACGAACTTCGCCAGCCCCACGCCCCAAGGCTATAGCACACCCCTCTGTTGGGCATTTTTCCGCAGGACGAACTTGGCGCCAAGGGGTGCGGCTGCTCTTTCTTGGGCGAGGCTGTACCCGCGGCCTAGTTTTGGCGCGGGGAGGGTGTGGGCAAAGTCTCGGCCCATTCCAAGGAAGGCGGACGAATTTGGCCAGCCCCACGCCCCAAGGCTATAGAATACCCCTTTTTTGGGCATTTTTCCGCAGGACGAACTTGGCGCCAAGGGGTTCAGCAGCTCTTTTTTGGGCGCGGCAGTGTCCGCGGCCTATTTTTGGCGCCAAGAGGGGGGGGGAGCAACGTCTTGGCCCATTACGAGTCCGGCGGACGAACATCGCCAGCCCCTTGCCCCAAGGCTATAGCACACCCCTTTTTGGGCATTTTTCCGCAGGACGAACTTGGCGCCAAGGGGTTCGGCTGCTCTTTTTTGGGCGAGGCTGTATCCGCAGCCTATTTTTGGTGCGGGGAGGGTGTGGGTAAAGTCTCGGCCCATTCCGAGGAAGGCGGACGAATTTGGCCAGCCCCACGCCCCAAGGCTATAGCACACCCCTTTTTTGGGCATTTTTCCGCAGGATGAACTTGGCGCCAAGGGGTTCAGCAGCTCTTTTTTGGGTGCGGCAGTCTCCGCGGCCTATTTTTGGCACAGAGAGGGGGGGAGCAACGTCGTGGCCCATTCCGAGTCCGGCGGACGAACATCGCCAGCCCCACGCCCCAAGGCTTTAGCACACCCCTTTTTGGGCGTTTTTCCGCATGACGAACATGGCGCCAAGGGGTTCGGCTGCTCTTATTAGGGCGCGGCTGTGCCCGCGGCCTATTTTTGCCGCATGGAGGGGGTGGGCAAAGTATCGGCCCATTCCGAGTCCGGCGGACGAACTTCGCAAGCCCCACACCCCAAGGCTGTAGCACACCCATTTTTTGGGCATTTTTCCACAGGACGAACTTGCGCCAAGGGGTTCGGCTGCTCTTTTTTGGCGCGCCTGTGCGCGCGGCCCGTTTTTTGCACGGGGAAGGGGTGGGAAAAGTCTCGGCCCATTCCGAGGATGGCGGGCGAGCTTCGCCAGCCCAACGCCCCAAGGCAATAGCGCAACCCTTTTTTGGGCATTTTTCCACAGGACGAACGTGGCGCAAAGGGAGTCGGCTGCTCGTTTTTGTGCGTGGTTGTGCCCGCTGCCTAGTTTTGGCACGGGGAAGGGGTGGGTAAAGTCTCGGCCCATTCCGAGTCCGGCGGACGACTTTGCCAGCGCCACACCCCAAGGCTATAGCACACCCCTTTTTTAGGCATTTTTCCGCTGGACGAACTTGGTGCGAAGGGGTTCAGCTGCTCGTCTTTGGGCGCGGCCGTGCCCGCGGCCTTTTTTTGGCGCAGGGAGGGGGTGGGCAAATTCTCGGCCCATTCCGAGGAAGGCGGACGAACTTAGCCAGCCCCACGCCCCAAGGCTATAGCGCTCACATTTTTTGGGCATTTTTCTGCATGACGAACTTGGCGCCAAGGGTTCGGCTGTGCCCGCGGCCTATTTTTGGCGCGGGGAGGGGTTAGGCAAAGTCTCAGCCCATTCTGAGCCCGGCAGACGAACTTCGCCAGCCCCACGCCCCAAGGCTGTAGCACACCCCTTTTTTGGGCATTTTTCTGCAGGACGAACTTGGCGCCAAGGGGTTCAGCAGCTCTTTTTTGGGCGCGGCAGTGTCCGCGGCCTATTTTTGGCCCGGTGAGGGGGGGGGGGGAGCAACGTCTTCGCCCATTCCGAGTCCGGCGGACGAACATCGCCAGCCCCACGTCCCAAGGCTATATCACACCCCTTTTTGGGCATTTTTCCACAGGACAAACTTGGCGCCAAGGGGTTCGGCTGCTCTTTTTTGGGTACGGCTGTGCCCGCACCCTATTTTTGGCACGTGGAGGGGGGTGGACAAAGTCTCGGCCCATTCCGAGTCCGGCGGACGAACTTCACCAGCCCAACGCCCCAGGGCTATGGCACACCCCTTTTTTGGGCATTTTTCCGCAGGACGAACTTGGCGCCAAGGGGTTCGGCTGCTCTTTTTAGGGCGCGGCTGTGACCGCGGCCTATTTTTGGTACGTGGAGGGTGTGGGCAATGTCTTGGCCCATTCCTTGTCTGGCGGACGAGCTTTGCCAGCCCCACGCCCCAAGGCTATAGCACACCCCTTTTTTGGCACGTGGACGGGATGGGCATAGTCTCGGCCCTTTCCAAGGAAGACGGACGAACTTCACCAGCCCCACGCCCCTAGGCTATGGCACAACCCATTTTTGGGCATTTTTCCGCCGGACGAACATGGCGCCAGGGGGCTCGGCTGCTCTTTTTTAGTCGCGGCTGTGCCCGCGGCCTATTTTTGGCATGCGGAGGGGGGTCGGCACAGTCTCAGACCATTCCGAGTCCGGCAGACGAACTTCGCCAGCCCCACGCCCCAAGGCTATAGCCCACCCCTTGTTGGACTTTACTTCGCAGCTAAGTCTCGTCCCATTTTGGCCGTTGGCTGCTCTTTTTTGGGCGCGGCTGTGCGCACTGCCTATTCTTGGCACGTGGAGGGGGGTGAGCAAAGTCTTGGCCCATTCCGAGTCCGGCGGACGAACTTCGCCAGCCCCACACCCCAAGGCTATAGCCCACCCCTATTTTGGGCATTTTTTCGCAGGACGAACTTCGCGCCAAGGGGTTCGGCTGCTCTTTTTTGGGCGCATCTGTCCCCGCGGCCTATTTTCGGTGTGGGGAGGAGGTGCCCAAAGTCTCGGCCCATTCCGAGTCCGGCGGACAAACTTTGCCAGCCCCACGCCTCAAGGCTATAGCCCACGCCTTTTTTGGGAATTGTTCCGCATGTCGAACTTCGCGCCAAGGGGTTCGGCTGCTCTTTTTTGGGTGCGACGGTGCCCGCAGCCTATTTTTGGCATGGGGAGGGGGTGCACAATGTCTCATCGCATTCTGAGTCCGACGGACGAACTTCTCCCGCCCCACGCCCCAACGAGATAGCCTACCCCTTTTTTGGGCGTTTTTCCGCAGGACGAACTTGGTGCCAAGGGGTTCGGCTGGTCTTTTTTGGGCGTGGCTGTGCCCATGGTGTATTTTTCGCACGGGGAGGGGGTGGGCAAAGTATCGGACCATTCCGAGTCCGGCACACGAACTTCGCCAGCCCCACGCCCCAAGGCTATAGCCCACCCCCTTTTTGGGCATTTTTCTGCAGGACGAACTTCGCGCCAAGGGGTTTGGTTGCCCTTTTCTGGGCGCAACTGTTCCCGTGGCCTCGTTTTGGTGCGGGGAGGGGGTGGGCAAAGTCTTGGTCCATTCCGAGTCCGGCGGATGAACTTCGCCAGCTCCACGACCCAAGGCTATAGCCCACCCCATTTATGGGCATTTTCCGCAGGACGAACTTGGCGCCAAGGGGTTCGGTTGTTCTTTTTTGGGTGCGGCTGTGCCTGCGGCCTATTCTTTGTGCGGCAAGGGGTGGGCAAAGTCTCGGCCCATTCCGAATCCGGCAGACGAACTTCGCAAGCCCCACACCCCTAGGCTTTAGCCCACCGCTTTTTTGGGCATTTTTCCGAAGTACGAACTTCGCGCCAAGGGGTTTGGTTGCTCTTTTCTGGGTGCGGCTGTGCTAGTGGCCTATTGTTTGTGCAGGGAGGGGGTGGGTAAAGTCTCGGCCAATTCCGAGTCCGGCAGACGAACGTTGCCAGCCCCAAGCCCCCAGGCGATAGCCCACCCCTTTTTTGGTCGTTTTTCCGCAGGACGAACTTGGTGCCAAGGGGTTCGGCTGTTCTTTTTTGGGTGCGGCTGTGCCTGCGGCCTATTCTTTGTGCGGCGAGGGGTGGGCAAAGTCTCGGCCCATTCCGAATCCGGCAGACGAACTTCGCAAGCCCCACGCCCCTAGGCTTTAGCCCACCGCTTTTTTGGGCATTTTTCCGAAGTACGAACTTCGCGCCAAGGGGTTTGGTTGCTCTTTTCTGGGTGCGGCTGTGCCAGTGGCCTATTGTTTTTGCGGGATGGGGGTGGGTAAAGTCTCGGCCAATTCCGAGTCCGGCAGACGAACGTTGCCAGCCCCAAGCCCCAAGGCTATAGCCCACCCTTTTTTTGGGTGTTTTTCCGTAGGACGAACTTGGCGCCAAGGGCTTCGGCTATTCTTTTTTGGGCGTGGCTGTGCCCGCGGCATATTTTTTGTGCGGGGAGGGGGTGGGAAAAGTCTCGGCCCATTACGAGTCCGGCGGACGAACTTCGCCAGCCCCACGCCCCAAGTTTATAGTCCACCCCTTTTTTGGGCGTTTTTCCGCAGGACAAACTTGCTGCCAAGGGGTTCGGCTGTTCATTTTTGGGTGCGGCTGCACCTGTGGCCTATTCTTTGTTCGGCGAGGGGTGGGCAAAGTCTCGGCCCATTCCAAATCCGGCGGACGAACTTCGCAAGCCCCACGCCCCAAGTCTATAGCCCACCCCTTTTTTGGGCATTTTTCCGAAGGACGAACTTCGCGCCAAGGGGTTTGGTTGCAGTTTTCTGGGTGCGGCTGTGCCAGCCGCCTATTTTTTGTGCGGGGAGGGGATGGGTAAAGTTGCGGCCCATTCCGAGTCCGGCGGACGAACGTCGCCAGCCCACAGTCCCAAGGCCATAGCCCACCCTTTTTTTTGGGCGTTTTTCTGTAGGACGAACTTGGCGCCAAGGGCTTCGGCTATTCTTTTTTGGGCGTGGCTCTGCCTGCGGTGTATTTTTGGCATGGGGAGGGGGTGGGCAAAGTCTCGGCCCATTTTGAGTCCGGCGGACGAACTTCGCCAACCCCACGCCCCAAGCCAATAGCACACCCCTTTTTTAGGCATTTTTCCGCACGACGAACTTGGCGCCAAGGGGTTCGGCTGCTCTTTTTTTTGGGCGCGGCTGTGTCCGCTGCCAATTTTTGGCGCGGGGAGGGGGTGGGCACAGTCTCGGCCCATTCCGAGTCCGGCGGACGAACTTCACCAGCCCCATGCCCGAAGGCTATAGCCCACCCCTTTTTTAGGCATTTTTCCGCAGGAAAAACTTGGCGCCAAGGGGTTCGGCTGCTGTTTTTTGGGCGCGGCTGTGCCCGCGGCTTATCTTTTGCATGGGGAGGGGGTGGACAAATTCTCGGCCCATTGCGAGTCCGGCGGACGAACTTCCCCAGCCCCACGACCCACGGCTATAGCACACCCCTTTTTTGGGCATTTTTCCGCAGGACGAACTTCGCGCCAAGGGGTAGGGCTGCTTGTTTTCGGGCGCGGCTGTGCCCGCGGCTTATTTTTTGCGTGGGGAGGGGGTGGACAAAGTCTCGGCCCATTGCGAGTCCGGCGGACGAACTTCGCCAGCCCCACGCCCCAAGGCTATAGTACACCTCTTTTTTGGGCATTTTTACACAGGACGAACTTCGCGCCAAGGGGTTTGGCTGCTCTTTTTTTGGCGCGGCTGTGCCCGCGGCCTATTTTTGGCATGGGGAGGGGTCGGGCAAAGTCTCGGCCCATCCCGAGTCCGGCGGACGAACTTCGCCAGTCCCATGCCCGAAGGCTATAGCCTATCCCTTTTTTGGGCGTTTTTCCGTAGGACGAACTTGGCGCCAAGGGGTTCGGCTGCTCGTTTTTGGGCGCTGCTGTGCCCGCGGCCTATTTTTGGCGTGGCGAGCGGGTGGGCAAAGTATTGACCCATTCCGAGGAAGGCGGACTAACTTCGCCGGCCCCACGTCGCAAGGCTGCCCATTTTTGGCACGGGGAGGGGGTGGGCAAAGTATCAGCCCATCCCGAGTCCGGCGGACGAACTTCGTCCGCCCCACGCCCCAAGCTTATAGCACACCCCTTTTTTTGGAGTGTTTCCGCAGGACGAACTTGGCGCCAAGGGGATCGCCAGCTCGTTTTCAGGGACGGCTGTGCCGGCGGCCTATTTTTGGCGCGGAGAGGGAGTGGGCAAAGTCTCGGCCCATTCCGAGTCCGGCGGACGAACTTCGCCTGCCCCACGCCCCAAGGCTATAGCACACCCCTTTTTTGGGCATTTTTCCGCAGCACGAACTTGGCACCAAGGGGTTCGGCTGCTCTTTTTTGGGCGCGGCTGTGCCCGCGTCCTATTTTTGGCGCGGGGAGGGGGTGGGCAAAGTCTCGGCCCATTCCGTGTCCGGCAGACGAACTTCGCCAGCCCCACGCCCCAAGGCTATAGCACACCCCTTTTTTGGGCATTTTTCCGCAGGACGAACTTGGCGCCAAGGGGTAGGGCTGCTTGTTTTCGGGCGCGGCTGTGCCCGTGGCCTATATTTGGCGCGGGGAGCGGGTGGGCAAAGTATCGACCCATTCCAAGGAAGGCGGACTAACTTCGCCAGCCCCACGCCCCAAGGCTGTAGCACAACCCTTTTTTGCTCATTTTTCCGCAGGACGAACTTGGCACCAAGCGGTTCGGCTGCTCATTTTTGTGCGCGGCTGTGCCCGCGGCCTATTTTTGGCTCAGGGAGGGGGTGGACAACGTCTCGGCCCATTCCGAGGAAGGCGGACGAACTTCACTAGCCCCACGCCCCAAGGCTATAGCACACCCCTGTTTTGGGCATTTTTCCGTAGGACGAACTTGGCGACAAGGGGTTCGGCTGTTCTTTTTTGGACATGGCTGTGCACGCGGGCTGTTTTTGGTGTGGGGAGGGGGTGGACAATGTCTCGGCCCATTCTGAGTCCGGCAGAGGAACTTCGCCAGCCCCACGCCCCAAGGCTATAGCAAACCCCTTTTTTTGGACATTTTTCCGCAGGACGAACTTGGTGCCAAGGGGTTCGGCTGTTCGTTTTTGGACGCGGCTGTGCACGCGGCCTATTTATGGTGTGGGGAGGGGGTGGGAAATGTCTCGGCCCATTCCGAGTCCGGCGGAGGAACTTCACCAGCCCCACGCCCCAAGGCTATGGCCCACCCTTTTTTTGGGCTTTTTTCCGCAGGAAGAACCTCGCGCCAAAGGGCTCGGCTGCTCTTTTTCTGATGCGGCTGTGCCCGCGGCCAATTTTTGGCACGGGGAGGGGGTGGACAAAGTCTCAGCCCATTCCGAGTCCGGCGGAAGAACTTCGCGAGCCCCACGCCCAAAGCTATAGCACACCCCTTTTTTGCGCGTTTTTCCACAGGACAAACTTGGCGCCAAGGGGTTCGGCTGCTCTTTTTTGGGTACGGCTGTGCCCGTGGCCTTTTTTTGGCGCGGGGAGGGGTAGGGCCAAGTCTCGGCCCATTCCGAGGAAGGCGGACGAACTTCGCCAGCCCCACGCCCCAAGGCTATAGCACACCCCTTTGTTTGGCATTTTTCCACAGGACGAACTTGGCGCCACGGGGTTCAGCGGCTCGTTGTTGGGCGTGGCTACGCCCGTAGCCTGTTTTTGGCGTGGGGAGGGGGTGGGAAAAGTCTCGGCCCATTCCGAGGAAGGCGGACGAACTTGGCCAGCTCCACGCCCCAAGGCTATAGCACACCCCTTTTTTGGGCATTTTTCCGCAGGACGAACTCGGAGCCAAGGGGTTCAGCTGCTCTTTTTTGGGCGCGGCTGTGCCCGCGGCCTATTTTTGGTGCAGGGACGGGGTGGGAAAAGTCTCGGCCCATTCCGAGACCGGCGGACAAACTTCGCCAGCCCCACACCCCAAGGCTATAGCCCACCCTTTTTTTGGGCTTTTTTCCCCTGGACGAACGTCGCGCCAAAGGGTTCGGCTGCTCTTTTTCTGGTGTGGCTTTGCCCGCGGCCAATTTTTCTCACAGGGAGGGGGTGGGCAAAGTCTAGGCCCCTTCCGAGTCCGGCCGACGAACAGCGCCAGACCCACGCCCCAAGGCTATAGCCCGCCCATTTTTGGGCGTTTTTCCGCAGGACGAACTTGGCGCCAAGGGGTTCGGTTGCTCTTTTTTGGGCGCGACTGTGCTCGCGGCCTATTTTTGGCGCAGGGAGGGGGTGGGAAAAGTTTCGGCCCATTTCGAGTCTGGCGGACGAACTTCGCCAGCCCCACAACCCAAGGCTATATCACACCCCTGTTTTGGGCATTTTTCCGCAGGACGAACTCAGTGCCAAGGGGTTCGGCTGCTCTTTTTTGGGCGCGGCTGTGCCCATGGCCCATTTTTGGCATGGGGAGGGGTTGGGCAAAGTGTCGGCCCATTCCGAGTCCGGCGGATGAACTTCGCCAGCCCCACGCCCCAAGGCTATAGCACAGCCCTTTTTTGGGCATTTTTCCGCAGGAGGAACTTGGTGCCAAAGGGTTAAGCTGCTCGTTTTTGGGCGTGGCGGTGCGCCCGTCCTATTTTTGGTGTGGGGAGGGGGTGGGCAAAGTCTCGGCTCATTCCGAGGGAGGCGGATGAACTTCGCCAGCCCCACGCCCCAAGGCTATAGCCCACCCCTTTTATGGGCATTTTTCCGCAGGACGAACTTCGCGCCAAAGGGGTTGGCTGCTCTTTTTTGGACGCGGCTGTGCCCGCCGCCTATTGTTGGCACTGGGAGGGGGTTGGCAAAGCCTCGGCCCATTCCGAGTCGGGCAGACGAACTTCGCCAACCCCACGCCCCAAGGCAATAGCCCACCCCTTTTTGGACTTTACTTCGCAGCTAAGTGTCGTCCCATTTTGACCGTTGGCTGCTCCTGTTTGGGCGCGGCTGTGCGCACGGCCTTTTTTTGGCACGGGGAGGGGGTGGGCAATGTCTCGGCCCATTCGGAGTCCAGCGGACGAACTTCACCAGCCCCACACCCCAAGGCTATAACCCACCCCTTTTTGGACTTTACTTCGCAGCTAAGTCTCATCCCATTTTGACCGCTGGCTGCTATTTTTTGGGCGCGGCTGTGCCCGCTGTTAGGATCAAGCGCTTGCCATTGGGCTAAAAGCTTAAGCTGGCCAGTGAAGGCCACTCCCACTTCACTACATACTCAGAGTCCTTCAGAGCATCTTGTTTCATACCACAGAGCTACCCCCCCAGGGATTTACGCCTCTGCCAAGTATCGAACCCAAGACCTCCTTCTCTCCTGAGCATTAGTCCCTCATAGTTGCACCATCTCAGCTAACAAGCTTAAGCTGATAGCCAAGGTGCAACTTTATTTCCTTATACAATGGAAGCGCAGAGCCCCACACTCAGCGGTGGATGGACATGAGGGGCTGCACACATTTGTAATTGTGCCAACAAGCCGGGCAGTTACGCCCTAGGTCGCCTTACTGACACCTCAATGGAATTACACAGAAGGATTTACACCCACAAGCGCACAGAAGAATTGTTGGGGCCCCATAACCTCAACAATCCCCCCCCCCCACAAAATTGCTTCTGTGGCGGCTTGAACCTGTGACCTCGCTCTGATACCAATTGTTAGGATCAAGCGCTTGCCATAGGGCTAAAAGCTTAAGCTGGCCAGTGAAGGCCACTCCCACTTCACTACATACTCAGAGTCCTTCAGAGCATCTTGTTTCATACCACAGAGCTACCCCCCCAGGGATTTACGCCTCTGCCAAGTATCGAACCCAAGACCTCCTTCTCTCCTGAGCATTAGTCCCTCATAGTTGCACCATCTCAGCTAACAAGCTTAAGCTGATAGCCAAGGTGCAACTTTATTTCCTTATACAATGGAAGCGCAGAGCCCCACACTCAGCGGTGGATGGACATGAGGGGCTGCACACATTTGTAATTGTGCCAACAAGCCGGGCAGTTACGCCCTAGGTCGCCTTACTGACACCTCAATGGAATTACACAGAAGGATTTACACCCACAAGCGCACAGAAGAATTGTTGGGGCCCCATAACCTCAACAATCCCCCCCCCCACAAAATTGCTTCTGTGGCGGCTTGAACCTGTGACCTCGCTCTGATACCAATTGTTAGGATCAAGCGCTTGCCATAGGGCTAAAAGCTTAAGCTGGCCAGTGAAGGCCACTCCCACTTCACTACATACTCAGAGTCCTTCAGAGCATCTTGTTTCATACCACAGAGCTACCCCCCCAGGGATTTACGCCTCTGCCAAGTATCGAACCCAAGACCTCCTTCTCTCCTGAGCATTAGTCCCTCATAGTTGCACCATCTCAGCTAACAAGCTTAAGCTGATAGCCAAGGTGCAACTTTATTTCCTTATACAATGGAAGCGCAGAGCCCCACACTAAGCGGTGGATGGACATGAGGGGCTGCACACATTTGTAATTGTGCCAACAAGCCGGGCAGTTACGCCCCAGGTCGCCTTACTGACACCTCAATGGAATTACACAGAAGGATTTACACCCACAAGCGCACAGAAGAATTGTTGGGGCCCCATAACCTCAACAATCCCCCCCCCCACAAAATTGCTTCTGTGGCGGCTTGAACCTGTGACCTCGCTCTGATACCAATTGTTAGGATCAAGCGCTTGCCATTGGGCTAAAAGCTTAAGCTGGCCAGTGAAGGCCACTCCCACTTCACTACATACTCAGAGTCCTTCAGAGCATCTTGTTTCATACCACAGAGCTACCCCCCCAGGGATTTACGCCTCTGCCAAGTATCGAACCCAAGACCTCCTTCTCTCCTGAGCATTAGTCCCTCATAGTTGCACCATCTCAGCTAACAAGCTTAAGCTGATAGCCAAGGTGCAACTTTATTTCCTTATACAATGGAAGCGCAGAGCCCCACACTAAGCGGTGGATGGACATGAGGGGCTGCACACATTTGTAATTGTGCCAACAAGCCGGGCAGTTACGCCCTAGGTCACCTTACTGACACCTCAATGGAATTACACAGAAGGATTTACACCCACAAGCGCACAGAAGAATTGTTGGGGCCCCATAACCTCAACAATCCCCCCCCCCCAAAATTGCTTCTGTGGCGGCTTGAACCTGTGACCTCGCTCTGATACCAATTGTTAGGATCAAGCGCTTGCCATTGGGCTAAAAGCTTAAGCTGGCCAGTGAAGGCCACTCCCACTTCACTACATACTCAGAGTCCTTCAGAGCATCTTGTTTCATACCACAGAGCTACCCCCCCAGGGATTTACGCCTCTGCCAAGTATCGAACCCAAGACCTCCTTCTCTCCTGAGCATTAGTCCCTCATAGTTGCACCATCTCAGCTAACAAGCTTAAGCTGATAGCCAAGGTGCAACTTTATTTCCTTATACAATGGAAGCGCAGAGCCCCACACTAAGCGGTGGATGGACATGAGGGGCTGCACACATTTGTAATTGTGCCAACAAGCCGGGCAGTTACGCCCTAGGTCGCCTTACTGACACCTCAATGGAATTACACAGAAGGATTTACACCCACAAGCGCACAGAAGAATTGTTGGGGCCCCATAACCTCAACAATCCCCCCCCCCCAAAATTGCTTCTGTGGCGGCTTGAACCTGTGACCTCGCTCTGATACCAATTGTTAGGATCAAGCGCTTGCCATTGGGCTAAAAGCTTAAGCTGGCCAGTGAAGGCCACTCCCACTTCACTACATACTCAGAGTCCTTCAGAGCATCTTGTTTCATACCACAGAGCTACCCCCCCAGGGATTTACGCCTCTGCCAAGTATCGAACCCAAGACCTCCTTCTCTCCTGAGCATTAGTCCCTCATAGTTGCACCATCTCAGCTAACAAGCTTAAGCTGATAGCCAAGGTGCAACTTTATTTCCTTATACAATGGAAGCGCAGAGCCCCACACTAAGCGGTGGATGGACATGAGGGGCTGCACACATTTGTAATTGTGCCAACAAGCCGGGCAGTTACGCCCTAGGTCGCCTTGTTGACACCTCAATGGAATTACACAGAAGGATTTACACCCACAAGCGCACAGAAGAATTGTTGGGGCCCCATAACCTCAACACCCGCGGCCTATTTTTAGCGCGGGGAGGGGGTGGCCAAAGTATCGGCCCATTCTGAGTCCGGCGGACGAACTTCGCGAGCCCCACGCCCCAAGGCTATAGCCCAACTCTTTTTTAGGAATTTTTCCGCAGGACGAACTTCACGCCGAGGGGTTCGGCTGCTCTTTTTTGGGCGCGGCTGCCCCCGCGGCATATTTTTTGTGTGTGGAGGGGGTGGGCAAAGTCTCGGCCCATTCCGAGTCCGGCGGACGAACTTCGCCAGCCCCACGCCCCAAGGCTATAGCCCACCCAATTTTTGGGCATTTTTCCACAGGACGAACGTCGCGTCAAGGGGTCGGCTACTCTTTTTTTGGCGCGGCTGTGCCTGCGTCCTATTTTTGGCGCGGGGAGGGGGTGGGCAAAGTCACAGCCCATTCCTCGTCCGGCGGACGAACTTCGCCAGCCCCATGCCCCAAGGCTATAGGCTGCCCCTTTTCGGACTTTACTTCGCAGCTAAGTCTCGTCCCATTTTGACCATTGGCTGCTCATTTTTGGGTGCGGCTGTGCCCGCGGCCTATTTTTGGTACGGGGAGGGGGTGGCCAAACTATCGGCCCATTCCGAGTGCGGCGGACGAACTTCGCCAGCCCGACGCCCCAGGGCTATAGCCCAGCTCTTTTTTGGGATTTTTTCCACAGGACGAGTTTCACGCCAAGCGGTTCGGCTGCTCTTTTTTGGGCGTGGCTGTGGCCGGGGCCTATTTCTGGTGTGTGGAGGGGATGGGCAAAGTGTCGGCCCATTCCGATTCCGGCGGACGAATTTCGCCAGCCCCACGCCCCAAGGCTATAGCCCGCCCCTTTTTGGACTTAACTTCTCAGCTAAGTCTCGTCCCATTTTGACCGTTGGCTGCTCTTTTTTGGGTGCGGCTGTGCCCGCGGCCTATTTTTGGCGTGGGGAGGGGGTGGTCAAAGTCACGGTCCATTCCGAGTCCGGTGGATGAACTTCGCTAGCCCCACGCCCCAAGGATATATCCTGCCCCTTTTTGGACTTTACTTCGCAGCTATGTCTCATCCCATTTTGACCGTTGGCTACTCTTTTTTGGGCGCGGCTGTGCCCGCGGCTTATTTTTGGCACGGGGAGGCGGTGGCCAAAGTATCGGTCCATTTCGAGTCCGGCGGACGAACTTCGGCATCCCCACGCCCCAAGGCTATAGCCCACCTCTTTTTTGGGAATTTTTCCGCAGGACGAGCTTCATGCCAAGGGGTTCGGCTGCTCTTTTTTGGGCGCGGCTGTGGCCGGGGCCTATTTCTGGTGCGTGGAGGGGATGGTCAAAGTCTCGGCCCATTCCGATTCCGGCGGACGAACTTCGCAAGCCCGACGCCCCAAGGCTATAGCCCGCCCCTTTTTGGACATAACTTCGCAGCTAAGTCTCGTCCCATTTTGACCGTCGGCGGCCCTTTTTTGGGTGCGGCTGTGACCGCGGCCTATTTTTGGCGTGGGGAGGGGGTGGGCAAAGTCATGGCCCATTCCGAGTCCGGCGGACGAGCTTCGCCAGCCCCACGCCCCAAGGCTATAGCCCGCCCCTTTTTGGACTTTACTTCGCAGCTAAGTCTCGTCCCATTTTGACCGTTGGCTGCTCCTTTTTGGGTGCGGCTGCGTCCGCGGCCTATTTTTGGTGTGGGGATGGGGTAGCCAAAGTATCGGTCCATTCCGAGTCCGGCGGATGAACTTCGCCAGCCCACGCCCCGAGGCTATAGCCCACCTCTTTTTTGGCAATTTTTCCGCAAGACGAACTTCAAGCCAAGGTGTTTGGCTGCTCTTTTTCTGGCGTGGCTGTTCCCGGGGCCTATTTCTGGTGCGTGGAGGGGGTGGGCAAAGTCTCGGCCCATTCCGAGTCCGGCGGAGGAAATTCGCCAGCCCCACGCCCCACGGCTATAGCCCACCCCTTTTTTGGGCGTTTTTCTGCAGGACGAACTTGGCCCCAAGGGGTTCGGCTGCTCTTTTTTGGGCGCGGCTGTGGCCGGGGCCTATTTCTAGTGCGTGGAGGGGATGGTCAAAGTCTCGGCCCATTCCGATTCGGGCGGACGAACTTCGCAAGCCCGACGCCCCAAGGCTATAGCCCGCCCCTTTTTGGACTTAACTTCGCAGCTAAGTCTCGTCCCATTTTGACCGTCGGCTGCCCTTTTTTGAGTGCGGCTGTGCCCGCGGCCTATTTTTGGCGTGGGGAGGGGGTGGGCAAAGTCATGGCCCATTCCGAGTCCGGCGGACGAGCTTCGCCAGCCCCACGCCCCAAGGCTATAGCCCGCCCCTTTTTGGACTTTACTTCGCAGCTAAGTCTCGTCCCATTTTGACCGTTGGCTGCTCCTTTTTGGGTGCGGCTGCGTCCGCGGCCTATTTTTTGTGCGGGGATGGGGTAGCCAAAGTATCGGTCCATTCCGAGTCCGGCGGATGACTTCGCCAGCCCACGCCCCGAGGCTATAGCCCACCTCTTTTTTGGCAATTTTTCCGCAAGACGAACTTCAAGCCAAGGGGTTCGGCTACTCTTTTCCTGGCGTGGCTGTTCCCGGGGCCTATTTCTGGTGCGTGGAGGGGGTGGGCAAAGTCTCGGCCCATTCCGAGTCCGGCGGAGGAACTTCGCCAGCCCCACGCCCCACGGCTATAGCCCACCCCTTTTTTGGGCGTTTTTCTGCAGGACGAACTTGGCCCCAAGGGGTTCGGCTGCTCTTTGTTGGGCGCCGCTGTGCCAGCGGCCTATTTTTGGCGTGGGGAGGGGATGGCAAAGTCTCGTCCTATTCTGAGTCCGGTGGACGAGCTTCGCCAGCCCCACGCCCCAAGGCTATATTCCACCCCTTTTTGGACTTAACTTCGCAACTAAGTCTCATCCCATTTTGACCGTTGGCTGCTCTTTTTTGGGTGTGGCTGTGCCAGCGGCCTATTTTTGACGCTGGGAGGGGGTGGGCAAAGTTACGGCCCATTCCGAGTCCGGCGGACAAACTTCGCCAGCCCCACGCCCCAAGGCTATAACCCACCCCTTTTTTGGGCGTTTTTCCGCAGGATGAACTTGGCGCCAAGGGGTTCGGCTGCTAATTTTTTGGGCGCGGCTGTGCCAGCGGCCTATTCTTAGCACGGGGAGGGGGTGGCCAAAGTCTCAGCCCATTCCAAGTCCGACGGACGAACTTCGCCAGCCCCACGCCCCGAGGCTATAGCCCACCCCTTTTTGGACTTTAATTCGCAGCTAAGTCTCCTCCCATTTTGACTATTGGCTGCTCTTTTTTTGGTACGGCTGTGGCCGCGGCCTATCTTTGGCACGGGAAGGGGGTGGGCAAAGTCTCGGCCCATTCCGAGTCCGGCGGACTAACTTTGGCGCCCCCACGCCCCAAGGCTATAGCCCACCCTTTTTTGGGCATTTTTCCGCCGGACGAACATCGAGCCAAGGGGTTTGGCGGCTCTTTTTTGGTTGCGGCTGTGCCTGCATCCTATTTTTGGCACGGGGAGGGGGTGGGAAAAGTCTCGGCCCATTCTGAGTCCAGCGGACGAACTTCGCCCGCCCCACGCCCCAAGGTTATAGCCCACCCCTTTTTTGGGCCTTTTTCCGCAGGACAAACTTCGCGCCCAGGGGTTCGGCTGCTCTTTCTTGGGTACGGCTGTGCCTGCGTCTTATATCTGGCACGGGGAGGCGGTGGGCTTAGTCTCGGACCATTCCGAGCCCAGCGGGCGAAATTCGCCAGGCCCACGCCCCAAGGCTATAGCCCACCCCTTTTTGGACTTTACTTCGCAGCTAATTCTCATCCCATTTTGACCATTGGCAGCTCTTTTTTTGGTGCGGCTGTGCCTGTGTCCTATTTCTGGCACGGGGAGGGGGTGGGCAAAGTCTCGGCCCATTCCTAGTCCGGCGGACGAACTTCGCCAGCCCCATGCCCCAAGGCTATAGCCTACCCCTTTTTGGGGCGTTTTTCGGCAGGACGAAATTGGCGCCAAGGGGTCGGCTGCTCTTTTTTGGACGCGGCTGTGCCCGTGGCCTATTTTTGGTGCAGGGAGGGGGTGGGTAAAGTCTCGGCCCATTCCGAGTCCGGCGGATGAAATTCGCCAGCCCCACGCCCCAAGGCTATAGCCCATCCCTTTTTTGGGCCTTTTTCCGCTGGACGAACTTGGGGCCAAGGGGTTTGGTTGCTCTTTTTTGTTTGCATTTGTGCCTGCAGCCTATTTTTGGAGCGGGGAGGGGGTGGGTAAAGTGTCAGACCATTCTGAGTCCGGCAGACGAACTTCGCCAGCCCCATGCCCCAAGGCTATAGCCCACCCCTTTTTTGGGACTTTTTCCAGAGGACGAACTTGGGGCCAAGGGGTGCGGTAGCTCTTTTTTGGAAGCATTTGTGCCTGCAGCCTATTTTTTGAGCGGGGACGGGGTGGGTAAAGTGTCGGACCATTCCGAGTCCGGCGGACGAACTTCGCCAGCCCCACGCCCCAAGGCTGTAGCCCACCCCTTTTTTGGGACTTTTTCCGCAGGACGAACTTGGGGCCAAGGGGTTCGGTTGCTCTTTTTGGGAAGCATTTGTGCCTTCAGCCTATTTTTGGAGCGGGGACGGGGTGGGCAAAGTGTCGGACCATTCCGAGTCCGGCGGACGAACTTCGCCAGCCCCACGCCCCAAGGCTATAGCCCACCCCTTTTTTGGGCATTTTTCCGCAGGACGAACTTCGCGTCAAGGGGTTCGGCTGATATTTTTTGGGCACGGCTATGCCCGTGGCCTATTTTTGGTGCGGGGAGGGGGTGGGCAAAGTGTCGGCCCATTCCGAGTCCGGCGGATGAAATTCGCCAGCCCCACGCCCCAAGGCTATAGCCCACCCCTTTTTTGGGCATTTTTCTGCAGGATGAACTTGGCGCCAAGGGGTTCGGTTGCTCTTTTTTGGGTGCGTTTGTGCCTGCGGCCTATTTTTGGCACGGGGAGGGGGTGGGCACAGTGTCGGCCCATTCCGAGTCCGGCGGAGGAACTTCGCCAGCGCCACGCTCCAAGGCTATAGCCCACCCCTTTTTTGGGCATTTTTCTGCAGGATGAACTTGGCGCCAAGGGGTTCGGTTGCTCTTTTTTGGGTGCGTTTGTGCCTGCAGCCTATTTTTGGCACGGGGAGGGGGTGGGCACAGTGTCGGCCCATTCTGTGTCCGGCGGAGGAACTTCGCCAGCGCCACGCTCCAAGGCTATAGCCCACGCCTTTTTTGGGCATTTTTCCACAGGATGAACTTGGCGCCAAGGGGTTCGGTTGCTCTTTTTTGGGTGCGTTTGTGCCTGCGGCCTATTTTTGTCACGGGGAGGGGGTGGGCAAAGTCTCGGCCCATTCCGAGTCCGGCAGACGAACTTAGCCAGCGCCACTCCCCAAGGCTATAGCCCATCCCTTTATTGGGCCTTTTTCCGCAGGACGAACTTCGCGCCAAGGGGTTCGGCTGCTCTTTTTGGGCGCGGCTGTGCCCGCGGCTAATTTTTTGCGTGGGGAGGGGGTGGGCAAAGTGTCGGCTCATTCCGAGTCCGGCGGACGAACTTCGCCAGCCCCATGCCCCAAGGCTATAGCCCACCCCTTTTTTGGGACTTTTTCCGCAGGACGAACTTGGGGCCAAGGGGTTCGGTTGCTCTTTTGGGGAAGCATTTGTGCCTGCAGCCTATTCTTGGAGTAGGGACGGGGTGGGCAAAGTGTCGGACCATTCCGAGTCCGGCGGACGAACTTCGCCAGCCCCACGCCCCAAGGCTATAGCCCACCCCTTTATTGGGCCTTTTTCCGCAGGACGAACTTGGGGCCAAGGGGTTCGGTTGCTCTTTTTTGGGTGCATTTGTGCCTGCAGCCTATTTTTGGAGTGGGGAGGGGGTGGGCAAACTGTCGGCTCATTCCGAGTCCGGCGGACGAACTTCGCCAGCCCCATGCCCCAAGGCTATAGCCCACCCCTTTTTTGGGACTTTTTCCGCATGACGAACTTGGGGCCAAGGGGTTCGGTTGCTCTTTTGGAGAAGCATTTGTGCCTGCAGCCTATTCTTGGAGCAGGGACGGGGTGGGCAAAGTGTCGGACCATTCCGAGTCAGGCGGACGAACTTCGCCAGCCCCACGCCTCAAGGCTATAGCCCTCCCCTTTTTTGGGCATTTTTCCTCAGGACGAACTTCGCGTCAAGGGGTTCGGCTGATATTTTTTGGGCACGGCTATGCCCGCGGCCTATTTTTGTTGCGGGGAGGGGGTGGACAAAGTGTCGGCCCATTCCGAGTCCGGCAGGCAAACTTCGCCAGCCCCATGCCCCAAGGCTATAGCCCACCCTTTTTTTGGGCCTTTTTCCGTAGGACGAACTTGGGGCCAAGGGGTTCGGTTGCTCTTTTTTGGGTGCATTTGTGCCTGCAGCCTATTTTTGGAGCGGGGAGGGGGTGGGCAAAGTGTCGGACCATTCCGAGTCCGGTAGACGAACTTCGCCAGCCCCATGCCCCAAGGCTATAGCCCACCCCTTTTTTGGGACTTTTTCCGCAGGACGAACTTGGGGCCAAGGGGTTCGGTTGCTCTTTTTTGGAAGTATTTGTGCCTGCAGCCTATTTTTGGAGCGGGGAGGGGGTGGGCAAAGTGTCGGCCCATTCCGAGTCCGGCGGGCGAACTTCGCCAGCCCCACGCCCCAAGGCTATAGCCCACCCCTTTTTTGGGCATTTTTCCGCAGGACGAACTTCGCGTCAAGGGGTTCGGCTGATCTTTTTTGGGCACGGCTATGCTCGCGGCCTTTTTTTGGCGCGGGGAGGGGGTGGGCAAAGTCTCGGCCCATTCCGAGTCCAGCGGATGAACTTTGCGCCAAGGGTCTCGGCAGCTCGTTTTTGGGCACGGCTGTGCCCGCGGCCTATTTTTGGCGCGGGGAGAGGGTTGGAAAAGTCTCGGACCATTCCGAGTCCGGCGGATGAACTTCGCGAGCCCCACGCCTCGAGGCTATAGCCCACCCATTTTTTGGGCGTTTTTCCGCTGGACGAACTTCTCGCCAAGGGGTTCGGCTGCTCTTTTTGGGGCACGACTGTGCCGGAGGGCTATTTTTAGCACGGGGAGGTGGTGGGCAAAGTCTCGGCCCATTCTGAGTCCGGCGGACAAACTTCGCCCGCCCCACTGGCCAAGACTATAGCCCACCCCTTTTTTGGGCCTTTTTCCGCAGGACGAACTTCACGCCAAGGTGTTTGGCTGCTCTTTTTTGGGCGCGGCTGTGCCCGCGGGCTATTTTTGGCCCGGGGTGGGGGTTGGCAAAGTCTCGGTCCATTCCGAATCCGGCGGACGAACTGCGGCAGCCCCACGCCCCAAGGATATAGCCCACCCCTTTTTTGGGCTTTTTTCGGCGGGACGAACTTGGCGCCATGGGGTTCGGCTGCTCTTTTTTGGGCGCGGCTGTGTCCTCGGCCTATTTTTGGTATGGGGAGGGGGTGGGCAAAGTCTCGGCCCATTCCGAGTCCGGCGGATGAACTTCGCCCGCCCCACGCCCCAAGGCTATAGCCCATCCCTTTTTTGGGCCTTTTTCCGCAGGACGAACTTGGGGCCAAGGGGTTCGGTTGCTCTTTTTTGGAAGCATTTGTGCCTGCAGCCTATTTTTGGAGCGGGGAGGGGGTGGGCAAAGTGTCGGACCATTCCGAGTCCGGCGGACGAACTTCGCCCGCCCCACGCCCCAAGGCTATAGCCCATCCCTTTTTTGAGCATTTTTCCGCAGGACGAACTTTGCGCCAAGGGGTTCGGCTGTGTCCACGGCCTATTTTAGGTGTGCGTAGGGGGTGGGCAAAGTGTCGGCCGATTCCGAGTCCGAAGGACGATCTTCACCAGGCCCATGCCCCAAGGCCATAGCCCACCCGTTTTTTGGGCCTTCTTCCGCAGGACGAACTTCGCGCCAAGGGGTTCGGCCACTCTTTTTTGGGTGCGACTGGGTCCACGGCCTATTTTTGGTGCGGGGAGGGGGTGGGCAATGTCTCAGCCCGTTCCGAGTCCGGCGGATGAAATTCGCCAGCCCCACGCCCCAAGGCTATAGCCCATCCCTTTTTTGGGCATTTTTCTGCAGGATGAACTTGGCGCCAAGGGGTTCGGTTGCTCTTTTTTGGGTGCGTTTGTGCCTGCGGCCTATTTTTGGCACGGGGAGGGGGTGGGCACAGTGTCGGCCCATTCCGAGTCCGGCGGAGGAACTTCGCCAGCGCCACGCTCCAAGGCTATAGCCCACCCCTTTTTTGGGCATTTTTCTGCAGGATGAACTTGGCGCCAAGGGGTTCGGTTGCTCTTTTTTGGGTGCGTTTGTGCCTGCAGCCTATTTTTGGCACGGGGAGGGGGTGGGCACAGTGTCGGCCCATTCTGAGTCCGGCGGAGGAACTTCGCCAGCGCCACGCTCCAAGGCTATAGCCCACCCCTTTTTTGGGCATTTTTCCACAGGATGAACTTGGCGCCAAGGGGTTCGGTTGCTCTTTTTTGGGTGCGTTTGTGCCTGCGGCCTATTTTTGTCACGGGGATGGGGTGGGCAAAGTCTCGGCCCATTCCGAGTCCGGCAGACGAACTTCGCCAGCGCCACTCCCCAAGGCTATAGCCCATCCCTTTTTTGGGCCTTTTTCCGCAGGACGAACTTCGCGCCAAGGGGTTCGGCTGCTCTTTTTTGGGCGCGGCTGTGCCCGCGGATAATTTTTTGCGTGGGGAGGGGATGGGCAAAGTGTCGGCCCATTCCGAATCCGGCGGACGAACTTCGCCAGCCCCACGCCCCAAGGCTATAGCCCACCCCTTTTTTGGGCGTTTTTTCGCAGGACGAACTCTGCGCCCAGTGGTTCGGCTGCTATTTTTTGGGTGCGGCTGTGCCCGTGGCCTAGTTTTGGTGCGGGGAGGGCGTGGCAAAATTCTCTGGCCCATTCCGATTCCGGCGGACGAACTTCGCCTGCCCCACACCCCAAGGCTATAGCCCATCCCTTTTTTGGGGCCTTTTTCCGAAGGATGAACTTTGTGCCAAGGGGTTCGGCTGCACTTTTTTGGCCACGGCTGTGCCCGCGGCTTATTTTTGGGGGCGGGGTGGGGGTGGGAAAAGTCTTGGCTGATTCCGAGTCCGGCGGACGAACTTCGCCAGCCCCACGCCCCAAGGCTATAGCCCACCCCTTTTTTGGGCGTTTTTTCGGCAGGACGAAATTGGGGGCCAAGGGTTCGGCTGCCCTTTTTTTGGCGCGGTGTGACCGCATGCCTATTTTTTGGCACAGGGAGGGGGGTGGGCAAAGTCTCGGCCCATTCCGAGTCCGATGGACGAACTTAGCCAGCCCCACGCCCCAAGTCTGTAGCCCACCCATTTTTTGGGGACCTTTTTCCGAAGGATGAACTTTGCGCCAAGGGGTTCGGCTACACTTTTTTAGCCGCGGCTGTGCCCGCGGCCTATTTTTGGAGTGGGGGAGGGGGTGGTAAAAGTCTCGGCCGATTCCGAGTCCGGCGGACGAACTTCGCCAGCCCCACGCCCCCAAGGCTATAGCCCACCCCTTTTTTCGGCCTTTTTCCGCAGCGACGAACTTCGCCAGCCCCCAACGCCCCAAGGCTATAGCCCACCCCTTTTTTGGGCCTTTTTCCGCAGGACGAACTTCGCGCCTAGGGGTTCGGGCTGCTCTTTTTCTGGGTGCGGCTGTGCCCTGGCCTATTTTTGGCGTGGGGAGGGGGGTGGGCAAAGTCTCGGCTCATTCCGAGTCCGGCGGACGAACATCACCAGCCCCACGCTCCAAGGCTATAGCCCACCCGCTTTTTTGGGCGTTTTTTTCGCAGGACGAACTTGGCGCCAAGGGGTTCGGCTGCTCTTTTTTGGGTGCAGCTGTGGCCACGGCCTATTTTTGGCTCGGGGAGGGGGTGGGTAAAGTCTCGGCCCATTTCGAGCCCGGCGGACGAACGTTGCCAGCCCCACGCCCCAAGGCTGTAGCCCACTCCCTTTTTTGGGCCTTTTTTTCGCAGGACGAACTTGGCGCCAAGGGGCTCTCGGCTGCTCTTTGGTGGGTGCGTCTGTGCCCTGGCCTATTTTTGGTGTGGGGCGGGGGGTGGGCAAAGTCTTGGCCCATACTGAGTCCGGCGGAGGAACTGCGCCAGCCCCACGCTCCAAGGCTATAGCCCCACCCCTTTTTTGGGAGTTTTTTTGCGGGACGAACTTGGAGCCAAGGGGGTTCGGCTGCTCTTTTTTGGGTGCGGCTGCGCCCGCGGCCTATTTTTTGCAGGAGGAGGGGGTGGGCAAAGTCTCGGCCCATTCCGAGTCCCGGTGGACCGAACTTAGCCCGCCCCACGCCCCAAGTCTGTAGCCCACCCCATTTTTTGGGCCTTTTTCCGAAGGATGAACTTTGCGCCAAGGGGTTCGGCTGCACTTTTTTAGCCGCGGCTGTGCCCGCGGCCCTATTTTTGGAGTGGGGAGGGGGGTGGGGAAAAGTCTTGGCTGATTCCGAGTCCGGGCGGACGAACTTCGCCAGCCCCACGCCCCAAGGCTATAGCCCACCCCCTTTTTTGGGCCTTTTTCCGCAGCACGAACTTCGCGCCTAGGGGGTTCGGCTGCTCTTTTTTGGGCGCGGCTGTGCCCCGGCCTATTTTTGGCGTGGGGACGGGGTGGGCAAAGTCTCGGCTCATTTCGAGTCCGGCGGACGAACGTTGCCAGCCCCACGCCCCAAGGGCTGTAGCCCACCCCTTTTTTGGGCCTTTTTTCGCAGGACGAACTTGGCGCCAAGGGCTTCGGCTGCTCTTTGGTGGGTGCGTCTGTGCCCAGGCCTATTTTTGGTGTGGGGCGGGGGGTGGGCAAAGTCTTGGCCCATACTGAGTCCGGCGGAGGAACTTCGCCGGCTCCGCAACGCCCCAAGGCTATAGCCCACCCCCTTTTTTGGGCATTTTTCGGCAGGACGAAATTGGGGCCAAGGGTTCGGCTGCCCTTTTTTTGGCGCGGTGTGACCGCAGCCTATTTTTGGCACAGGGGAGGGGGTGGGCAAAGTCTCGGCCCCATTCCGAGTCCGGTGGGACGAACTTAGCCCGCCCCACGCCCCAAGTCTGTAGCCCACCCATTTTTTGGGCCTTTTTCCGAAGGATGAACTTTGCGCCAAGGGGGTTCGGCTGGCACTTTTTTAGCCGCCGGCTGTGCCCGCGGCCTATTTTTGGAGTGGGGAGGGGGTGGTAAAAGTCTCGGCCGATTCCGAGTGCGGCGGACGAACTTCGCCAGTCCCACGCCCCAAGGCTATAAGCCCACCCCTTTTTTGGGCCTTTTTCCGCAGGACGAACTTCGCGCCTAGGGGTTCGGCTGCTCTTTTTTGGGTGCAGCTGTGGCCACGGCCTATTTTTGGCTCGGGGAGGGGGTGGGTAAAGTCTCGGCCCATTTCGAGTCCGGCGGACGAACGTTGCCAGCCCCACGCCCCAAGGCTGTAGCCCACCCCTTTTTTGGGCCTTTTTTCGCAGGACGAACTTGGTGCCAAGGGCTTCGGCTGCTCTTTGGTGGGTGCGTCTGTGCCCTGGCCTATTTTTTGGTGTGGGGCGGGGGGTGGGCAAAGTCTTGGCCCATACTGAGTCCGGCGGAGGAACTGCGCCAGCCCCACGCTCCAAGGCTATAGCCCCACCCCTTTTTTGGGAGTTTTTTCGCAGGACGAACTTGGAGCCAAGGGGTTCGGCTGCTCTTTTTTTGGGTGCGGCTGTGCCCGCGGCTTATTTTTGGAGCGGGGGTGGGGGTGGGAAAAGTCTTGGCTGATTCCGAGTCCGGCGGACGAACTTCGCCAGCCCCCACGCCCCAAGGCTATGGCCCACCCCTTTTTTGGGCCTTTTTCCGCAGGACGAACTTCACGCCTAGGGGTTCGGCTGCTCCTTTTTGGGCGCGGCTGTGTCCCCGGCCTATTTTTGGCGTGGGGACGGGGTGGGGCAAAGTCTCGGCTCATTCCGAGTCCGGCGGACGAACTTTGCCAGCCCCACGCTCCAAGGCTATAGCCCATCCCTTTTTTGGGCCTTTTTCCGCAGGACGAACTTCGCGCCAAGGGGTTTGGCTGCTCTTTTTTGGGCGCGGCTGTGCCTGTGGCTAATTTTTTACGTGGGGGACGGGTTGGGCAAAGTCTCGGCCCATTCCGAATCCGGCTGACGAACTTCGCCAGCCGCACGCCCCAAGGCTATAGCCCACCCCCTTTTTTGGGCGTTTTTCGGCAGGACGAAATTGGGGCCAACGGTTCGGCTGCCCTTTTTTTGGCGCGGTGTGACCGCAGCCTATTTTTGGCACAGGGAGGGGGGTGGGCAAAGTCTCGGCCCATTCCGAGTCCGGTGGACGAACTTAGCCAGCCCCACGCCCCAAGTCTGTAGCCCACCCATTTTTTGGGCCTTTTTCCGAAGGACGAACTTCGCCAGCCCTACGCCCCAAGGCTATAGCCCACCCCTTTTTTTGGGCCTTTTTCCGCAGGACGAACTTCGCCAGCCCCACGCCCCAAGGCTATAGCCTCCACCCCTTTTTTGGGCCTTTTTCCGGAGGACGAACTTCGCGCCTAGGGGGTTTAGGCTGCTCTTTTTTTGGGTGCGGCTGTGCCCCGGCCTATTTTTGGCGTGGCGAGGGGGTGGGCAAAGTCTCGGCTCATTCCGAGTCCGGTGGACGAACTTCGCCAGCCCCACGCTCCAAGGCTATAGCCCACCCCTTTTTTGGGCCTTTTTTCGCAGGACGAACTTGGCGCCAAGGGGGTTCGGCTGCTCTTTTTTGGGTGCAGCTGTGGCCACGGCCTATTTTTGGCTCGGGGAGGGGGGTGGGTAAAGTCTCGGGCCCATTTCGAGTCCGGCGGACGAACGTTGCCAGCCCCACGCCCCAAGGCTGTAGCCCACCCCCTTTTTTGGGCCTTTTTTCGCAGGACGAACTTGGCGCCAAGGGGTTCGGCTGCTCTTTTTTGGGTGCAGCTGTGGCCACGGCCTATTTTTGGCTCGGGGAGGGGGGTGGGTAAAGTCTCGGCCCATTTTCGAGTCCGGCGGACGAACGTTGCCAGCCCCATGCCCCAAGGCTGTAGCCCACCCCCTTTTTTGGGCCTTTTTTCGCAGGACGAACTTGGCGCCAAGGGCTTCGGCTGCTCTTTTGGTGGGTGCGTCTGTGCCCTGGCCTATTTTTTGTGTGGGGGCGGGGGGTGGGCAAAGTCTTGGCCCATTCCGAGACCCGGCGGAGGAACTGCGCCAGCCCCCACGTTACAAGGCTATAGCCCACCCCTTTTTTGGGAGTTTTTTTTGCGGGACGAACTTGGAGCCAAGGGGTTCGGCTGCTCTTTTTTGGGTGTGGCTGCGCCCACGGCCTATTTTTGGCAGGAGGAGGGGGGTGAGCAAAGTCTCGGCCCATTCCGAGTCTCTCGGCCACGAACTTTGCCAGCCCCCACGCCCCCAAGGCTATAGCCCACCCCTTTTTTTGGGCCTTTTTCCGAAGGATGAACTTTGCGCCAAGGGGTTCGGCTGCACTTTTTTGGCCGCGGCTGTGCCCGTGGCCTATTTTTGGAGTGGGGAGGGGGGTGGGAAGAGTCTCGGCTGATTCCGAGTCTGGCGGACGAACTTCGCCAGCCCCACGCCCCAAGGCTATAGCCCACCCCTTTTTTGGGCCTTTTTCCGCAGGACAAACTTGGGGCCAAGGGTTTTCGGCTGCTCTTTTTGAGGCGCCGGCTGTGCCCGTGGCCTTTTTTTTGGTGCGGTCGGCCCATTCCGAGTCTGGCGGACGAACTTCGCCAGCCCCACGCCCCGAGACTATAGCCCTCCCCTTTTTAAACTTTACTTCGCAGCTAAGTCTCGTCCCATTTTGACAGTTGGCTGGTCTTTTTTGGGGCGCGGCAGTGCCCGTGGCCTATTTTTTAGCGCGACGAGGGGGCGGGCAAAGTCTCGGCCCATTCCAAGGAAGGCGGACAAACTTCGCCAGCCCCACGCCCCAAGGGTATAGCACACCACTTTTTTGGTAATTTTCCCGCAGGACGACACTTGGCGCCAAGGGGGTTCGGCAGCTCTTTTTTTGGCGCGGCTGTGTCCGCAGCCGTATTTATGCTGCGGGGAGGGGCTGGGCAAAGTCTAGGCCTATTCCGAGTCCGGCGGATGAACTTCGCCGGCCCCACACCCCAAGGCTATAGCACACCCCTTTTTTGGGCATTTTTCCGTAGGGACGAACTTGGCGCTTAGGGGTTCGGCTACTTGTTTTTGGGCGCGGCTGTGCCCGCGGCCTATTTTTGGCACAGGGAGGGGGTGGGCAAAGTCTCAGCCCATTCCAAGGAAGGCGGACGAACTTCGCCAGCCCCACGCCCCAAGGCTATAGCACACCCCTTTTTTGGGCGCAGGCTGTGCCCGTGGACTATTTTTTGTGCGGGGAGGGGGTGTGCAAAGTCTCGGCCCATTCCGAGTCCGGCGGACGAACTTCGCCAGCCCCCACGCCCAAAGGCTATAGCACACCCCTTTTTTGGTAATTTTTCTGCAGGACGAACTTGGCGCCAAGGGGTTCGGCTGCTCTTTTTTTGGCATGGCTGTGTCCATGGACTATTTATGCCGCGGGGAGGGGGTGGTCGATGTCTAGGCCCATTCCAAGTCCGGCAGACAAACTTGGCCGGCCCCCACGCCCCGAGGCTATAGCACACCCCCTTTTTTGGTAATTTTTCTGCAGGACGAACTTGGCGCCAAGGGGGTTCGGCTGCTCTTTTTTTGGCGCGGCTGTGTCCATGGACTATTTATGCCGCGGGGAGGGGGTGGTTAAAGTCTAGGCCCATTCCAAGTCCGGCGGACAAACTTGGCCGGCCCCCACGCCCCGAGGCTATAGCACACCCCTATTTTGGGCATTTTTCCGCAGGACAAACTTGGCGCAAAGGGGTTCGGCTGCTCTTTTTTGGGTGCGGCTGTGCCCGCGGCATATTTTTAGTGTTGGGAGTGGGTGGGCAAAGTCTCAGCCCATTCCGAGGAAGGCGGTTGAACTTCGCCAGCCCCACGCCCCAAGGCTATAGCCCACCCCTTTTTTGGGCCTTTTCTGCAGGACGAACTTCGCGCCAAGGGGTTCGGCAGCTCTTTTTTGGACGCGGCTGTGCCCGCAGCCTATTTTTAGTGCGGGGAGGGGGGTGGGAAAAACTCGGCCCATTCCGAGTCCGGCGGGACGAATTTCGCCAGCCCCGCTCTCCAAGGCTATAGCCCACCCCCTTTTTTGGGCGTTTTTCTGCAGGACGAACTTGGCGCCAAAGGCTCCGGCTGCTATTTTTTGGGGTGCGGCAGTGCCCGCGGCCTATTTTTGGTGCGGGGAGGGGGCGGGCAAAGTCTCGGTCCATTCCAAGGAAGGCGGACAAACTTCTCCAGCCCCACGACCCAAGGGTATAGCACACCCCCTGTTTTGGGCATATTTCTGCAGGAAGAACTTGGCGCCACGGGGTTCGGCAGATCTTTTTTGGGCGCGGCTGTGCCCGCGGCCTATTTTTTTGTGCGGGGGAGGGGGTGTACAAAGTCTCGGCCCGTTCTCAGGAAGGCGGACGAACTTCGCCAGCCCCCACGCCCAAAGGCTATAGCACACCCCTTTTTTGGTAATTTTTCTGCAGGACGAACTTCGCGCCAAGGGGGTTCGGCAGCTCTTTTTTGGACGCGGCCGTGCCCGTGGCCTATTTTTGGTGCGGGGAGGGGGTGGGTAAAGTCTCGGCCGATTCCGCGTCCGGCGGACGAACTTCGCCAGCTGCACGCCCCAAGGCTATAGCCCACCCCTTTTTTGGGCATTTTTCCGCAGGACTATCTTGGCGCCAAGGGGTTCGGCTGCTAGTTTTTAGGTGTGGCTGTGCCTGCAGCTTTTTTTTGGCATGAGGGAGGGGGGTGGGAAAAAACTCGGCCCATTCCGAGTCCGGCGGACGAACTTCGCCAGCCGCACGCTCCAAGGCTATAGCCCACCCCTTTTTTGGGCGTTTTTTCTGCAGGACGAAGTTTGCGCCAAGGGGTTCGGGGTGCTATTTTTTGGGTGCGGCTGTTGCCCGCGGCCTAGTCCTGGCATGGGGAGGGGGTGGTCAGAGTCGCGGCCCATTCTGAGTCCAGCGGACGAACTTCACCGGCCCCACGCCCCAAGGCTTCTGCCCACCCCGTTTTTGGGAATTTTTCCGCAGGACGAACTTCACGCCAAGGTGTTCGACTACTCTTTTTGGGCGTGGCTGTGCCCGCGGCCTATTTTTGGCACGGGGAGGGGGTTGGCAAAGTCTCGGCCCATTCCGAGTCCGGCGGACGAACTTCGCAAGTCCCACAGCCCAAGGCTATGGCCCACCCCCTTTTTTGGGCGTTTTTTAGCTGGACGAACTTGGCGCCAAGGGTTTCGGCTGCTCTTTTTGAGGCGCGGCTGTGCCCACGGCCTATTTTTTGGTACCCCGGCAGGGGGTGGACAAAGTCTCGGCCCATTCCGAGTCTGGCGGACGAACTTCGCCAGCCCCACGCCCCGAGGCTATAGCCCTCCCCCTTTTTAAACTTTACTTCGCAGCTAAGTCTCGTCCCATTTTGACAGTTGGCTGGTCTTTTTTGGGCGCGGGCAGTGCCCGCGGCCTATTTTTGGCACGGGGAGGGGGGCGGGCAAAGTCTCGGCCCATTCCAAGGAAGGCGGACAAACTTCGCCAGCCCCACGCCCCAAGGGTATAGCGCACCCCTTTTTTGGGCATTTTTCCGCAGGACGAACTTCACACCAAGGTGTTCGGCTGCTCTTTTTTGGGCGCGGCTATGCCCGCTGCCTATTTTTGGCGCGGGGAATGAGTGGGGTAAAGTCTCGGCCCATTCCGAGTCCGGCGGACGAACTTCGCCGGCCCCCATGCCCCAAGGCTATAGCCCACCCCGCTTTTGGACGTTTTTCCGCAGGACGAACATGGCGCCAAGGGGTTCGGCTGCTCTTTTTTGGGCGCGGTTGTGTCCGTTGCGTATTCTTGGCTTGGGGAGGGGTGGGCAAAGTCTCGTCCCATTCCTGTTCCGGCGGACGAATTTCGCCAGACCCCGTCCCAAGGCTATAGCCCACCCCTATGTTGGGCGTGTTTCCGCAGGACGAACTTGGCGCCAAGGGGTTCTGCTGCTCTTTTTTGGGCGCGGCTGTGCCCGCGGCCTATTTTTGGCACGGGGAGGGGGGTTGGCATAGTCTCGGCCCCATTCCGAGTCCGGCAGACGAACTTCGCCAGCCCCACGCCCCAAGGCTATAGCCCACCCCTTTTTGGGGCATTTTTCTGCAGGACGAACATGGGCGCCCAGGGGTTCGGCTGCTCTCTTTTTTGGGTGCGGGCTGTGCCCGCAGCCTACTTTTGGCACGGGGAGGAGGGTGGGCAAAGTCTCGGCCCATTCCGAGTCCGGCGGACGAACTTCGCCAGCCCCACGCCCCAAGCTATAGCCCACCCCTTTTTTGGGCATTTTTCTGCAGGACGAACATGGTGCCAAGGCGTTCGGCGGCTCTTTTTTTGGGCGCGGCTGTGCCCGCAGCCTATTGTTGGCATGGGGAGGAGGTGGGAAAAGTCTCAGCCCATTCCGAGTCCGGCGGACGGAACTTCGCCAGCCCCACGCCCCGAGGACTATAGCCCTCCCATTTTTAAACTTTACTTCGCAGTTAAGTCTCGTCCCATTTTGACAGTTGGCTGGTCTTTTTTGGGTGCGGCAGTGCCCGCGGCCTATTTTTGGCGCGGGGAGGGGGCAGGCAAAGTCTCGGCCCATTCCAATGAAGGCGGAAAAAACTTCGCCAGCCCCACGCCCCAAGCGTATAGCACACCCCTTTTTTGGGCATTTTTCCACAGGACGAACTTGGCGCCAAGGGGTTCGGCTACTTGCTTTTGGGGGCGGCTGTGCCCGCGGCCTATTTTTGGCACAGGGAGGGGGTGGGCAAAGTCTCAGCCCATTCCAAGGAAGGCGGACGAACTTCGCCAGCCCCACGCTCCAAGGATATAGCCCACCCCCTTTTTTTGGGCCGTTTTTTCCGCAGGACGAACATGGCGCCAAGGCGTTCGGCCGGCTCTATTTTGGGCGCGGCTGTGGCCGTGCACTATTTTTGGCACTGGGAGGGGATTGGCAAAAGTCTCTGCCCATTCCGAGTCCGGCGGACGAACTTCGCCAGCCCCACGCCACAAGGCTATAGCCCACCCCTTTTTTGGGTATTTTTCCGCATGACGAACTTCGCGCAAAGGGTTTCGGCAGCTCTTTTATGGGTGCGGCAGTGTCCGCGGCCTATTTTTAGCGCAGGAAGGGGGGTGGGCAAGGTCTCGGCCCATTCCGAGTCCGGCGGACAAACTTCACCATCCCCACTCCCCAAGGCTATAGCCCACCCCTTTTTTGGGCCTTTTTCCGCTGAACGTACATCGTGCCAAGGGGTTCGACGGCTCGTTTTCGGGCGCGGCTCTGCCCGCGTTCTATCTTTGGTGCAGGGAGGGGGGTGGGCAATGTTTCGGGCCTTTGCGAGCCCGGCGGACGAACTCCGCCAGCCCCACGCCCCAAGGCTATAGTCCACCCCTATTTTGGGTATTTTTCCGCAGGACGAATTTGGCGCCAAGGGGTTTGGCTGCTCTTTTCTGGGTGCGGTTGTGCCCGCCGGCCTATTTTTGGCGTGGGGAGGAAGTGGACAAAGTGTCGGGCCATTCCTAGTCCGGCGGATGAACTTCTACAGCCCCCTCGCCCCAAGGCTATAGCCCCACCCCTTTTTCGGCCTTTTTCTGCAGGATGAACTTGCCGCCAAGGGGTTCGGCTGTTATTTTTTGGGTGCAGCTATGCCCGCCAGCCTTTATTTGGCACGGGGAGGGGGTGGGCAAAGTCTCGGCCCATTCCGAGTCCGGCAGACGAACTCCGCCAGCCCCACGCCCCAAGGCTATAGCCCACACCTTTTCTGGGCATTTTTCCGCAGGACGAACTTCTAGCCTAAGTGCTCGGCTATTATTTTTTTTGGCGCGGCTGTGCCCGCAGCCTAGTTTTTGTGCTGGGAGGGGGGTGGGAAAAGTATCGGCCCATTCCGAGTCCGGCGGACGAACTTCAACAGCCCCACGCCCCAAGGCTATAGCCCACCTCTTTGTTGGGCATTTTTCCGCAGGACAAATTTCGCGCCAAGGGGTTCGGCTGCACTTTTTTGGATGCGGCTGTGCCCGCGGCCTATTTTTGCCACTGGTAGGGGGGTTGGCAAAGTCTCGGCCCATTCCGAACCCGGCGGACGAACTTCGCCAGCCCCACGCCCCAAGGCTATAGCCCACCCCTTTTTTGGGCATTTTTCTGCAGGACAAACTTCACGCCTGGGTTTGGGCTGCACTTTTTTGGACGCGGCTGTGCCCGCGGCCTATTTCTGGCATGGGGAGGGGGTGGGCAAAGTCTCTGGCCCATTCCGAGTCCGGCGGACGAACTTCGTCAGCCCCACGCCCCAAGGGCTATTGCCCACCCCTTTTTTGCGCCTTTTTCCGCAAGACGAACTTCGCGTCGAGGGGCTTCGGCTGCTCTTTTTTGAGCGCCGGCTTTGCCCGCCGGCCTATTTTTGGCGTGGGGAGAGGGTGGGCAAAGTCTCGGCCCAATCCGAGTCCGGCGGACGAACTTCGCCCGCCCCGACGCCCCAAGGCTATAGCCGACCCCGTTTTTGGACTTTACTTCGCAGCTAAGTCTCGTCCCATTTTGACCGATGGCTGCTCTTTTCTGGGGTTTCCCCGCGGCCTATTGTTTGTGCGGGGAGGGGGTGGGCTAAGTATCGGCCCATTCCGAGTCTGCCGGACGAACATCGCCAGCCCCCACGCCCCAAGGGTATAGCCCACCCCTTTTTTGGGCATTTTTCCACAGGACGAACTTCGCGCCATTGGGTTTGGCTGCTCTTTGTTCGGCGCAGATGTGCCCGCGGCCTATTTTTTGTGTGTGGAGGGGGTGGACAAAGTCTCGGGCCCATTCCGAGTCCGGCAGAAGAACTTCGCCTGCCCCACGCCCCAAGGCTATTAGCCCACCCCTTTTTGGACTTTACTTCGCAGCTAAGTCTCGTCCCACTTTTACCGTTGGCTATTCCTCTTTGGGCGCGGCTGTGCCCATGGCCTAATTTTGGCGCGGGGAGGGGGTGGGCAATGTCTCGGCCCATTCGGAGTCCGGCGGACGAACTTCGCCAGCCCCACGCCCCAAGGCTATAGCCCACCCCTTTTTGGACTCTTACTTCGCAGCTAAGTCTCGTCCCATTTTGGACCGTTGGCTGCTCTTTTTTGGGCACGGCTGTGCACGCGGCCTATTTTTGGCATGGGGAGGGGGGTGGCCAAAGTCTATTGCCATTTCGAGTCCGGCGGACGAACTTCGCCAGCCCCACGCCCCAAGGCTATAGCCCACCCCTTTTTTGGGCGTTTTTTCCGCAGAAAGAACTTGGCGCCAAGGGGTTTGGCTGCTCTTTTTTTGGGCGCGGCTGTTCCGGCGGCATATTTTTGTCGCGGGGAGGGGTCAGGCAAAGTCTCGGTCCGTTCCAAATCCGGCGGACGAACTTCGCCAGCCCCACGCCCCCAGGCTATAGCCCACCCCTTTCTGGACTTAACTTCGCAGCTAAGTCTCGTCCCATTTTGACCGTTGGCTGCTCTTTTTTGGGTGCGGCTGTGGCCCGCCGGCCTATTTTTGGCACGGGGAGGGGGGTGGGCAAAGTCTCGGCCCATTCCGAGTCCGGCGGACTAACTTTGGCACCCCCACGACCCAAGGCTATAGCCCACCCCTTTTTTGGGCAATTTTTCGCAGGACGAACATTGAGCCAGGGGGTTTGGCTGCTCTTTTTTGGGCGCGGCTGTGCCTGCGTCCTATTTTTCGTGCTGGGAGGTGTGGGTAACGTCTCGGCCCATTCAGAGTCCGGCGGACGAACTTCGCCGGCCCCACGCCCCAAGGCTATAGGCCACCCCCTTTTTTGGGCATTTTTCTGCAGGACTAACTTCGCGCCAAGGGGTTCGGCTGCTCTTTTTTGGACTGCGGCTGTGCCCGCGGCCTATTTTTGGCACGGGGAGGGGCCAAGCAAAGTCTCGGCCCATTTTGGCCGTTCGCTGCTCTTTTATGGGCGCGGCTATGCCCGCGGCCTATTTTTGGCAGTGGGGAGGGGGCGGACAAATTCTCGGCCCATTCCGAGTCCGGCGGACGAACTTCGCCAGCCCCACGTCCCAAGGCTATAGCCCACCCCATTTTTGGGCCTTTTTCTGCAGGACGAACTTCATGCCAAGGGGTTCGGCTTCTCTTTTTTCGGCGCGGCTGTGCCTGCGGCCTATTTTTCGCGCTAGGAGGTGTGGGCAACGTCTCGGCCCATTCAGTGTCCAGCGGACAAACTTCGTCAGCCCCACATCCCAAGGCTATAGCCCACCCCTTTTTTGGGCATTTTTCCGCAGGACGAACTTCGCGCCAGGGGGTTCGGCTGCTCTTCTCTGGGCGCGGCTGTGCCGGCGGCCTATTTTTGTCGCGGGGAGGGGCTGGGTAAGGTCTCGGTCCATTCTGAATCCGGCGGACGAACTTCGCCAGCCCCACACCCCAAGGCTATTCCCCTCCCCCTTTTTGGGTATTTTTCAGCAGGACAAACTTGGCGCCAATGGTTTCGGCAGATCATTTTTGGCCGCGGCTGTGTCCGCGGGCCTATTCTTGTCGCAGGGAGCGGCCAGGCAAAGTCTCGGCCCATTCCAGGTCCGGCAGACGAACTTCGCCAACCCCACGCCCCAAGGCCATTGCCCTACCATTTTTTGGGCATTTTTCCGCAGGACGAACTTGGTGCCAAGGGGTTCGGCTGCTCATTTTTGGGCGCGGCTGTGCCCGCGGCCTATTTTTAGCTTGGGGAGAGGCCAGGCAAAGTCTCGGACCATTCCTAGTCCGGCGGACGAACTTCGCCAGCCCCACGCCCCAAGGCTATAGCCCACCCCCTTTTTGGGCATTTTTCCGTAGGACGAACTTGGCACCAAGGGGTTCGGCTGCTCTTTTTTGGGCGCGGCTTTGCCCGCAGCCTATTTTTGTCACGGGAAGGGGCAAGCAAAGTATCGCCCCATTACGAGTCCGGGGGGACTAACTTCGCCAGCCCCACACCCCAAGGCCATTGCCCTCCCCCTTTTTGGGCATTTTTCCGCAGGACAAACTTGGCGCCAATGGTTTCGGCAGATCATTTTTGGCCGTGGCTGTGTCCGCGGCCTATTCTTGTCGCAGGGAGCGGGCCAGGCAAAGTCTCGGCCCATTCCAGGTCCGGCAGACGAACTTCGCCAACCCCACGCCCCAAGGCCATTGCCCTACCATTTTTGGGCATTTTTCCGCAGGACGAACTTGGTGCCAAGGGGTTTGGCTGCTCATTTTTGGGCGCGGCTGTGCCCGCGGCCTATTTTTATCTTGGGGAGAGGCCAGGCAAAGTCTCGGACCATTCCTAGTCCGGCGGACGAACTTCGCCAGCCCCACGCCCCAAGGCTATAGCCCACACCCTATTTGGGCATTTTTCCGTAGGACGAACTTGGCACCAAGGGGTTCGGCTGCTCTTTTTTGGGCGCGGCTTTGCCCGCAGCCTATTTTTGTCACGGGAAGGGGGCAAGCAAAGTATCGCCCCGTTACGAGTCCGGGGGACTAACTTCGCCAGCCCCACACCCCAAGGCCATTGTCCTCCCCCTTTTTGGGCATTTTTCCGCAGGACAAACTTGGCCCCAATGGTTTCGGCGGTTCATTTTTGGGCGCGGCTGTGTCCGCGGCCTATTCTTCTCGCAGGGAGCGGCCAGGCAAAGTCTCCGTCCATTCCGAGTCCGGTGGAAGATCTAACCAGCCCCACGCCCCAAGGCTATAGCCCACCCCTTTTTTGGGCATTTTTCCGGAGGACAAACTTGGCGCCAAGGGGTTCGGCTCCTCTTTTTTTGGGCATGGCTGTGCTTGTGGCCTATTTTTAGCGCGCGGAGGGGCCAAGCAAAGTATCGGCCGATTCCGAGTCCGGCGGACGAACTTCGCCAGCCCCACGCCCCAAGGCTGTAGCCCACCCCCTTTTTGGGCATTTTTCCGCAGGACGATCTTGGCGCCAAGCGGTTCGGCTGCTCTTTTTTGGACGCAGCTGTGCCCGCGGCCTATTTTTGTCGCTGGGAGGGGCCAGGCAAAGTCTCGGCGCATTCCGAGTCCGGCGGACGAACTTCGCCAGCCCCACGCCCCAAGGCTATAGCCCAACCCGTTTTTGGGCATTTTTCCGCCAGAAGAACTTGGCGCCAAGGGGTTCGGTTGCCCTTTCTTCGGCGCGGATATGGCCGCAGCCTATTTTTGTCGCGGGGAGGGGCCAGGCAAAGTCTCGGCCCATTCCGAGTCCCGCGGACTATTTTCGCCAGTCCCACGCCCCAAGGCTATAGCCCCCCCCCCCTTTTTTGGGCATTTTAACGCAGGACGAACTTGGCGCCAAGGGGTTCGGCTGCTCTTTTTTGGGGCGCGGCTATGCCCGCGGCCTATTTTTAGCACAGGGGGGACCAGGCAATGTCTCAGCCCATTTCCGAGTCCGGCGGACGAACATCGCCAGCCCCACGCCCCAAGGCTCTAGCCTTCCCCCGTTTTGGGCATTTTTCCGCAGGACGAACTTCGCGCCAAGGGGTTCGGCTGCTCCGTTTTGGGCTCGGCTGTGGCCGTGGCCTATTTTTGTCGTGGGGAGGGGCCAGGCAAAGTCTCGGCGCATTCCTAGTCTGGCGGACGAAATTCGTCAGCCCCACGCCCCAAGGCTATAGCCCACCCCCTTTTTGGGCTTTTTTCCGCCGAACGAACTTGGCGCCAAGGGGTTCGGCTGCTCTTTTTTTGGCGCGGCTATGTCCGCGGGCTATTTTTGTCATGGGGAGGGGCCAGGCAAAGTCTCGGCCCATTCCGAGTCCCGCGGACGAACTTCGCCACCCCACGCCCCAAGGCTATAGCCCACCCGTTTTTTGGACATTTTTCGGCAGGATGAACTTGGCGCCAAGGGGTTCGGGGTACTCTTTTTTGGGTGCGGCGGCGGCCTATTTTTGTCCGCGCGGAGGGGCCAGGCAAAGTCTCAGCGCATTCCGAGCCCGGCGGACGAATTTCGCCAGCCCCACGCCCCAAGACTACAGCCCACCTCCTTTTTGGGCATTTTTCCGCAGGACGAACTTGGCGCCAAGGGGTTCGGCTGCTCTTTTTTGGACGCGGCTGAGCCCGTGGCCTATTTTTGTCACGGGGAGGGGGCCAGCAAAGTCTGGGCCCATTCCTAGTCCGGCGGACGAACTTCGCCGGCCCCACGCCCCAAGGTTATAGCCCACCCCCTTTTTGGGCATTTTTCCGCAGGGTGAACTTGGCGCCAAGGGCTTCGGCTGCTCTTTTTTGGGCGCGGATGTGCCCATGGCAAATTCTTAGTGCGGGGAGGGGCCACGCAATGTCTCGGCCTATTCCGAGTCCGGCGGACGAACTTCGCCCGCCCCACGCCCCAAGGCTATAGCCCACCCCCTTTTTGGGCCTTTTTCCGCCAGACGACCCAGGCGCCAAGGGGTTCGGCTGCTCTTTTTTGGTTGCGGCTGTTCCAACGGCCTATTTTTGTCGCGAGGAGGGGCCAGGAAAAGTCTCGGCCCATTCCGAGTCCGGCGGACGAACTTCGCCATCCCCACGCCCCAAGGCTATTGCACACCCCCTTTTTGGGCATTTTTCCGCAGGACGAACTTGGCGAGAAGGGGTTCGGCTGCTCTTTTTTGGGTGCGGCTGTGCCCGCGGCATATTTTTAGCTCGGGGAGGGGCCAGGCCAAGTCTCGGCCCATTCCGAGTCCGGGGGACGAACTTCACCAGCCCCACGCCCCAAGGCTATAGCCCACCCCCTTTTTGGGCATTTTTCCGCCAGACGAACCAGGCGCCAAGTGGTTCGGCTGCTCTTTTATGGTTACGGCTGTGCCCGCGGCCTATTTTTGCCGTGGGGAGAGGCCAGGCAAAGTCTCGGCCCATTCCGAGTCCGGCGGACGAACTTCGCCATCCCCACGCCCCAAGGCTATTGCCTACCCCCTTTTTGGGCATTTTTCCGCAGGACGAACTTGGCGAGAAGGGGTTCGGCTGCTCATTTTTGGGTGCGGCTGTGCCCGCAGCATATTTTCAGCTCAGGGAGGGGCCAGGCCAAGTCTGGGCCCATTCCGAGTCCGGCGGACGTACTTCACCAGCCCCACGCCCAAAGGTTATAGCCCACCCCCTTTTTGGGCATTTTTCCGCAGAACAAACTTGGCGCCAAGGGGTTGGGCTGCTCTTTTTTGGACACGGCTGTGTTCGCGGCTTATTTTTGTCGCGGGGAGGAGCCAGCCAAAGTCTCGGCCCATTCCGAGTCCGGCGGACGAAATTCGTCAGCCCCACGCCCCAAGGCTATAGCCCACCCCCTTTTTGGGCATTTTTCCGCCAGACGAACCAGGCGCCAAGGGGTTCGGCTGCTGTTTTTTGGTTACGGCTGTGCCCACGGCCTACTTTTGCCGTGCGGAGGGGCCAGGCAAAGTCGCGGCCCATTCCGAGCCCGGCGGACGAATTTCGCCAGCCCCACGCCCCAAGGCTATAGCACACCGCCTTTTTGGGCATTTTTCCGCTGGACGAACTTGGCGCCAAGGGGTTCGGCTGCTCTTTTTCGGGCGCGGCAGAGCCCGTGGCCTATTTTTGCAACGGGGAAGGGACAGCAAAGTTTGGGCCCATTCCGAGTCCGGCGGACGAACTTCGCCGGCCCCACGCCCCAAGGTTATAGCCCACCCCCTTTTTGGGCATTTTTCCGCAGGGCGAACTTGGCGCCAAGGGCTTCGGCTGCTCTTTTTTGGGCGCGGATCTGCCCACAGCAAATTCCTAGTGCGGGGAGGGGCCAGGGAAAGTCTCGGCGCATTCCGAGTCCGGCGGACGAAATTCGTCAGCCCCACGCCCCAAGGCTATAGCCCACCCCTTTTTGCCCATTTTTCCGCAGAACGAACTTGGCGCCAAGGGGTTCGGCTGCTCTTTTTTTGGCGCGGCTGTGTCCGCGGCCTATTTTTGTCGCGGGGAGGGGCCAGGCAAAGTCTCGGCCCATTCCAAGTCCGGCAGACGAACTTCGCCAGCCCCACGCCCCAAGGATATAGCCCACCCCTTTTTTGGGCATTTTTCCGCCAGACGAACCAGGCGCCAAGGGGTTTGGCTGCTCTTTTTTGGTTACGGCTGTGCCCGCGGCCTATTTTTGTTGTGGGGAGGGGCCAGGCGAAGTCTCGGCCCATTCCGAGCCCGGCGGATGAATTTCGCCAGCCCCACGCCCCAAGGCTATAGCACACCTCCTTTTTGGGCATTTTTCCGCAGGACGAACTTGGCGCCAAGGGATTCGGCTGCTGTTTTTTGGGCGCGGCTGAGCCCGTGGCCTATGTTTGTCACGGGGAAGGGCCAGCAAAGTCTGGGCCCATTCCGAGTCCGGCGGACGAACTTCGCCGGCCCCACGCCCCAAGGTAATAGCCCACCCCCTTTTTGGGCATTTTTCGCAGGGCGAACTTGGCGCGAAGGGCTTCGGCTGCTCTTTTTTTGGGCGCGGATCTGCCCACGGCAATTCCTAGTGCGGGGAGGGGCCACGCAATGTCTCGGCCTATTCTGAGTGCGGCGGACGAACTTCGCCAGCCCCACGCCCCAAGGCTATAGCCCACCCCCTTTTTGGGCATTTTTCCGCCAGGCGACCCAGGCGCCAAGGGGTTCGGCTGCTCTTTTTTGGTTGCGGCTGTGCCTACGGCCTATTTTTGTCGCGGGGAGAGGCCAGGCAAAGTCTCGGCCCATTCCGAGTCCGGCGGAAGAACTTCGCCATCCCCACGCCCCAAGGCTATTGCCTACCCCATTTTTGGGCATTTTTCCGCAGGACGAACTTGGCGAGAAGGGGTTCGGCTGCTCATTTTTGGGTGCGGCTGTGCCCGCGGCATATTTTCAGTTCAGGGAGGGGCCAGGCCAAGTCTGGGCCCATTCCGAGTCCGGCGGACGTACTTCACCAGCCCCACGCCCAAAGGTTATAACCCACCCCCTTTTTGGGCATTTTTCCGCAGGGCGAACTTGGCGCCAAGGGCTTCGGCTGCTCTTTTTTGGGCGCGGATGTGCCCATGGCAAATTCTTAGTGCGGGGAGGGGCCACGCAATGTCTCGGCCTATTCCGAGTCCGGCGGACGAACTTCGCCAGCCCCACGCCCCAAGGCTATAGCCCACCCCCTTTTTGGGCCTTTTTCCGCCAGACGACCCAGGCGCCAAGGGGTTCGGCTGCTCTTTTTTGGTTGCGGCTGTGCCAACGGCCTATTTTTGTCGCGGGGAGGGGCCAGGAAAAGTCTCGGCCCATTCCGAGTCCGGCGGACGAACTTCGCCAACCCCACGCCCCAAGGCTATAGCCCACCCCCTTTTTGGGCATTTTTCCGCCAGACGAACCAGGCGCCAAGGGGTTCGGCTGCTCTTTTTTGGTTGCGGCTCTGCCCACGGCCTATTTTTGTCGTGGGGAGGGGCCAGGCAAAGTCGCGGCCCATTCCGAGCCCGGCGGACAAATTTCGCCAGCCCCACGCCCCAAGGCTATAGCACACCGCCTTTTTGGGCATTTTTCCGCAGGACGAACTTGGCGCCAAGGGGTTCGGCTGCTCTTTTTTGGGCGCGGCAGAGCCCGTGGCCTATTTTTGCCACGGGGAAGGGCCAGCAAAGTCTGGGCCCATTCCGAATCCGGCGGACGAACTTCGCCGGCCCCACGCCCCAAGGTTATAGCCCACCCCCTTTTTGGGCATTTTTCCGCAGGGCGAACTTGGCGCCAAGGGCTTCGGCTGCTCTTTTTTGGGCGTGGATCTGCCCACGGCAAATTCTTAGTGCGGGGAGGGGCCAGGGAAAGTCTCGGCGCATTCCGAGTCCGGCGGACGAAATTCGTCAGCCCCACGCCCCAAGGCTATAGCCCACCCCCTTTTTGGCCATTTTTCCGCAGAACGAACTTGGCGCCAAGGGGTTCGGCTGCTTTTTTTTTGGCGCGGCTGTGTCCGCCGCCTATTATTGTCGCGGGGAGGGGCCAGGCAAAGTCTCGGCCCATTCCAAGTCCGGCAGACGAACTTCGCCAGCCCCACGCCCCAAGCATATAGCCCACCCCCTTTTTGGGCATTTTTCCGCCAGACGAACCAGGCGCCAAGGGGTTCGGCTGCTCTTTTTTGGTTACGGCTGTGCCCGTGGCCTATTTTTGTCGTGGGGAGGGGCCAGGCGAAGTCTCGGCCCATTCCGAGCCCGGCAGATGAATTTCGCCAGCCCCACGCCCCAAGGCTATAGCACACCTCCTTTTTGGGCATTTTTCCCCAGGACGAACTTGGCGCCAAGGGGTTCGGCTGCTCTTTTTTGGGCGCGGCTGAGCCCGTGGCCTATTTTTGCCACGAGGAAGGGACAGCAAAGTCTGGGACCATTCCGAGTCCGGCGGACGAACTTCGCCGGCCCCACGCCCCAAGGTTATAGCCCACCCCCTTTTTGGGCATTTTTCCGCAGGGCGAACTTGGCGCCAAGGGCTTCGGCTGCTCTTTTTTGGGCGCGGATCTGTCCACGGCAAATTCTTAGTGCGGGGAGGGGCCAGGGAAAGTCTCGGCGCATTCCGAGTCCGGCGGACGAAATTCGTCAGCCCCACGCCCCAAGGCTATAGCCCACCCCCTTTTTGGGCATTTTTCCGCAGAACGAACTTGGCGCCAAGGGGTTCGTCTGCTCTTTTTTTGGCGCGGCTGTGTCCGCGGCCTTTTTTTGTCGCGGGGAGGGGCCAGGCAAAGTCTCGGCCCATTCCAAGTCCGGCACACGGACTACGCCAGCCCCACGCCCCAAGGCTGTAGCCCATCCCCTTTTTGGGCATTTTTCCGCCAGACGAACCTGGCGCGAAGGGGTTCGGCTACTCTTTTTTCGGCGCGGCTGTGCCCGCGGCATATTTTTATCGCGGGTAGGGGTCCGGCAAAGTCCCGGCGCATTCCGAGTCCGGCGGACGAACTTCGCCAGCCCCACGCCCCAAGGCTATAGCCCACCCCCTTTTTGGGCATTTTTCCGCAGGACGAACTTGGCGCGAAGCGGTTCGGCAGCTCTTTTTTGGGCGCGGCTGTGCCCGGGGTCTATTTATTCGCGGGGAGGCTCCAGGCAAAGTCTCGGCCTATTCTGAGTCCGACGGACGAACTTCGCCAGACCCACGCCCCAAGGCCATAGCTCACCCCCTTTTTGGGCATTTTTCCGCAGGGCGAACTCGGCGCCAAGGGGTTCAGCTGCTCTTTTTTGGATGCGGCTGTGCCCCCGGCCTATTTTTAGCTTGGGGAGGGGCAGGCAAAGTCTCGGCCCATTCCTAGTCCGGCTGACGAACTTCGCCAGCCCCACGCCACAAGGCTATAGCCTTCCCCCGTTTTGGGCATTTTTCCGCAGGACGAACTTCGCGCCAAGGGGTTCGGCTGCTCTTTTTTGGGCGCGGCTGTGGCCGCAGCCTATTTTTGTCATGGGGAGGGGCCAGGGAAAGTCTCGCCACATTCCGAGTCCTGCGGACGAAATTCGTCAGCCCCACGCCCCAAGGCTATAGCCCACCCCCTTTTTGGGCATTTTTCCGCAGGGCGAACTCGGCGCCAAGGGGTTCAGCTGCTCTTTTTTGGATGCGGCTGTGCCCCCGGCCTATTTTTAGCTTGGGGAGGGGCAGGCAAATTCTCGGCCCATTCCTAGTCCGGCGGACGAACTTCGCCAGCCCCACGCCACAAGGCTATAGCCTTCCCCCATTTTGGGCATTTTTCCGCAGGACGAACTTCGCGCCAAGGGGTTCGGCTTCTCTATTTTGGGTGCGGATGTGCCCACGGCAAATTCTTAGTGCGGGGAGGGGCCAGGGAAAGTCTTGGCGCATTCCGAGTCCGGCGGACGAAATTCGTTCGCCCCACGCCCCAAGGCTATAGCCCACCCCCTTTTTGGGCATTTTTCCGCAGAACGAACTTGGCGACAAGGGGTTCGGCTGCTCTTTTTTGGGTGCGGCTGTGGCCGCGGCCTATTTTTGACATGGGGAGGGGCCAGGCAAAGTCTCGGCGCATTCCGAGTCCGGCGGACGAAATTCGTCAGCCCCATGCCCCAAGGCTATAGCCCACCCCCTTTTTGGGCATTTTTCCGCCAGACGAACCTGGCGCCAAGGGGTTCGGCTGCTCTTTTTTGGTTGCGGCTGTGCCCGCGGCCTATTTTTGTCCCGGGGTGGAGCGAGGCAATGTCTCGGCGCATTCCGAGTCTGGCGGACGAACTTCGCCAGCCCCATGACCCAAGGCTATTGCCCACCCCCTTTTTGGGCATTTTTCCGCAGGACGAACCCGGCGCCAAGGGTTCGACAGCTCTTTTTTGGGTGCGGCTGTACCCGCGGCCTATTTTTGTCTCGGGGTGGAGCGAGGCAATGTCTCGGCGCATTCCGAGTCCGGCGGACGAACTTCGCCAGCCCCACGCCCCAAGGCTATAGCCCACCCCCTTTTCGGGCATTTTTCCGTAGGACGAACTTGGCGCAAAGCGGTTCGGCCGCTCTTTTTTGGGCGCGGCTGTGCCCGGGGCCTATTTTTTCGCGGGGAGGCGCCAGGCAAAGTCTCGGCCTATTCTGAGTCCGACGGACGAACTTCGCCAGACCCACGCCCCAAGGCCATAGCCCACCCCCTTTTTGGGCATTTTTCCGCAGGGTGAACTTGGCGCCAAGGGGTTCAGCTGCTCTTTTTTGGACGCGGCTGTGCCCCCGGCCTATTTTTAGCTTGGGGAGGGGCAGGCAAAGTCTCGGCCCATTCCTAGTCCGGCGGACGAACTTTGCCAGCCCCACGCCCCAAGGTTATAGCCAACCCCCTTTTTGGGCATTTTTCCGTAGGGTGAACTTGGCGCCAAGGGGTTCGGCTGCTCTTTTTTGGGCGCGGCTGTGGCTGCAGCCTATTTTTGTCATGGGGAGGGGCCAGGGAAATTCTCGCCACATTCCGAGTCCTGCGGACGAAATTCGTCAGCCCCACGCCCCAAGGCTATAACCCACCCCCTTTTTGGGCATTTTTCCGCAGAACAAACTTGGTGCCAAGGGGTTCAGCTGCTCTTTTTTCGTTGCGGCTGTGCCCGCGGCGTATTTTTGTCCCGAGAAGGGGTCAGGCAAAGTCTGGGCCCATTCCGAGTCCGGCGGACGAACTTCGCCAGCCCCACGCCCCAAGGTTATAGCCCACCCCCTTTTTGGGCATTTTTCCGTAGGGTGAACTTGGCGCCAAGGGGTTTGGCTGCTCTTTTTTGGGCGCAGCTGTGCCCGCGGTATGTTTTTAGCTTGGGGAGGGGCCCGGCTAAGTCTCGGCCCATTCTGCGTCCGGCGGACGAACTTCGCCAGCCCCACGCCCCAAGGCTGTAGCCTAACCCCTTTTTGGGCATTTTTCCGCAGGACGAACCAGGCGCCAAGGGGTTCGGCTGCTCTTTTTTGGATGCGGCAGTGCCCGTGGCCTATTTTTGTCACGGGGAGGGGCCAGGCAATGTCTCGGCCCATTCCGAGTCCGGCGTACGAACTTCGCCAGCCCCACGCCCCATGGCTATAGCCCACCCCTTTTTGGGCATTTTTCCGCAGGACGAATTTGGCGCCAAGGGGTTCGGCTGCTCTTTTTTGGGCGCGGCTGAGCCCGTGTGCTATTTTGTCACGGGGAGGAGCTAGGCAAATTCTCGGCCCATTCCGAGTCCGGGGGACGAACTTCGCCAGCCCCACGCCCCAAGGCTTTAGCCCACAACTTTTTGGAAATTACTTCGCAGTTAAGTCTCATCCCGTTTTGACCGTTGGCTGCTCTTTTTTGGGTGCGGCTTTGCCCGCGGCCTATTTTTGGCACGAGGAGTGGGTGGGCAAAGTGTCGGCCCATTCTGAGTCCGGCGGACAAACTTCGCCGGCCCCACACTCCAAGGCTATAGCACACCCCTTTCTTGGTCATTTTTCCGCAGGACAAACTTGGCGCGATGGGGTTCGGCTGTGCCCGCGGCCTATTTTTTGCGCGGGGAGGGGGCGGGCAAAGTCTCGGCCCATTCCGAGTCCGGCGGATGAACTTCGCCAGCCCCACGCCCCAAGGCTGTAGCACACCCCTTTTTTCGGCAATTTTCCGCGGGACGAACTTGGCGCCACGGGGTTCGGCTGCACTTTTTTCAGTGCGGCTGTGCCCGCGCCCTATTTTTGGCACCTGGAGGGGATGGGCATAGTCTCGGCCCATTCCGAGGAAGGCGGACGAACTTCGCCAGCCCCACGCCCCAAGGCTACGGCACAACCCATTTTTGGGTATTTTTCCACCGGACGAACATGGCGCCAGGGGGCTCGGCTGCTCTTTTTTTGCCGTGGCTCGGCCCGCGGCCTTTTTTTGGCATGGGGAGGGGGTCGGCAAAGTCTAAGACCATTCCGAGTCCAGCGGACGAACTTTGCCAGCCCCACGCCCCAAGGCTATAGCCCACCCCTTTTTGGACTTTACTTCGCAGCTAAGTCTCGTCCCATTTTGGCCGTTGGTGGCTCTGTTTTGGGTGCGGCTGTGCTTGCGGCTTACTTTTGGCACGGGGAGGGGGTGGGCAAAGTCTCGGCCCATTCTGAGTCCGGCGGACGAACTTCGCCAGCCCCACGCCCCAAGGCTATAGCCCACCCCTTTTTTGGGCAATTTTCCGCAGGACGAACTTGGCGCCACGGGGTTCGGCTGCTCTTTTTTGGGCGCGGCTGTGCCTGCCTCCTATTTTTGGCACGTGGAGGGGATGGACATAGTCTCGGCCCATTCCGAGGAAGTCGGACGAACTTCGCTATCCCCACACCCCAAGGCTATGGCACACCCCATTTTTGGGCATTTTAACGCCGGACGAACGTGGCGCCAGGGAGCTCGGCTGCAAATTTTTGGGCGCGGCTGTGCCTGCGGCCTTTTTTTGGCATGGGGAGGGGGTCGGCAAAGTCTCAGACCATTCCGAGTCCGGCGGACGAACTTCGCCAGCCCCACGCCCCAAGGCCATAGCCCACCCCTTTTTTGGGAATTTTTCCGCAGGACGAACTTCACGCCAAGGGGTTCGGCTGCTCTTTTTTGGGTGCGGTTGTGCCCGTGGCCTATTTTTGGCGTGGGGAGGGGGTGGGCAAAGTCTCGGCTCATTCTGAGTCTGGCGGATGAACTTCGCCATCCCCATGCCCCAAGGCTATAGCCCACCCGTTTTTTAGGAATTTTTCCGCAGAACGAACTTCCCGCAAAGGGGTTCGGCTGCTTTTTTTTGGGCGCGGCTCTGCCCACGGCCTATTTTTGGTGCGGGGAGAGGATGGGCAAAGTCTCAGCCCATTCCGAGTCCGGCGGACGAACTTTACCAGCCCCACGCCCCAAGGCTATAGCCCACCCCTTTTTTGGGCATTTTTCTGCAGGACGAATTTCGCGCCAAGGGGTTCGGCTGCTCTTTTTTGTGCGCGGCTGTGCCCGTGGCCTATTTTTGGTGCGGGGAGGGGGTGGGCAATGTCTCGGCCCATTCTGAGTTCGGCGGAAGAACTTCGCCAGCCTCACGCCCCAAGGCTGTAGCCCAGTCTTTTTTGAGGGTTTTTACGCAGGACGAACATGGCGCCATGGGGTTCGCCTGCCTATTTTTCCTTGCAGCTGTGTCCACGGCCTATTTTTTGCGCGGGGAGGGGGTGGGGAAAGTCTCGGCCCATTCCGAGTCCAGCGGACGAACTTCGCCAGCCCCACGTCCCAAGGCTATAGCCCACCCCTTTTTTGGGCCATTTTCCGCAGGACGAACTTGGCGCCTAGGGGTTTGGCTGCTCTTTTTTGGGCGCAGCTGTGCCCGCGGCATGTTTTTAGCTAGGGGAGGGGCCCGGCCAAGTCTCGACCCATTCTGCGTCCGGCGGACGAACTTCGCCAGCCCCACGCCCCAAGGCTCTAGCCTAACCCCTTTTTGGGCATTTTTCCGCAGGATGAACCTGGCGCCAAGGGGTTGGGCTGCTCATTTTTGGATGCGGCAGTGCCCGTGGCCTATTTTTGTCACGGGGAGGGGCCAGGCAATGTCTCGGCCCATTCCGAGTCCGGCATACGAACTTCGCCAGCCCCACGCCCCAAGGCTTTAGCCCACAACTTTTTGGAAATTACTTCGCAGTTAAGTCTCATCCCGTTTTGACCGTTGGCTGCTCCTTTTTGGGTGCGGCTTTGTCCGCGGCCTATTTTTGGCACGAGGAGTGGGTGGGCAAAGTGTCGGCCCATTCTGAGTCCGGCGGACAAACTTCGCCGGCCCCACACTCCAAGGCTATAGCACACCCCTTTCTTGGTCATTTTTCCGCAGGACGAACTTGGCGCGAAGGGGTTCGGCTGTGCCCGCGGCCTATTTTTGGTGCGGGGTGGGGGTGGGCAAAGTCTCGGCCCATTCCGAGTCCGACGGACAAACTTCGCCGGCCCCACACTCCAAGGCTATAGCACACCCCTTTCTTGGTCATTTTTCCGCAGGACAAACTTGGCGCGAAGAGGTTCGGCTGTGCCCGCGGCCTATTTTTGGTGCGGGGTGGGGGTGGGCAAAGTCTCGGCCCATTCCGAGTCCGACGGACAAACTTCGCCGGCCCCACACTCCAAGGCTATAGCACACCCCTTTCTTGGTCATTTTTCCACAGGACGAACTTCGCGCGAAGGGGTTCGGCTGTGCCCGCGGCCTATTTTTGGTGCGGGGTGGGGGTGGGCAAAGTCTCGGCCCATTCCGAGTCCGACGGACAAACTTAGCCGGCCCCACACTCCAAGGCTATAGCACACCCCTTTTTTGGGCATTTTTCCGCAGGACAAAGTTGGCGCCAAGGGGTTCGGCTGCTTGTTTTTGGGCGCGGCAGTGCCCGCGGCCTATTTTTTGTGCAGGGATGGGGTGGGCAAAGTCTCGACGCATTCTGATGAAGGCGGACTAACTTCGCCTTCCCCACGCCCAAATGCTATAGCACACCCCTTTTTTGGGCATTTTTCTGCTGGACAAACTTGGCGCGAAGGGGTTAGGCTGCTCTTTTTTGGGCGCGGCTGTGCCCGCTGCTTATTTTTGGCCCAGGGTGGGGGTGGGCAAAGTCTCGGCCCATTCTGAGTCCGGCGGACGAACTTCGCCAGCCCCACGCCCCAAGGCTATAGCCCAACCCTTTTTGGACTTTACTTCGCAGCTAAGTCTCGTCTCATTTTGGCTGTTGGCTGCTCTTTTTTGGGCGCGGCTGTACCCACGGCCTATTTTTGGTCCGAGGAGGGGGTGGGCAATGTCTCGGCCCATTCCGAGTCCAGCGGACGAACATCGCCAGCCCCACGCTCCAAGGCTATAGCACACCCCTTTCTTGGTCTTTTTTCCGCAGGACGAACTTGGTGCCAAGCGGTTCAGCTGCTCTTTTTGGGATGCGGCTGTGCCCGCGGCCAATTTTGGGTGCGGGGAGGGGGTGGCCAAAGTCTTGGTCCATTCCAAGTCCGGCGGACAAACTTCGCCATCCCCACGCCCCAAGGCTATAGCCCACCCCTTTTTTGGGCCTTTTTCCGCAGGACGAACATGGCACCAAGGGTTCGGCAACTCTTTTTTGGGCGCGGCTGTGCCCCGGCCTATTTTTGGCGTGGGGAGGGGGTGGGCAAAGTCTCCGCCAATTCCGAGTCCGGCGGATGAACTTCGCCAGCGCCACGCCCCAAGGCTATAGCCCATCCCCTTTTTGGCCCTTTTTCCGCAGGACGAACTTTGCGCCAAGGGGTTCGGCTGATCTTTCTTTGTGCGCGGCTGTGCCCGCTTCCTGTTTTTGGTGCAGGGACGGGGTGGGAAAACTCTCGGCCCATTCCGAGTCTGGCGGATGAACTTCGCCAGTGCCACGCCCCAAGGCTAAAGCCCACCCATTTTTTGGGCGTTTTTCCGCAGGACGAACTTCGCGCCAAGGGGTTCGGTTGCTCGTTTTGGGGCACGGCTGTGCCCAAGGGCTATTTTTCGCGCGGGGAGGTGGTGGGCAAAGTCTCGGCCCATTCTTAGTCCGGCGGACGAACTTCGCCAGCCCAACGCCACAAGGCTATAGCCCACCCCTTTTTTTGGCGTTTTTCCGCAGGACGAACTTGGCGCCAAGGGGGTCGGCTGCTCTTTTTTGGGTGCGACTGCGTCCCCGGCCTATTTATGGCACAGGGAGGGAGTGGGCAAAGTCTCGGGGCATTCCGAGTCCGGCGGACAAACCTCGCCAGCCCAACGCCCCAAGGCTATAGCCCACCCCTTTTTTCGGCGTTTTTCCGCACGACGAACTTGGCGCCAAGGGGTTCGGCTGCTCTCTTTTGGGAACGGCAGTGCCCACGGCCTATTTTTGGCGCGGGGAGGGGGTGGGCAAAGGCTTGGCCCATTCCGAGTTTGGCGGACGAACTTCGCCAACCCACGCCCCAAGGCTATAGCCCACCCCTTTTTTGGGCCATTTTCCGCAGGACGAACTTGGCGCCAACGTGTTCGGCTGCTCTTTTTTGGGCGCGGCTGTGCCCGAGGGCTATTTCTGGTGCGGGGAGGTGGTGGGCAAAGTCTCGGCCCATTCTGAGTCCGGCGGACGAACTTCGCCTGCCCCACGGCCCAAGACTATAGCCCACCCCTTTTTTGGGCCTTTTCCGCAGGATGAACTTCGCGCCAAGGGGTTTGGCTGCTCTTTTTTGGGCGCGGCTGTGCCCGTGGCCTATTTTTGGCTCGGTGAGGGGGTGGGCAAAATCTCGGCCCATTCCGATTTCGGCGGACGAACTTCGCCAACCCACGCCCCAAGGCTATAGCCCACCCCTTTTTTGGGCCTTTTTCCGCAAGACGAACATGGCACCAAGGGTTTGGCAACTCTTTTTTGAGCGCGGCTGTGCCCCGGCCTATTTTTGGCATGGGGAGGGGGTGGGCAAAGTCTCCGCCAATTCCGAGTCTGGCGGATGAACTTCGCCAGCGCCACGTCCCAAGGCTAAAGCCCACCCATTTTTTGGGCGTTTTTCCGCACGACGAACTTGGCGCCAAGGGCTTCGGCTGCTCTCTTTTGGGCGCGGCAGTGCCCACGGCCTATTTTTGGCGCGGGCAGGGGGTGGGCAAAGTCTCAGCCCATTCCGAGTTCGGCGGACGAACTTCGCCAACCCACGCCCCAAGGCTATAGGCCACCCGTTTTTTGGGCCATTTTCCGCAGGACGAACTTGGCGCCAACGTGTTCGGCTGCTCTTTTTAGGGCGCGGCTGTGCCCGAGGGCTATTTCTGGTGCGGTGAGGTTGTGGGCAAAGTCTCGGCCCATTCTGAGTCCGGTGGACGAACTTCGCCAGCCCCACGCCCCAAGGCTATAGCCCACCCCTCTTTTGGGCATTTTTCCGCAGGACGAACTTTGCGCAAAAGGGTTCAGCAGCTCTTTTTTGGGCGCGGCTGTGCCTGCGGCCTATTTTTCGTGCGGGCAGGGAATGGGCAAACTCTCGGCCCATTCCGAGTACGGCGGATAAACTTCGCCAGCCCCATGCCCCAAGGCTATACCCCACCCGTTTTTTGGGCGTTTTTCCGCAGGACGAACTTCGCGCCAAGGGGTTCGGCAGTTATTTTTTGGGCGTGGCTGTGGTCGCGGCCTATGTTTTGCGCGGGGAGGTGGTGAGCACAGTCTTGGCCCATTCTGAGTCCGGCGGACGAACTTCGCCAGCCCCTCGCCCCAAGGCTATAGCCCACACCTTTTTCGGGGGTTTTTCCGCAGGACGAACCTGGTGCCAAGGTGTTCGCCTGCTCATTTTTGGGCGCGGCTGTGTCCACGTCCTATTTTTGGTGCGGGGAGGGGGTGGACAAAGTCTCGGCCCATTCCGAGCCCGGCAGACGAACTTCGCCGGCGCCACGCCCTAAGGCTGTAGCCCGCCCCTTTTTTGGGAATTTTTCCGCTGGACGAACTTCGCGCCAAGGGGTTTGGCTGCTCTTTTTTGGGAGCGGCTTTGCCCGCGGTGTATTTTTGGTACGGAGAGGGGGTGGGAAAAGTCTCGGCCCATTCTGAGTCCGGCGGACACACTTCGCCAGCCCCAAGCCCCAAGGCTATAGCCCACCCATTTTTTGGGCATTTTTCTGCAGGACGAACTTTACGCCAAGGGGTCGGCTGCTCTTTTTCGGGCGCGGCTGTGCCCGTGACTTTTTTTGGTGCGGGGTGGGGGCGGGCAAAGTCTAGGCCCATTCCGAGTCCGGCGGACGAACTTCGCCAGCCCCACGCCCCAAGGCTATAGCCCACCCCATTTTGGACTTTACTTTGCGTCCCATTTTGACCATTGGCTCCTCTTTTTTGGGCGCGGCTGTGCCCGTGGCCTATTTTTGGCACGCGGAGGGGGTGCGCAAAGTCTCGGCCCATTCTGAGCCCGGCGGACGACCTTCGCCCGCCCCACGCCCCAAGGCTATAGCCCACTCTTTTTTGGGCATTTTTCCGCAGGACGAACTTCACGCCAAGGGGTCGGCTGCTCTATTTTTGGCGCGGCTGTGCCCGTGGCTTTTTATGGTGCGGGGAGGGGGTGGGCAAAGTCTAGGCCCATTCCGAGTCCGGCGGACGAACTTCGCCAGCCCTACGCCCCACGCCCCACGCCCCAAGGCTATAGCCCACCCCTTTTTGGACTTTACTTCGATGCTAAGTCTCGCCCCATTTTGACCGTTGGCTGATCTTTTTTCGTTGGGCTATGCCCGCGTCCTATTTTTGGCGTGGGGAGAGGGTGGGTAAAGTCTCGGCCCATTCCGAGTCCGGCGGACAAACTTCGCCAGCCCCACGCCCCAAGGCTATAGCCCACCCCTTTTTTGGGCATTTTTGCGCAGGACGAACTTCGCGCAAAGGGGTTCGGCTGCTCTTTTTTGGACGCGGCTGTGCCCGTGGCCTATTTTTGGTGCGGGGAGGAATGGGAAAGTCTCGGCCCATTCAGAGTTCGGCGGATGAACCTCGCCAACCCCACGCCCCAAGGCTATAGCCCACCCTCTTTTTGGGAATTTTTCCGCAGGACGAACATGGCGCCAATTGGTTCGGCTGCTCTTTTTTGGGTGCGGCTGTGCCCGCGGCCTATTTTTGGTGCGGGGAGGAATGGTAAAGTCTCGGCCCATTCCGAGTTCGGCGGATCTACCTCGCCAGCTCCACGCCCCAAGGCTATAGCCCACCGTCTTTTTGGGCAATTTTCCGCAGGACGAACATGGCGACAAGGGGTTCCGCTGCTCTTTTTTGGGTGCGGCTGTGCCCGTGGCCTATTTTTAGCGGGGGGAGGGGCCAGGCAAAGTCCAGGCCTATTCCGAGTCCGGCTGACGAACTTCGCCAGCCCCCCGCCCCACGCCCCAAGGCTATAGCCCACCCATTTTTGGACTTTACTTCGAAGCTAAGTCTCGCCCCATTTTGACCGTTGGCTGATCTTTTTTGGGTGCGGCTGTGTCCACGTTATATTTTTGGCGCGGGGAGAGGGTGGGTAAAGTCTTGGCCCATTCCGAGTCCAGCGGACGAACTTCGCCAGCCCCACGCCCCAAGGCTATAGCCCACCCTCTTTTTGGGCATTTTTCCGCAGGACGAACATGGCACCAAGGGGTTTGGCTGCTCTTTTTTTGGGTGCGGCTGTGCCCGTGGCCTATTTTTTGCACAGGGAGGGGCCAGGCAAAGTCTCGGCCTATTCCGAGTCTGGCTGACGAACTTCGCCAGCCCCACGCCCCACGCCCCAAGGCTATAGCCCACCCATTTTTGGACTTTACTTCGAAGCTAAGTCTCACCCCATTTTGACCGTTGCCTGATCTTTTTTTGGTGTGGCTGTGTCCGCATCCTATTTTTGGCGCGGGGAGAGGGTGGGCAAAGTGTCGGCCCATTCCGAGTCCAGCGGACGAACTTCGCCGCCCCACGCCCCAAGGCTATAGCCCACCCTCTTTTTGGGCATTTTTCCGCAGGACGAACATGGCGCCAAGGGGTTCGGCTGCTCTTTTTTGGGTGCGGCGGTGCCCGTGGCCTATTTTTAGCACAGGGAGGGGCCAGGCAAAGTCTCGGCCCGTACCGAGTCCGGCGGACGAACTTCGCCAACCCCACGCCCCAAGGCTATAGCCCACCCCTCTTTTGGGCGTTTTTCCGCAGGACGAACTTGGCGCCAAGGGGTTTGGCTGCTCTTTTTTGGCCGTGGCTGTGCCCGTGGCTTAGTTTTGCCGCAGGGAGGGTGTGGGCAAAGTCTAGGCCCTATCCACGTCCGGCGGACGAACTTCGCCAGCCCCACCCCCCAAGGCTATAGCCCACCCCTCTTTTGGGCGTTTTTCCGCAGGACGAACTTCGCGCAAAGGGATTCGGCTGCTCTTTTTTGGGTGCGGCTGTGCCCACGGCCTATTTTTGGTGCGGGGACGAATGGGAAAGTCTCGGCCCATTCCGAGTTCGGCGGATGAATCTCGCCAGCCCCACGCCCCAAGGCTATAGCCCACCCTCTTTTTGGGAATTTTTCCGCAGGACGAACATGGCGCCAATTGGTTCGGCTGCTCTTTTTTGGGTGCGGCTGTGCCCGCGGCCTATTTTTGGTGCGGGGAGGAATGGTAAAGTCTCGGCCCATTCCGAGTTCGGCGGATCTACCTCGCCAGCCCCACGCCCCAAGGCTATAGCCCACTGTCTTTTTGGGCATTTTTCCGCAGGACGAACATGGCGCCAAGGGGTTCCGCTGCTCTTTTTTGGGTACGGCTGTGCCCGTGGCCTATTTTTAGCGTGGGGAGGGGCCAGGCAAAGTCTCTGCCCATTCCGAGTCCGGCGGACGAACTTTGCCAGCCCCACGCCCCAAGGCAATAGCCCACCCCCTTTTTGGGTTTTTTCCGCAGGACGAATTTGGCAGTTTGGGGTTCGGCAGCTCTTTTTTGGCAGCGTATGTGCCCGCGGCCTATTTTTGTCATAGGGAGGGGCCAGGCAAAGTCTCTACCCATTCCAAGTCCGGCGGACGAAGTTCGCCAGCCCCACGCCCCAAGGCTATAGCCCGCCCCCTTTTTGGGCATTTTTCCGCAGGACGAACTTGTCGCCAAGGGGATCGGCTGCTCATTTTTGGGCGCGGCTGTGCCCATGGCCTATTTTTGATGCGGGGAGGGGCCAGGCAAAGTCTCGGCCCATTCCGAGTCCGGCGGACGAACTTCGCCCGCCTCATGCCCCAAGGCTATATCCCACCCCCTTTTTGGGCATTTTTCCGCAGGACGAACATAGCGCCAAGGGGTTCGGCCGCTCTTTTTTGGTCGTGGCTGCGTCCGCGGCCTATTTTTGTCATAGGGGGGGGCCAGTATATGTCTCAGCCCATTCCGAGTCCGGCGGACGAACTTCGCGAGCCCCACGCCCCAAGGCTATAGCCCACCCCCTTTTTGGGCATTTTTCCGCTGGACGAACTTGGCACCAAGGGGTTCGGCTGCTCTTTTTTGGACGCGGCTGTGCCCGCGGCCTATTTTTGGCGCGGGGAGGGGGTGGGAAAAGTCTCGGCCCATTCCGTATCCGGCGGACGAACTTCGCCAGCCCCACGCCCCAAGGCTATAGCACACCCCTTTTTTGCGCATTTTTCCCCAGGACGAACTTGGCGCCAAGGGGTTCGGCTGGTCTTTTTTGGGCGCGGCTGTGCCAGCGGCTATTTTTAGTACGGGGAGGGGTTGTGCAAAGTCTCAGCCCATTCCGAGTCCGGCGGACGAACTTCGGCAGCCCCACGCCCCAAGGCCATAGCCCACCCCTTTTTTGGGCGTTTTACCGCAGAACGAACTTCGCGCCAAGGCGTTCGGCTGCTATTTTTTGGGTGCGGCTGTGCCCGCGGCCTATTTTTTCCATGGGGAGGGGGTGTACAAAGTCTCCGCCCATTCCGAGTCCGGCGGACGAACTTCGCCAGCCCCACGCCCCAAGGCATAGCCCACCCCTTTTTTGGGCATTTTTCCGCAGGACGAACTTGGCGCCAACGGGTTCGGCTCCTCCTTTTTGAGCGCGGCTGCGCCCGCGGCCAATTTTTGGTGCGGGGAGGGGGGTGGGCAAAGTCTCGGCCCATTCCGAGACCCGCGGACGAACTTCGCCAGCCCCACGCCCCAAGGCTATAGCCCTCCCCTTTTTTGGGCATTGTTCCGCTGGACGAACTTGGCGCCAACGGATTCGGCTCCTCTTTTTTGGGCGCGTCTTTGCCCGCGGCCTATTTTTGGCACGGGGAGGGGGTGGGCAAAGTCTCGGCCCATTCCGAGGAAGGCGGACGAACTTCGCCAACCCCACGCCCCAATGCTATGGCACACCCCCTTTTTGGTCATTTTTCCACAGGACCAACTTGGCGCCAAGGGGTTCGGCGCCTCTTTTTGAGCGCCACAGCGTCCGTGACCTATTTTTGGCACGGGGAGGGGTGGATGAAGTCTCGGCCTATTCCGAGTCCGGCGGACGAACTTCGCCAGCCCCACGCCCCAAGGCTATAGCCCTCCCCTTTTTTGGGCATTGTTCCGCTGGACGAACTTCGCGCCAAGGGTTTCAGCTGCTCTTTTTTGGGGGGGCTGTGCCCGCGGCCAATGTTTTTTGTGGGGAGGGGGCGGGCAAAGTCTCGGCCCATTCCGAGACCTGCGGACGAACTTCGCCAGCCCCACGCCCCAAGGCATAGCCCACCCCTTTTTTGGGCATTTTTCCGCAGGACGAACTTGGCGCCTACGGATTCGGCTCCTCTTTTTTGGGCGCGTCTTTGCCCGCGGCCTATTTTTGGCACGGGGAGGGGGTGGGCAAAGTCTCGGCCCATTCCGAGGAAGGCGAACGAACTTCGCCAGCCCTCTGCCCCAAGGATATAGCACACTCCTTTTTTGGGCATTTTTCCGCAGGAACTTGGCGCCAAGGGGTTTGGCTACTCATTTTTGGGTTCGGCTGTGCCCGTGGCCTATTTTTGGTACGGGGAGGGGGTTGGCAACGTTTTGGCCCATTCCGAGTCTGGCAGACGAGCTTCGCCAGCCCGACGCCCAGAGGCTATAGCCCACCCCTTTTTTGGGCATTTTTCCGCAGGACAAACTTGGCGCCGAGGGGTTCGGCTCCTATTTTTTGAGCGCGGCTGCGCCCACGGCCTATTTTTGGTGCGGCGAGGGGGGTGGGCAAAGTCTCGGCCCATTCCAAGTTCGGCGGACGAACTTCGCCAGCCCCACGCCCCAAGGCCATAGCCCACCCCCTTTTTTGGGCGTTTTACCGCAGGAAGAACTTGGCTCCAAGGGGTTCGCCTGCTATTTTTTGGGTGTGGCTGTGTCCGAGGCCTATTTTTGCCATGGGGAGGGGGTGTACAAAGTCTCGGCCCATTCCGAGTCCGGCCGACGAACTTCGCCAGCCCCTCGCCCCGAGGCTGTAGCCCACCCCTTTTTTGGGCATTTTTCCGCAGGACGAACTTGGCGCCAAGGGGTTTGGCTCCTGTTTCTTGAGCGCGGCAGCCTCCGCGGCCTTTTTTTGGAGCGGGGAGGGGGTGGGCAAAGTCTCGGCCCATTTTGAGTCCGGCGGACGACCTTCGCCAGCCCCACGCCCCAAGGCTATAGCCCACCCCCTTTTTGTGCCTTTTCCGCAGGACAAACTTCTTGCCATGGGGTTCAGCTGCTCTTTTTTGGGTGCGGCTGTGCCCGCGGCCTATTTTGTTGTGGGGAGGGGGTGGGCAAAGTCTCGGCCCATTCCAAGTCCGGCGGATGAACTTCGCCAGCCCCACGCCCCAAGGCTACAGCTCACCCATTTTTTGGGCATTTTTCCGCAGGACGAACTTGGCGCCAAGGGTTCATCTTCTATTTTTTGGGCGTGCCTGTGCCCGCGGCCTATATTTGGAGCGGGGAGGGGGTGGGCTAAGTGTCGGCCCATTCCGAGTCCGGCGGACGAACTTCGCCCGCCCCACGCCCCAAGGCTAAAGCCCACCCCTTTTTTGTTCCTTTTTACGAAGGACGAACTTCACACCAAGGGGTTCGGCTGCTCCTTTTTTGGCACAACTGTGCCCGCGGCCTATTTTTATCTCGGGGAGGGGGTGGGCAAAGTCTCGGCCCATTCCGAGTCCGACGGACGAACTTCACCAGACCCACGCCCCAAGGCTATGGCACACCCATTTTTTGGGCATTTTTTCCGATGGATGAACTTCGCGCCAAGGGGTTCGGCTGATCGTTTTTGGGTACAGCTGTGCCCGCAGCCTATTTTTGGTGTGGGGAGGGTTTGGGCAAAGTCTCGGCCCATTCTGAGTCCGACGGACGAACTTCGCCAGCCCCACGCCCCAAGGTTATAGCACACACCCCGCTTTTGGGCATTTTTCCGCAGAACGAACTTGGCGCCAAGGGATTCGGCTACTCGTTTTTTGGCGCTGCTGTGTCCGCGGCCTATTTTTAGCGCGGGGAGGGGTTGGGCAAAGTCTCGGCCCATTCCGCGTCCGGCGGACGAACTTCGCCAGCCCCACGCCCCAAGGCTATAGCACACCCCTTTTTTGGGCATTTTTCCGCAGGACGAACTAGGCGCCAAGGGGTTCAGCGGCTTGTTTTCGGGTGCGGCTGTGCCCGTGGCCTATATTTGGCGCAGGGAGGGGGTGGGCAAAGTATCAGCCCATTCCGAGGAAGGCGGACTAACTTCGCCATCCCCACTCCCCACGGCTATAGCACAATCCTTTTTTGGGCATTTTTCCGCAGGACAAACTTGGCGCCAAGGGGTTCGGCTGCTCTTTTTTGGGCGCTACTGTGCCCGCGGGCTATTTTTGGTGCGGGGAGGGGGGTGGGGAAAGTCTCGACCCATTGCGAGTCCGGCGGATGAACTTCGCCAGTCCCACGCCCCAACGCTATAGCACACCCTTTTTTTGGGCATTTTTCCGCAGTATGAACTTGGCGCCAAGAGGTTCGGCAGCTTGTTTTTGGGTGCGGCTGTGCCCACGGCCTATTTTTGGCGCGGGGAGGGGGTGGGCAAAGTCTCGGCCCATTCTGAGCCTGGCGGAAGAACTTCGCCAGCCCCACGCCCCAAGGCTATAGCCCACCCCTTTTTTTGTGCCTTTTCCGCAGGACAAACTTCTTGCCATGGGGTTCGGCCGCTCTTTTTTGGGTGCGGCTGTGCCCGCGGCCTATTTTTGGTCTGGGGAGGGGGTGGGCAAAGTCTCGGCCCATTCCAAGTCCGGCGGATGAACTTCGCCAGCCCCACGCCCCAAGGCTACAGCTCACCCGTTTGTTGGGCATTTTTCCGCAGGACGAACTTGGCGCCAAGGGTTCAGCTTCTCTTTCTTGGGCGTGCCTGTGCCCGCGGCCTATTTTTGGAGCGGGGAGGGGGTGGGCTAACTGTCGGCCCATTCCGAGTCCGGCGGACGAACATCGCCCGCCCCACGCCCAAGGCTATAGCCCACCCCTTTTTTGTTCCTTTTTACGAAGGACGAACTTCACACCAAGGGGTTCGGCTGCTCCTTTTTTGGAGCAACTGTGCCCGCGGCCTATTTATGTCGCGGGGTGGGGGTGGGAAACGTCTCGGCCCATTCCGAGTCCGGCGGACGAACTTTGTCGGTCCCACGCCCCAAGGCTATAGCCCACCCCTTTTTTGGGCATTTGTCCGCAGGACGAACTTGGCGCCAGGGGGTTCGGCTGCTCTTCTTTGGGCGCGGCTGTGCCCGCGGCCTATTATTGTCGCGGGGAGGGGGTACGAAATGTCTCGGCCCATTCCGAGTCCGGTGGACGAAGTTCGCCAGCGCCACGCCCCAAGGCTATAGCCCACCCCCTTTTCGGGCATTTTTCCGCAGGACGAACTTGGCGCCAAGGGGTTCGGCTGCTCTTTTTTGGGCGCGGCTGTTCCCGCGGCCTATTTTATTCGCAGGGAGGGGGTGGGCAAAGCCTCGGCATATTCCGAGTCCGGCGGACGAAGTGCGCCGGCCCCCACGCCCCAAGGCTATAGCCCATCCCCTTTTTGGGCATTTTTCCGCAGGACGAACTTGGAGCCAAGGGGTTCGGCTGCTCTTTTTTGGGTACGGCTGTGCCCGCGGTCTCTTGTTATCGCGGGGAGGGGGTGGGAAAACTCTCGGCCCATTCCGAGTCCGGCACCCCAAGGCTATAGCCCCACGCCCCAAGGCTATAGCCCACCCCTTTTTTGGGCATTTTTTCCGCAGGGCGAACTTGGCGCCAAGGGGGTCGCCTGCTCTTTTTTGGGGGCGACTGTTCCCGCGGCCTATTTTTGGCGAGGGGAGGGGGTGGCCAAAGTCTCGGCCCATTCCGAGGAACGTGGATGAACTTTGCCGGCCCCACGCCCCAAGGCAATAGCACACCCCTTTTTTGGGCTTTTTTCTGCAGGACGAGCTTGGCGCCAAGGGGTTCGGCTGCTCTTTTTTGGGCACGGCTGTGCCCGCGGCCTATTTTTGGTGCGGGGAGGGGGTGGCCAAAGTCTCGGCCCAAGCCGAGGAAGGCGGATGAACTTTGCCAGCCCCACGCCCAAAGGCTATAGCACACCCCTTTTTTGGGCATTTTTCCGCAGGGCGAACATGGCGCTAAGGGGTTCGGCTGCTCTTTTTCGGGCGTGGCTGTGCCCGTGGCATTTTTTTGTCGCGGGGAGGGGGTGGGAAAAGTCTCGGCGCATTCCGAGTCCGGCGGACGAACTTTGCCGGCCCCACGCCCCAAGGCTATAGCCCACTCCCTTTTTGGGCATTTTATCCGCAGGACGAACTTGGCGCCAAGGGGTTCGGCTGCTCTTTTTGGGGCGCCGCTGTGTCTGCGGCCTATTTTTGTTGCGGGGAGGGGGTGGGCAAAGTCTCGGCCCATTACGAGGAAGGCGGACGAAGTTCGCCGGCCCCACCCCCCAAGGCTATAGCCACCCCTCTTTTTGGGCATTTTTCCGCAGGACGAACTTGGCGCCAAGGGGTTCAGCAGCTCTTTTTTGGGCGCGGCTGTGCCTGTGTCCTATTTTTGTCGAGGGGAGGGGGTGGTAAAAGTCTCGGCCCATTCCAAGTCCGGCGGACGAACTTTGCCGGCCCCACGCCCCAAGGTTATAGCCCACCCCCTTTTTGGGCATTTTTCCGCAGCACGAACTTGGCTCCAAGGGGTTCGGCTGCTGTTTTGTGGGCGCGGCTGTGTCCGCGGCCTAGTTTTGGCGCGGACAGGGGGTGGCCAAAGTCTCGGCCCATTCCGAGGAAGGCGGATGAACTTTAACGGCCCCACGCCCAAAGGCTATAGCACACCCCTTTTTTGGGCTTTTTTTCCGCAGGACGAACTTGGCGCCAAGGGGTTCGACTGCTCTTTTTTCGGCGCGGTTGTGCCCGCGGCCTATTTTTGTCGCGGGGAGGGTGGGAAAAGTCTCGGCCCATTCTGAGTCCGGCGGACGAAGTTCGCCCGCCCCACGCCCCAAGGCTATAGCCCACCCCTTTTTTGGGCATTTTTCCGCAGGACGAACTTGGCGCAAAGGGGTTCGGCTGCTCTTTTTTGGGCGCGGCTGTGACCGCGGCCTATTTTTGTCGCGGGGAGGGGGTGGGGAAGGTCTAGGCTTTTTCCGAGTCCGGCGGACGAAGTTCGCTAGCCCCACGCCCCAAGGCTATAGCCCACCCCTTTTTGGGAATTTTTCCGCAGGACGAACTTGGCGCCAAGGGTTCGGTGGCTCTTCCATGGGCGCGGCAGTGCCCGCGGCCTATTTTTGTCGTGGGGAGGGGTGGCGAAACTCTAGTCTCATTCCGAGGAAGGCGGACGAAGTGTGCCGGCCCCACGACCAAAGGCTATAGCTCACCCCTTTTTTGGGCATTTTTCCGCAGGATGAACTTGGCGCCAAGGGGTTCGGCTGCTCTTTTTTGGGCGCGGCTGTGCCCACGGCTTATTTTTGTCACGGGGAGGGTGGGCAAAGTCTCGGCCCATTCCGAGTCCGGCGGACGAAGTGCGCCGGCTCCACGCCCGAGGCTATAGCCCACCCCTTTTTTGGGCATTTTTCCGTAGGACGAACTTGGTGCCAAGGGGTTCGGCTGCTCTTTCTTGGCCGCGACTGTGCCCACGGCCTATTTTTGTCACGGGGAGGGGGTGGGGAAAGTCTCGGCTTTTTCCGAGTCCGGCGGACGATGTTCGCCAGCCCCACGCCCCAAGGCTATCGCCCATCCCCTTTTTGGGCATTTTTCCGCAGGACGAACTTGGCGCCAAGGGTTCGGTGGCTCTTCCATGGGCGCGGCAGTGCCCGCGGCCTATTTTTGTCGTGAGGAGGGGGTGGCCAAACTCTAGTCTCATTCCGAGGAAGGCGGACGAAGTGTGCCGTCCCCACGCCCAAAGGCTATAGCTCACCCCTTTTTTGGGCATTTTTCCGCAGGACGAACTTGGCGCCAAGGGGTTCGGCTGCTCTTTTTTGGACGCGGCTGTGCCCGCGGCCTATTTTTGTCGTGGGGAGGGGGTGGGAAAAGTCTCGGCCCATTCCGGGGAAGGTGGACGAAGTTTGCCAGCCCCACACCCCAAGGCTATACCCCACCCCTTTTTTGGGCATTTTACCTCAGGACGAACTTGTCGCCAAGGGGTTCGGCGGCACTTTTTTGGGCGCGGCTATGCCCGAAGCCTATTTTTGTCATGGGGAGGGGGTGGGAAAAGTCTCGGCCGAATCTGAGTCCGGCGGATGAACTTTGCCGGCCCCGCGCCCCAAGGCTATAGCACACCCCTTTTTTGTGCATTTTTCCGAAGGACGAACATGGCGCCAAAGGGTTCGGCTGCTATTTTTTGGGTGCGGCTGTGCCCACGGCCTATTTTTATTGCGGGGAGGGGGTGGGAAAAGTCTCGGCCCATTCCGTGTCCGGCGGACGAAGTTCACCAGCCCCACGCCCCAAGGCTATAGCCCACCCCATTTTTGGGGATTTTTCCGCAGGACGAACTTGGGGCCAAGGGGTTCGGCTGCTCTTTTTTGGGCGCGGCTGTGCCCGCGGCCTATTTTTGTCGCGAGGAGGGGGTGGGCAAAGTCTCGGTCCATTCCGAGTCCGGCGGACGAAGTGCGCCTGCCCCACGCCCCAAGGCTATAGCCGACCCCCTTTTTGGGCATTTTTCCGCAGGATGAACTTGGTGCCAAGGGGTTCGGCTGCTCTTTTTCGGGCGCGACTGTGCCCGCGGCTTATTTTTGCCACGCGGAGGGGGTGGGCAAAGTCTAGGCCCATTCCGAGGAAGGCGTACAAAGTTCGCCCACCCCACGCCCCAAGGCTATAGCCCACCCCTTTTTTGGGCATTTTTCCGCCGGACGAACTTGGCGCCAAGGGGTTCGGCTGCTCTTTTTTGGGTTCGGCTGTACCCGCTCCCTATTTTTGTCACGGGGAGGGGGTGGGCAATGTCTCGGCCGATTCCGAGAAAGGTGGATGAACTTTGCCAGCCCCACGCCCAAAAGCTATAGCACACCCCTTTTTTGGGCGTTTTTCCGCAGGACAAACATGGCGCCAAGGTGTTTGGATGCTCTTATTTTGGCGCGGCTGTATCCGCGGCCTATTTTTGGCGTGGGGATGGGGTGGCCAAAGTCTCGGCCCATTCCGAGGAAGGCGGACGAAGTTCGCCCGCCCCACGCCCCAAGGCTATAGCCCACCCCTTTTTTGGGCATTTTTCCGCAGGACGAACTTGGCGCCATGGGGTTCGGCTGCTCTTATTCGGGCGCGGCTGTGCTCACGGCCTATTATTGTCGGGGGGAGGGGGTGGGAAAAGGCTCGGCCGATTCCGAGTCCGGCGGACGAACTTTGCCGCCCCAACGCCCCAAAGCTATAGCACGCCCCTTTTTTGGGCATTTTTCCGCAGGACGAACTTGACGGCAAGGGGTTCGGCTGCTCTTTTTTGGACGCGGCTGTGCCCGCGGCCTATTTTTGTCGCGAGGAGGGGGTGGCCAAAGTCTCGGCCCAATCTGAGGAAGGCGGATGAACTTCGCCTGCCCCACGCCCAATGGCTATCGCACACCCCTTTTCTGGGCATTTTTCCGCAGGACGAACTTGGCGGTAAGGGGTTCGGCTGCTCTTTTTTGGGCGCGGCTGTGCCCGTGGCCTATTTTTGTCGTGTGGAGGGTGTGGGCAAAGTCTCGGCCCATTCCAAGTCCGGCGGACGAAGTTCGCCAGCCCCACGCCCAAAGGCTATAGCACACCCCTTTTTTGGGCATTTTTCCGCAGGACAAACTTGGCGCCAAGGGGTTCGGCTGCTCTATTTTGGGCGCGGCTGTGCCCGCGGCCTATTTTTGTCGCGAGGAGGGGGTGGCCAAAGTCTCGGCCCAATCTGAGGAAGGCGGATGAACTTCGCCTGCCCCACGCCCAATGGCTATCGCACACCCCTTTTCTGGGCATTTTTCCGCAGGACGAACTTGGCGGTAAGGGGTTCGGCTGCTCTTTTTTGGGCGCGGCTGTGCCCGTGGCCTATTTTTGTCGTGTGGAGGGTGTGGGCAAAGTCTCGGCCCATTCCGAGTCCGGCGGACGAAGTTCGCCAGCCCCACGCCCAAAGGCTATAGCACACCCCTTTTTTGGGCATTTTTCCGCAGGACAAACTTGGCGCCAAGGGGTTCGGCTGCTCTATTTTGGGCGCGGCTGTGCCCGCGGCCTATTTTTGTCATGGGGAGGGGGTGGGAAAAGTCTCGGCCCATTCCGGGGAAGGTGGACGAAGTTTGCCAGCCCCACACCCCAAGGCTATACCCCACCCCTTTTTTGGGCATTTTTCCTCAGGACTAACTTGTCGCCAAGGGGTTCGGCGGCACTTTTTTGGGCGCGGCTATGCCCGAGGCCTATTTTTGTCATGGGGAGGGGGTGGGAAAAGTCTCGGCCGAATCTGAGTCCGGCGGATGAACTTTGCCGGCCCCGCGCCCCAAGGCTATAGCACACCCCTTTTTTGTGCATTTTTCCGAAGGACGAACATGGCGCCAAAGGGTTCGGCTGCTATTTTTTGGGTGCGGCTTTGCCCACGGCCTATTTTTGTCGCGGTGAGGGGGTGGGAAAAGTCTCGGCCCATTCCGTGTCCGGCGGACAAAGTTCACCAGCCCCACGCCCCAAGGCTATAGCCCACCCCATTTTTGGGGATTTTTCTGCAGGACGAACTTGGCGCCATGGGCGTCGGCTGCTCTTTTTTGGGCGCGGCTGTGCCCGTAGCCTATTTTTGTCGCGAGGAGGGGGTGTGCAAAGTCTCAGCCCATTCCGAGTCCCGCGGACGATGTTCGCCCGCCCCACGCCCCAAGCCTATAGCCCACCCCATTTTTGGGCATTTTTCCGCAGGACGAACATGGCGCCAAGGGGTTCGGCGGCACTTTTTTGGGCGCGGCTATGCCCGCGGCCTATTTTTCTAGTGGGGAGGGGGTGGGAAAAGTCTCTGCCGGCCCCGCGCCCCAAGGCTATAGCACACCCCTTTTTTGTGCATTTTTTCGAAGGACGAACATGGCGCCAAGGGGTTCGGCTGCTCTTTTTTGGGTGCGGCTGTGCCCGCGGCCTATTTTTGGCACGGGGAGGGGGTGGCCAAAGTCTCGGCCCATTCCGAGTCCGGCAGATGAAGTTCGCCAGCCCCACGCCCCAAGGCTATATCCCACCCCCCTTTTTGGGCATTTTTCCGCAGGACGAACATGGCGCCAAAGGGTTCGGCTGCTCTTTTTTGGGCGCGGCTGTCCCCGCGGCCTATTTTTGTTGCGGGGAGGGGGTGGGCAAAGTCTCGGCCCGTTCCAATGAAGGCGGACGAAATTGGCCAGCCCCACGCCCCAAGGCTGTAGCCCGCCCCCTTTTTGGGCATTTTTCCGCAGGGCGAACTTGGCGCCTAGGGGTTCGGCTGCTCTTTTTTGGGTGCGGCTACGCCCGCGGCCTATTTTTGTCACGGGGAGGGGATGCGAGAAGTCTCAGTACATTCCGAGTCCGGCGGACGAAGTTCACCAGCGCCACGCCCCAAGGCTATAGCACACCCCCTTTTTGGGCATTTTTCCGACGGACGAACTAGGCGCCAAGGGGTTCGGCTGCTCTTTTTTGGGTGCGGCTGTGCCCGCGGCCTATTTTTGTCGCGTGGAAGGGGTGGGCAAAGTCTCGGCCCATTCCGAGGAAGGCGGACGAAGTGGGCCGGCCCCACGCCCCAAGGCTATAGCACACCCCTTTTTTGGGCATTTTTCCGCAGGACGAAATTGGCGCCAAGGGGTTCGGCTGCTCTTTTTTGGATGCGGCTGTGCCCGCGGCCTTTTTTTGTCGCGGGGAGGGCGTGGGAAAATTCTCGGCCCATTCTGAGTCCGGCGGACGAAGTTCGCCAGCCCCACGCCCCAAGGCTATAGCTCACCCCCTTTTTGGGCATTTTTCCGCAGGACGAACATGGCGCCAGGGTGTTCGGCTACTCTTTTTTGGGCGCGGCTGTGCCCCCGGCCTATTTTTGGTGCGGGGAGGGGGTGGCCAAAGTCTTGGCCCTTTCCGAGGAAGGCGGATGAACTTTGCCGGCACCACGCCCAAAGGCTATAGCACACCCCTTTTTTGGGCATTTTTTCACAGGACGAACTTGGCGCCAAGGGGTTCGGCAGCTCTTTTTTAGGCGCAGCTGAGCCCCCGGCCTATTTTTGTCATGGGGAGGGGGTGGGAAAAGACTCGGCCCATTCCGAGTCCGGCGGACGAAGTTCGCAAGCCCCACGGCCCAAGGCTATAGCCCACCCCCTTTTTGGGCATTTTTCCGCAGGACGAACTTGGCGCCAAGGGGTTCGGCTGCTCTTTTTTTGACGGAGCTGTGCCCGCGGCCTATTTTTGTCACGGGGAGGAGGTGGGCAAAGTCTCGGCCCGTTCCGAGGAAGGCGGACGAAGTTCGGCAGCACCACACCCCAAGGCTATAGCACACAACTTTTTTGGGCATTTTTCCGTAGGACGAACTTGGCGCCAAGGTTTTTGGCTGCTCTTTTTTGGGCGCGGCTGTGGCCGCGGCCTATTTTTGGTGCGGGGAGGGGGTGGCCAAAGTCTCGGCCCATTCCGAGTCCGGCGGACGAACTTTGCCGACCCCACACCCCAAGGCTATAGCCCACTCCCTTTTTGGGCATTTTTCCGCAGGACGAACTTGGCGCCTAGGGATTTGGCTATTTTTTTTGCACGGCTGTACCTGCGGCCTATTTTTGTCGCGGGGAGGGGGTGCGCAAAGTCTCGGCCCGTTCCGAGGAAGGCGGAGGAAGTTCGGCAGCCCCACACCCCAAGGCTATAGCACACAACTTTTTTGGGCATTTTTCCGTAGGACGAACTTTGCGCCAAGGTTTTCGGGTGCTCTTTCTTGTGCGCGGCTGAGCCCCCGGCCTATTTTTGTCGTGGGGAGGGGGTGGCCAAAGTCTCGGCCCATTCCGAGTCCGGCGGACGAACTTTGCCGGCCCCACGCCCCAAGGCTATAGCCCACCCCCTTTTTGGGCATTTTTCTGCAGGACGAACTTGGCGCCAAAGGGGTTCGGCTACGCTTTTTTGGGCGCGGCTGTGCCCGCTGCCTATTTTTGTCCCGGGGGGAGGGGGTGGGCAAAGTCTCGGCCCATTCCGAGTCCAGCGGACGAAGTTCTCCAGCCCCACCCCCAAGGCTATAGCCCACCCCTTTACAGGGCATTTTTCGGCCGGACGAACTTGGTGCCATGGGGTTCGGCTGCTCTTTTTTGGCCGCGGCTGTGCCCGCGGCCTATTATTTTTTCCCGGGGAGGGGGTGGGCAAAGTTTCGGCCCATTCCGAGTCCGGCGGACGAAGTTCGCCAGCCCCACGCCCCAAGGCTATAGCCCACCCCCTTTTTGGGCATTTTTCCGAAGGACTAACTTGGCGCTAAGGGGTTTGGTTACTCTTTTTTCGGCGCGGCTGTGCCCGCGGCTTATTTTTGTCGCGGGGAGGGGGTGAGCAATGTCTCGGCCAATTCCGAGGAAGGCGGACGAAGTTCGCCCGCCCCACGCCCCAAGGCTATAGCACACCCCTTTTTTGGGCATTTTTCCGCAGGACGAACTTGGCGCCAAGGGGATCGTCTGGTCTTTGTTGAGTCCAGCTGTGCCCGCGGCCTATTTTTGTCGCGGGGAGGGGGTGGGCAAAGTGTCGGCCCATTCCGAGGAAGGCGGACAGAGTTCGCCAGCCCCACGCCCCAAGCCTATAGCCCATCCCTTTTTTGGGCATTTTTCCGCAGGACGAACTTGGCGCCAAGCGGTTCGGCTGCTCTTTTTTTGGCGCGGCTCTGCCCGTGGTCTATTTTTGTCGCGGGGAGGGGGTGGGAAATGTCTCGGCCCATTCCGAGTGCGGCGGACGAAGTGCGCCCGCTCCACGCCCCAAGGCTATAGCACACCCCCTTTTTGGGCATTTTTCCGACGGACGAACTAGGCGCCAAGGGGTTCGGCTGCTCTTTTTTGGGCGCGGCTGTGCCCGCGGCCTACTTTTGTCGCGGGGCGGGGGTGGGCAAACTCTCGGCCCATTCCGAGTCCGGCGGACGAAGTTCACCAGCCCCACGCCCCAAGGCTATAGCACACAACTTTTTTGGGCATTTTTCCGCAGGATGAACTTAGCGCCAAGGGGATCGTCTGCTCTTTTTGGGGCGCGGCTGTGCCCGTGGCCTATTTTTGTCGCGGGGAGAGGGTGGGCAAAGTGTCGGCCTATTCCGAGTCCGGCGGACGAAGTTCGCCAGCCCCACGCCCCAAGGCTATAGCCCACCCCTTTTTTGGGCATTTTTCCGCAGGAGGAACTTAGCGCCAAGGGGTTCGGCTGCTCTTTTTTGGGAGCAGCTGTGCCCGTGGCCTATTTTCGTCGCGGGGAGGGGGTGAGAAAAGTCTCAGCCCATTCCGAGTCCTGCGGACGAACTTAGCCGGCCCCACGCCCCAAGGCTATAACACACCCGTTTTTTGGGCATTTTTCCGCAGGACGAACTTGGCGCCAAGGGGTTCGGCTTCTCTTTTTTGGGCGCGGCCGTGCCCGGGGCCTATTTTTGGCACAGGGAGGGGGTGGGCAAAGTCTCGGCCCATTCCGAGGAAGGCGGATGAACTTTGCCGGCCCCACGCCCAAAGGCTATATCACACCCCTTTTTTTGGCATTTTTCCGCAGGACGAACTTGCCGCCAAGAGTTTCGGCTGCTCTTTTTTGGGCGCGGCTGTGCCCGCAGCCGATTTTTGGCACGGGCATGGGGTGGGCAAAGTCTCGGCCCTTTCCGAGGAAGGCGGATGAACTTTGCCGGCCCCACGCCCAAAGGCTATATCACACCCCATTTTTTGGCATTTTTCCGCAGGACGAACTTGGCGCCAAGCGGTTCGGCTGCTTTTTGTTGGGTACGGCTGTGCCCGCGGCCTATTTTTGTCGCGGGGAAGGTGTGGGAAATGTCTCAGCCCATTCCGAGGAAGGCGGACGAAGTTCGCGAGCCCCATGTCCCAAGGCTATAGCCCACCCCCTTCTTGGGCTTTTTTCCGCTGGACGAACTTGGCGCCAAGGGGTTCGGCTCCTCTTTTTTGGGCGCGGCTGTGCCCGCGGCCTATTTTTGTCGCGGGGAGGGGGTGGCCAAAGTCTCGGCCCATTCCGAGGAAGGAGGATGAACTTTGCCAGCCCCACGCCCAAAGGCTATATCACACCCCTTTTTTGGGCATTTTTCTGCAGGACTAACTTGGCGCCAAGGGTTTCGGCTGCTCTTTTTTGGACGCGGCTGTGCCCGCAGCCAATTTTTGGCGCGGGGATGGGGTGGGCAAAGTCTCGGCCCATTCCGAGTCCGGCAGACGAAGTTCGCCAGGCCCACGCCCCAAGGCTATACCCCACCCCTTTTTTGGGCATTTTTCCGCAGGACGAACTTGGCGCCAAGGGGTTTGGCTGCTCTTTTTTGGGCGCGGCTGTGCCCGCGGCCTATTTTTGTCGTGGGGAGGGGGTGGCCAACGCCTCGGCCCATTCCAAGTCTGGCGGACGAAGTTCCCCAGCCCCATACCCCAAGGCTATATCCCACCCCCTTTTTGGGCATTTTTCCGCAGGACAAACTTGGCGCCAAGGTGTTCGGCTGCTCTTTTTTTGGGCGCGGCTGTGCCCGCGGCCTATTTTTGGCTCTGGGAGGGGGTGGTCAAAATCTCGACCCATTCCAAGGAAGGCGGATGAACTTTGGCGGCCCCACGCCCAAAGGCTATAGCACACCCCTTTTTTGGGCATTTTTCCGCAGGACAAACTTAGCGCCAAGGGGTTCGGCTGCTCTTTTTTGAACGTGCCTGTGACCGCGGCCTATTTTTGTCGCGGGGAGGGGGTGGGCAAAGTCTCGGCCCATTCCGAGGAATGCGGACGAAGTTCGCCGGCGCCACGCCCAAAGGCTATAGCACACCCCTTTTTTTGGCCTTTTTCCACCCGACGAACTTGGCGCCAAGGGGTTCGGCTGCTCTTTTTTGGGTACGGCTCCCCCCGCGGCCTATTTTTGTCGCGGGGAGGGGGTGGGCAAAGTCTCGGCCCATTCCGAGTCCGGCGGACGAAGTTCGCCCGCCCCACGCCCCAAGGCTATAGCCCACCCCTTTTTTGGGCATTTTTCCGCAGGACGAGCTTGGCGCCAAGGGGTTCGGCTGCTCTTTTTTGGGCGCGGCCGTGCCCGTGGCCTATTTTTGTCACGGGGAGGGTGTGGGCAAATGCTCGGCCCATTCCGAGTCCGGCGGACGATGTTCGCCCGCCCCACGCCCCAAGGCTATAGCCCACCCCTTTGTTGGGCATTTTTGCGCAGGACGAACCTGGCGCCAAGGGGTTCGGCTGCTCTTTTTTCGGCGCGGCTTTGCCCGTGGCTGAGTTTCGTCGCGGGAAGGGGGTGGGAAAAGTCTCGGCCCATTCCGAGGAAGGCGGTCGAAGTTCGCCAGCCCCACGCCCCAAGCTTATAGCCCACCCCTTTTTTGGGGATTTTTCCGAAGGACGAACTTGGCGCCAGGACCTACGGCTGCTCTTTTTTGGGCGCGGCTGTGCCCGCGGCCTATTATTGTCACGGGGAGGGGGTGGGAAATGTCTCGGCCCATTCCGAGTCTGGCGGACGAAGTTCGCCAGCCCCACGCCCCAAGACTATAGCCCACCTCCTTTTTGGGCATTTTTCCGCAGGACGAACTTGGCGCCAAGGGGTTTGGCTGCTCTTTTTTGGCCGCGGCTGTGCCCGCGGCCTATTTTTGTCGTGGGGAGGGGGTGGCCAACGTCTCGGCCCATTCCAAGTCTGGCGGACGAAGTTCCCCAGCCCCATACCTCAAGGCTATAGCCCACCCCCTTTTTGGGCATTTTTCCGCAGGATAAACTTGGCGCCAAGGTGTTCGGCTGCTCTTTTTTGGGGTGCGGCTGTGCCCGCGGCCTATTTTTGGCTCGGGGAGGGGGGTGGTCAAAATCTCGGCCCATTCCAAGGAAGGCGGATGAACTTTGCCGGCCCCACGCGCAAAGGCTATAGCACACCCCTTTTTTGGGCATTTTTCCGCAGGACAAACTTAGCGCCAAGGGGTTCGGCTGCTCTTTTTTGAACGTGCCTGTGCCCGCGGCCTATTCTTGTCGCGGGGAGGGGGTGGGCAAAGTCTCGGCCCATTCCGAGGAATGCGGACGAAGTTCGCCGGCGCCACGCCCAAAGGCTATAGCACACCCCTTTTTTTAGCCTTTTTCCGCCCGACGAACTTGGCGCCAAGGGGTTCGGCTGCTCTTTTTTGTGCGCGGCTGTGCCCGCGCCCCTTGCTCCAAGGCTATAGCCCACCCCTTTTTTGAGCATTTTTCCGCTGGACGAACTTGGCGCCAAGGGGTGCGGGTGCTCTTTTTTGGGTGCGGCTGCCCCCGCGGCCTATTTTTGTCGCGGGGAGGGGGTGGGCAAAGTCTCGGCCCATTCCGAGTCCGGCGGATGAAGTTCGCCCGCCCCACGCCCCACGGCTATAGCCCACCCCTTTTTTGGGCATTTTTCCGCAGGACGAGCTTGGCGCCAAGGGGTTCGGCTGCTCTTTTTTGGGCGCGGCTGTGCCCGCGGCCTATTTTTGTCACGGGAGGGTGTGGGCAAATGCTCGGCCCATTCCGAGTCTGGCGGACGATGTTCGCCCGCCCCACGCCCCAAGGCTATAGCCCACCCCTTTGTTGGGCATTTTTGCGCAGGACGAACCTGGCGCCAAGGGTTCGGCTGCTCTTTTTTCGGCGCGGCTTTGCCCGTGGCTGAGTTTCGTCGCGGGAAGGGGGTGGGAAAAGTCTCGGCCCATTCCGAGAAAGGTGGTCGAAGTTCGCCAGCCCCACGCCCCAAGCTTATAGCCCACCCCTTTTTTGGGGATTTTTCCGAAGGACGAACTTGGCGCCAGGACCTACGGCTGCTCTTTTTTGGACGCGGCTGTGCCCGCGGCCTATTTTTGTCATGGGGAGGGGGTGGGAAATGTCTCGGCCCATTCCGAGTCTCGCGGACGAAGTTCGCCAGCCCCACGCCCCAAGACTATAGCCCACCTCCTTTTTCGGCATTTTTCCGCAGGACGAACTTGGCGCCAAGGGGTTTGGCAGCTCTTTTTTGGGCGCGGCTGTGCCCGCAGACTATTTTTTCGGCGGGGAGGGGGTGGGAAAAGTCTCTGCCCATTCCATGTCCGGCGGACGAATTTCTTCAGCCCCACGCCCCAAGGTTATAGAAGACAACCTTTTTGGGTATTTTTCGGCAGGACGAAGTAGGCGCCAAGGGGTTCGGATGCTCTTTTTTGGGCGCGGCTGTGCCTGCGTCCTATTTTTGTCATGGGGAGGGGGTGGGCAAAGTCCTGGCCCATTCCGAGGAAGGCGGACGAAGTTCGCCAGCCCCTTGCCCCAAGGCCATAGCCCACCCCCTTTTTGAGCATTTTTCCGCTGGACGAACTTGGCGCCAAGGGGTGCGGGTGCTCTTTTTTGGGTGCAGCTGCCCCCGCGGCCTATTTTTGTCGCGGGGAGGGGGTGGGCAAAGTCTCGGCCCATTCCGAGTCCGGCGGACGAAGTTCGCCCGCCCCACGCCCCAAGCCTATAGCCCAGCCCTTTTTTGGGCATTTTTCCGAAGGACGAACTTGGCGCCAGGGCCTTCGGCTGCTCTTTTTTGGGCGCGGCTGTGCCCGCGGCCTATTTTTGTCGCGGGGAGGGGTTGGGAAAAGTCTCGACCCATTCCGAGTCTGGCGGACGAACTTTGCCGGCCCCACGCCCCAAGGCTATTGCCCACCCCCTTTTTTGGCATTTTTCCGCAGGACGAACTTGGCGCCAAGGGGTTCGGCTGCTCTTTGTTGGCCGCGGCTGTGCCCGCGGACTATTTTCGTCGCAGGGAGGAGGGGGAAGTCTCGGCCCATTCCGAGTCCGGCGGACGAAGTTCGCCAGCCCCACGCCCCAAGGCTATAGCCAACCCCCCTTTTGGGCATTTTTCCGCAGGACAAACTTGGCGCCATGGGGTTCGGCGGCTTTTTTTTGGGCGCGGCTGTGCCCGCGGCCTATTTTTGTCGCGGGGAGGGGGTGGGCAAAGACTCGGCCCATTCCGAGTCCGGCGGACGAAGTTCGCCAGACCCACGCCCCAAGGCTATAGCACACCCCTTTTTTGGGCATTTTTCCGCGGGACCAACTTGGCGGCAAGGGGTTCGGCTGCTCTTTTTAGGGCGCGGCTTAGCCCGCGGCCTATTTTTGTCGCGGGGAGGGGTGGCCAAAGTCTCGGCCCATTCCGAGGAAGGCGGACGAAGTCCGCCGGCGCCACGCCCAAAGGCTATAGCACACCCCGTTTTTTGGCCTTTTTCCGCACGACGAACTTGGCGCCAAGGGGTTCGGCTGCTCTTTTTTGTGCGCGGCTGTGCCCGCGCCCCATTTTTCTCACGGGGAGGGGGTTGGAAAAGTCTCGGCCCATTCCGAGGAAGCGGATGAACTTTGCCGGCCCCACGCCCCAAGGCTGTAGCCCACCTCCTTTTTGGGCATTTTTCCGCAGCACGAACTTGGCGCCAACGGGTTCCGCTGCTCTTTTTTGGGCGCGGCTGTGCCCGCGGCCTATTTTTGTCGCGGGGAGGGGGGGGTGAAAGTCTCGACCCATTCTGAGTCCAGCGGACGAGGTTCGCCAGCCCCACGCCCCAAGGCTATAATCCACCCCCTTTTTGGGCATTTTTCCACAACACGAACTTGGCGCCAATAGGTTCGGCGGGTCTTTTTTGGGCGCGGCTGTGCCCGCCGCCTATTTTGGCCGCGGGGAGGGGGTGGGCATAGTCTTGGCCCATTCCGAGGAAGGCAGACGATGTTCGGCAGCCCCACGCCCCGAGGCTATAGCCCACCCCTTTTTTGGGCATTTTTCCGCTGGACGAACTTGGCGCCAAGGGGTTCGGCTGCTCTTTTTTGGGCGCGACTGTGCCCGCGGCCTATTTTTGTCGCAGCGAGGGGGTGGCCAAAGTCTCGGCCCATTCCGAGTCTGGCGGACGAAGTCCGTCTGCCGTATGCCCCAAGGCTGTAGCCCACCTCCTTTTTGGGCATTTTTCCGCTGGACGAACTTGGCGCCAAGGGGTTCGGCTGCTCTTTTTTGGGCGCGACTGTGCCCGCGGCCTATTTTTGTCGCGGGGAGGGGTGGCCAAAGTCTCGGCCCATTCCGAGTCCGGCGGACGAAGTCCGCCTGCCGCACGCCCCAAGGCTATAGCCCACCTCCTTTTTGGGCATTTTTCAGCAGGACGAACTTGGCGCCAAGGGGTTCGGCTGCTCTTTTTTGGGCGCGACTGTGCCCGCGGCCTATTTTTGTTGCGGAGAGGAGGTGGGAAAAGTATTGGCGCATGTCGAGTCCGGGGGACGAAGTTTGCCAGCCCCACGCCCCACGGTTATAGCCCACCCCCTTTTTGGGCATTTTTCTTCAGGACGAACTTGGCGCCAAGAGGTTCGGCTGCTCTTTTTTGCGCGCGACTGTGCCCGTGGCCTATTTTTGTCACGGGGAGGGGGTGGGCGTAGTCTCGGCCCATTCCGAGTCCGGCAGACGATGTTCGCCCGCCCCACGCCACAAGGCTATTGCCGACCCCTTTTTTCGGCATTTTTCCGCAGGACGAAATTGGCGCCAAGGGGTTCGGCTGCTCTTTTTTGGGCGTGGATTTGCCCGCGGCCTATTTTTGTCGCGGAGAGGGGGTGGGAAAAGTCTTGGCCCATTTCGAGTCTGGGGGACGAAGTTCGCCAGCCCCACGTCCCAAGGCTATAGCCCACCCCCTTTTTGGGCATTTTTCCTCAGGACGAACCTGGCGCCAAGGGGTTCGCGTCATCTTTTTAGGGCGCGGCTGTGCCCGCGGCCTATTTTTGTCACGGGGAGGGGGTGGCGCAAGGCTCGGCCCATTCCGAGTCCAGCGGACGGTGTCCGCCTGCCGCACGCCCCAAGGCTATAGCCCACCCGCTTTTTGGGCATTTTTCCGCAGGGAGAGCTTGGCTCCAAGGGGTTCGGCTGCTCTTTTTTGGGCGCGACTGTGCCCGTGGCCTATTTTTGTCACGGGGAGGGGGTGACCAAAGTCTCGGCCCATTCCGAGTCCGGCGGACGAAGTCCGTCTGCCGCACGCCACAAGGCTATAGCCCACCCCCTTCTTGGGCATTTTTCCGCAGGATGAACTTGGCGCCATGGGGTTCGGCTGCTCTTTTTTGGGCGCGACTGTGGCCGCGGCCTATTTTTGTCACGGGGAGGGGGTGGCCCAAGGCTTGGCCCATTCTGAGTCCGGCGGACGGTGTCCGCCTGCCGCACGCCCCAAGGCTATAGCCCACCCCCTTTTTGGGCATTTTTCCACAGGACGAACTTGGCGCCAAGCGGATCGGCTGCTCTTTTTTGGGCGCGGCTGTGCCCGCGGCCTTTTTTTGTCGCGGGGAGGGGGGGGTCAAAGTCTCGACCCATTCTGCATCCGGCGGACGAGGTTCGCCGGCCGCACGCCCCAAGGCTATAGCCCACCCCCTTCTGGGGCATTTTTCCGCAGGGCGAACTTGGCGCCAAGGGGTTCGGCTGGTCTTTTTTGGGCGCGGCTGTGCCCGCGGCCTATTTTTGACTCGGGGAGGGGGTGGGCATAGTCTCGGCCGATTCCGAGTCCGGCGGACGATGTTCGCCAGCCCCACGCCCCGAGGCTATAGCCCACCCCTTTTTTGGTCATGTTTCCGCAGGACGAACTTGGCGCCAAGGGGTTCGGCCGGTCTGTTTTCGGCCCGGCTGTGCCCGCGGCCTATTTTTGACGCAGGGAGGGCGTGGGCATAGTCTCGGCCCATTCCGAGTCCAGCGGACGATGTTCGCCAGCCCCACGCCCCGAGGCTATAGCCCACCCCTTTTTTGGTCATGTTTCCGTAGGACGAACTTGGCGCCAAGGGGTTCGGCTGGTCTTTTTTGGGCGTGGATGTGCCCGCGGCCTATTTTTGTCGCGGGGAGGGGGTGGGCATAGTCTCGGCCCATTCCGAGTCCGGCGGACGATGTTCGCCAGCCCGACGCCCCGAGGCTATAGCCCACCCCTTTTTTGGGCATGTTTCCGCAGGACGAACTTGGCGCCAAGGGGTTCGGCTGGTCTTTTTTTGGCGCGGCTGTGCCTGCGGCCTATTTTTGTCGTGGCGAGGGGGTGGGCAAAGTCGCGGCCCATTCCGAGTGCGGCGGACGAAGTTCGCCAGCCCCACGCCCCAATGCTATAGCCCTGCCCTTTTTTCGGCATTTTTCCGCAGGACGAACTTCGCGCCAAGCGGTTCGGCTGCTCTTTTTGGGGCGCGGCTGTGCCCTCGGCCTATTTTTGCCGCGGGGAGGGGGTGGGCATAGTCTCGGCCCATTCCGAGGAAGGCGGACGATGTTCACCAGTCCCACGTCCCGAGGCTATTGCCCACCCCCTTTTTGGGCATTTTTCCTCAGGACGAACCTGGCGCCAAGGGTTTCGGCTAATCTTTTTTGGGAGCGGCTGTGCCCGCGGCCTATTTTTGTCACAGGGAGGGTGTGGCCCAAGTCTCGGCCCATTCCGAGTCCGGCGGACGAAGTCCGCCTGCCGCACGCCCCAAGGCTATGGCCCACCCCCTTCTTGGGCATTTTTCCGCAGGACGAACTTGGCGCCAAGGGGTTCGGCTGGTCTTTTCTGGGCGCGGCTGTGCCCGCGGCCTATTTTTGTCACGGGGAGGGGGTGGGCTTAGTCTCGGCCCATTCCGAGGAAGGAGGACGAAGTTCGCCGGCCCCACGCCCAAAGGCTATAGCACACCCGTTTTTCGGGCATTTTTCCGCAAGACAAACTTGGCGCCAAGGGGTTCGGCTGGTCTTTTATGGGCGCGGCTGTGCCCGCGGCCTATTTTTGTCGCGGGGAGGGGGTGGGCATTGTCTCGGCCCATTCCGAGGAAGGCGGACGAAGTACGCCAGCCCCACGCCCCAAGGCTATAGCCCACCCCTTTTTTGGGCATTTTTCCGCAGGGCGAACTTGGCGCCAAGGGGTTCGGCTGCTCTTTTTTAGGTGCGGCTGTGCACGCGGTCTATTTCTGGTGCGGGAAGGGGGTGGCCAAAGTCTCGGCCCATTCCGAAGAAGGCGGATGAAGTTCGCCAGCCCCACGCCCATTGGCAATAGCACCCCCCTTTTTAGGGATTTTTCCGCAGGACGAACTTGGCGGCAAGGGGCTCGACTGCTCTTTTTTGGGCGCGGCTGTGCCCGCGGCCTATTTTTGTCGCGGGGTGGGGGTGGGCAATATCTCGGCCCGTTCCGAGGAATGCGGATGAACTTTGCCGGCCCCACGCCCATAGGCAATAGCACCCCCCTTTTTTGGGCATTTTTCCGCAGGACGAACTTGGCGCCATGGGGCTCGGCTACTCTTTTTTGGGCGCCGCTGTGCCCGCAGCCTATTTTTGTCACGGGGAGGGGGTGGGCAAGGTCTCGGCCCATTCCGAGTCCGGCGGACGAATTTCGCCAGCCCCACGCCCCAGGGCTATAGCCAACCCCCCTTTTGGGCATTTTTCCGCAGGACGAACTTGGCGCCAAGGGGTTCGGCGGCTCTTTTATGGGCGCGGCTGTGCCCGCGGCCTATTTTTCTCGTGGGGAGGGGGTGGGCAATGTCTCGGCCCATTCCGAGTCCGGCGGACGAAGTTCGCCCGACCCACTCCCCAAGGCTATAGCTCACCCCATTTTTGGGCATTTTTCCGCAGGATGAACTTGGCGCCAAGGGGTTCGGCTGCTCCTTTTTGGGGGTGGCTGTGCCCGTGGCCTATTTTTTTGCACAGGGAGGGGGTGGGAAAAGTCTCGGCCCATTCCGACGAAGGCGGAGGAACCTTGCCGGCCGCACGCCCAAAGGCTATACCACACCCGTTTTTTGGGCATTTTTCCGCCGGACGAACTCGGCGCCCAGGGGTTCGGCTGCTCTTTTTTGGGTGCGGCTGTGCCCGCGGCCTATTTTTGTCACGCGAAGGGGGTCGGCAAAGTCTCGGCCCATTCCAAGGAAGGCGGATGAACTTTGCCGGCCCCACGCCCATAGGCAATAGCACCCCCCTTTTTTGGGCATTTTTCCGCAGGACGAACTTGGCGCCAAGGGGCTAGGCTGCTCTTTTTTGGGCACCGCTGTGCCCGCGGCCTATTTTTGTCACGGGGAGGGGGTGGGCAAAGTCTCGGCCCATTCCGAGTCCGGCAGACGAAGTTCGCCAGCCCCACGCCCCAAGGCTATAGCCAACCCCCCTTTTGGGCATTTTTCCGCAGGACGAACTTGGCGCCAAGGGGTTCGGCGGCCCTTTTTTGGGCGCGGCTGTGGCCGCGGCCTATTTTTGTCGCAGGGAGGGGTGGCCAAAGTCTCGGCCCATTCCGAGGAAGGCGGACGAAGTTCACCGGCGCCACGCCCAAAGGCTATAGCACACCCATTTATTGGGCATTTTTCCGCAGGACGAACTTGGCGCCAAGTGGTTCGGCTGCTCTCTTTTGGGCGCGGCTGTGCCCGCGGACTATTTTCGTCGCAGGGAGGAGGGGGAAATCTCGGCCCATTCCGAGTCCGGCGGACGAATTTTGCCAGCCCCACGCCCCAAGGCTATAGCCAACCCCCCTTTTGCGCATTTTTCCGCAGGTTGAACTTGGCGCCAAGGGGTTCGGCGGCTCTTTTTTGGGCGCGGCTGTGCCCCCGGCCTATTTTTGTCGCGGGGAGGGGGTGGGCAATGTCTCGGCCCATTCCGAGTCCGGCGGACGAAGTTCGCCCGACCCACGCCCCAAGGCTATAGCACACCCCATTTTTGGGCATTTTTCCGCAGGATGAACTTGGCGCCAAGGGGTTCGGCTGCTCCTTTTTGGGCGTGGCTGTGCCCGCGGCCTATTTTTTTGCGCAGGGAGGGGGTGGGAAAAGTCTCGGCCCATTCCGACGAAGGCGGAGGAACTTTGCCGGCCGCACGCCCAAAGGCTATACCACACCCGTTTTTTGGGCATTTTTCCGCCGGACGAACTCGGCGCCCAGGGGTTCGGCTGCTCTTTTTTGGGCGCGGCTGTGCCCGCGGCCTATTTTTGTCGCGCGGAGGGGGTCGGCAAAGTCTCGGCCCATTCCGAGGAAGGCGGATGAACTTTGCCGGCCCCACGCCCATAGGCAATAGCACCCCCCTTTTTTGGGCATTTTTCCGCAGGACGAACTTGGCGCCAAGGGGCTCGGCTGCTCTTTTTTGGGCACCGCTGTGCCCGCGGCCTATTTTTGTCGCGGGGAGGGGGTGGGCAAAGTCTCGGCCCATTCCGAGTCCGGCGGACGAAGTTCGCCAGCCCCACGCCCCAAGGCTATAGCCAACCCCCCTTTTGGGCATTTTTTCCGCAGGACGAACTTGGCGCCAAGGGGTTCAGCGTCTCTTTTTTGGGCGCGGCTGTGCCCGCGGCCTATTTTTGTCGCGGGGAGGGGTGGCCAAAGTCTCGGCCCATTCCGAGGAAGGCGGACGAAGTTCACCGGCGCCACGCCCAAAGGCTATAGCACACCGCTTTTTTGGCATTTTTCCGCTGGATGAACTTGGCGCGAAGGGGTTCGGCTGCTCATTTTTGGGTGTGGCTGTGCCCGCGGCCTATTTTTTTGCGCAGGGAGGGGGTGGGAAAAGTCTCGGCCCATTCCGACGAAGGCGGAGGAACTTTGCCGGACGCACGCCCAAAGGTTATACCACACCCGTTTTTTTTGTCATTTTTCTGCCGGACGAACTCGGCGCCAAGGGGTTCGGCTGCTCTTTTTTGGGCGCGGCTGTGCCCGCGTACTATTTTTGTCGCGCGGAGGGGGTTGGCAAGGTCTCGGCCCATTCCGAGGAAGGCGGACAAAGTTCGCCGGCCCCACGCCCAAAGGCTATAGCACACCCATTTTTTGGGCATTTTTCCGCAGGACGAACTTGGCGCCAAGTGGTTCGGCTGCTCTTTTTTGGGCGCGGCTGTGCCCGCGGACTATTTTTGTCGCAGGGAGGAGGGGGAAATCTCGGCCCATTCCGAGTCCGGCGGACGAATTTCGCCAGCCCCACGCCCCAAGGCTATAGCCAACCCCCCTTTTGCGTATTTTTCCGCAGGTTGAACTTGGCGCCAAGGGGTTCGGCGGCTCTTTTTTGGGCGCGGCTGTGCCCCCGGCCTATTTTTGTCGCGGGGAGGGGGTGGGCAATGTCTCGGCCCATTCCGAGTCCGGCGGACGAAGTTCGCCCGACCCACGCCCCAAGGCTATAGCACACCCCTTTTTTGGGCATTTTTCCGCGGGACGAACTTGGCGCCAAGGGGTTGGGCTGCTCTTTTTGGCGCGTGGCTTAGCCCGCGGCCTATTTTTGTCATGGGGAGGGGTGGCCAAAGTCTCGGCCCATTCCGAGGAAGGCGGACGAAGTTCGCCGGCGCCACGCCCAAAGGCTATAGTACACCCCTTTTTTTGGCATTTTTCCGCAGGACGAACTTGGCGCCAAGGGGTTCGGCTGCTCTTTTTTTGGCGCGACTGTGCCCGCGGCCTATTTTTTGGCGCAGGGAGGGGGTGGGAAAAGTCTCGGCCCATTCCGACGAAGGCGGAGGAACTTTGCCGGCCGCACTCCCAAAGGCTATACCACACCCGTTTTTTGGGCGTTTTTCCGCCGGACGAACTCGGCGCCCAGGGGTTCGGCTGCTCTTTTTTGGGCGCAGCTGTGCCCGTGGCCTATTTTTGTCGCGCGGAGGGGGTCGGCAAAGTCTCGGCCCATTCCGAGGAAGGCGGACGAAGTGCGCCGGCCCCACGCCCAAAGGCTATAGCATACCCCTTTTTTGGGCATTTTTCCGCAGGACGAACTTGGCGCCAAGGGGTTCGGCGGCTCTTTTTTTGGTGCGCCTGAGCCCGCGGCCTATTTTTGTCACGGGAAGGGGGTGGGAAATGTCTCGGCCCATTCCGAGTCCGGCGGACGAACTTTGCCGGCCCCACGCCACAAGGCTATAGCCCACCGCCTTTTTGGGCATTTTTCCGCAGGACGAACTTGGCGCCAAGGGTTTCGGCTGCTCTTTTTTGGGCGTGGCCTATTTTTGTCGCAGGGAGGGGGTGGGTAAAGTCTCGGCCCATTTGGAGTCCGGCGGACGAACTTCGGCAGCCCCACGCCCCAAGGCTATAACACACCCTTTTTTAGGCATTTTTCCGCCAGACGAACTTCGGCAGCCCCACGCCCCAAGGCTATAATACACCCTTTTTTGGGCATTTTTCCGCCGGACGAACTTAGCGCCAAGGGGTTTGGCTTCTCTTTTTTGGGCGCGGCTGTGCCCGCGGCCTATTTTTTTAGCGGGGAGGGGGTGGGAAAAGTCTCGGCCCATTCCGAGTCCGGCGGACGAAGTGCGCCAGTGCCACGCCCCAAGGCTATAGCACACCCCTTTTTTGGGCATTTTTCCGCAGGACGAACTTGGCGCCAAGGGGTTCGGCGGCTGTTTTTTGAGGGCGGCTGAGCCCGCGGCCTATTTTTGTCGCGGGGAGGGGGTGGGAAATGTCTCGGCCCATTCCGAGTCCGGCGGACGAACTTTGCCGGCCGCACGCCCCAAGGCTATGGCCCACCGCCTTTTTGGGCATTTTTCCGGTGGACGAACTTGGCGCCAAGGATTTCGGCTGCTCTTTTTTGGGCGCGGCCTATTTTTGTCGCGTGGAGAGGGTGGGCAAAGTCTCGGCCCATTCGGAGTCCGGCGGATGAACTTCGGCAGCCCCACGCCCCAACGCTATAACACACCCTTTTTTGGCCATTTTTCCGCCGGACGAACTTGGCGCCAAGTGCTTCGGCTGCTCTTTTTTGGGCGCAGCTTAGCCCGCGGCCTATTTTTATCACGGGGAGGGGTGGCCAAAGTCTCGGCCCATTCCGCGGAAGGCGGACGAAGTTCGCCGGCGCCACGCCCAAAGGCTATAGTACACCCCTTTTTTTGGCATTTTTCCGCAGGACGAACTTGGCGCCAAGGGGTTCGGCTGCTCTTTTTTTGGCGCGACTGTGCCCGAGGCCTATTTTTTGGCGCAGGGAGGGGGTGGGAAAAGTCTCGGCCCATTCCGACGAAGGCGGAGGAACTTTGCCGGCCGCACTCCCAAAGGCTATACCACACCCGTTTTTTGGGCATTTTTCCGCCGGAAGAACTCGGCGCCCAGGGGTTCGGCTGCTCTTTTTTGGGCGCGGCTGTGCCCGTTGCCTATTTTTGTCGCGCGGAGGGGGTCGGCAAAGTCTCGGCCCATTCCGAGGAAGGCGGACGAAGTGCGCCGGCCCCACGCCCAAAGGCTATAGCATACCCCTTTTTTGGGCATTTTTCCGCAGGACGAACTTGGCGCCAAGGGGTTCGGCTGCTCTTTTTTGGGCGTGGCCTATTTTTGTCGCGGGGAGGGGGTGGGTAAAGTCTCGGCCCATTCGGAGTCCGGCGGACGAACTTCGGCAGCCCCACGCCCCAAGGCTATAACACACCCTTTTTTGGGCATTTTTCCGCCGGACGAACTTCTGCAGCCCCACGCCCCAAGGCTATAATACACCCTTTTTTGGGCATTTTTCCGCCGGACGAACTTGGCGCCAAGGGGTTCGGCTGCTCTTTTTTGGGCGCGGCTGTGCCCGCGGCCTATTTTTGGCGCGGGGAAGGGGTGGGAAAAGTCTCGGCCCATTCCGAGTCCGGCGGACGAAGTTCGTCAGCGCCACGCCCTAAGGCTATAGCACACCCCTTTTTTGGGCATTTTTCCGCAGGACGAACTTGGCGCCAAGGGGTTCGGCGGCTCTTTTTTGGGTGCGGCTGAGCCCGCGGCCTATTTTTGTCGCGTGGAGGGGGTGGGAAATGTCTCGGCCCATTCCGAGTCCGGCGGACGAACTTTTCCGGCCCCACGCCACAAGGCTATAGCCAACCGCCTTTTTGGGCATTTTTCCGCAGGACGAACTTGGCGCCATGGGTTTCGGCTGCTCTTCTTCGGGCGCGGCCTATTTTTATCGCGTGGAGGGGGTGGGTAAAGTCTCGGCCCATTCAGAGTCCGGCGGACGAACTTCGGCAGCCCCACGCCCCAAGGCTATAACACACCCTTTTTTGGGCATTTTTCCGCCAGACGAACTTGGCGCCAAGGGGTTCGGCTGCTCTTTTTTGGGTGCGGCTTAGCCCGCGGCCTATTTTTGTCATGGGGAGGGGTGGCCAAAGTCTCGGCCCATTCCGAGGAAGGCGGACGAAGTTCGCCGGCGCCACGCCCAAAGGCTATAGCACACCCCTCTTTTTGGCATTTTTCCGCAGGACGAACTTGTCGCCAAAGGGTTCGGCTGCACTTTTTTGGGCGCGGCTGTGCCCGCAGCCTATTTTTTGGCGCAGGGAGGGGGTGGGAAAAGTCTCGGCCCTTTCCGACGAAGGCAGAGGAACTTTGCCGGCCGCACGCCCAAAGGCTATACCACACCCGTTTTTTGGGTATTTTTCCGCCGGACGAACTCGGCGCCCAGGGGTTCGGCTGCTCTTTTTTGGGCACGGCTGTGCCCGCGGCCTATTTTTGTCGCACGGAGGGGGTCGGCAAAGTCTCGGCCCATTCCGAGGAAGGCGGACGAAGTTTGCCAGCCCCACGCCCAAAGGCTATAGCACACCGCTTTTTTGGGCATTTTTCCGCAGGACGAACTTGGCGCCAAGGGGTTCGGCGGCTCTTTTTTGGACGCGGCTGAGCCTGCGGCCTATTTTTGTCGCGGGGAGGGGGTGGGAAATGTCTCGGCCCATTCCGAGTCCGGCGGACGAACTTTGCCGGCCCCACGCCACAAGGCTATAGCCCACTGCCTTTTTGGGCATTTTTTCCGCAGGACGAACTTGGCGCCAAGGATTTCGGCTGCTCTTTTTTGGGCGCGGCCTATTGTTGTCGCGGGGAGGGGGTGGGTAAAGTCTCGGCCCATTCGGAGTCCGGCGGACGAACTTCGGCAGCCCCACGCCCCAAGGCTATAACACACCCTTTTTTGGGCATTTTTCTGCCGGATGAACTTGGCGCCAAGGGGTTCGGCCGCTCTTTTTTGGGCGCGGCTGTGCCCGCGGCCTATTTTTATCGCGGGGAGGGGGTGGGAAAAGTCTCGGCCCCTTCCGAGTCCGGTGGACGAAGTTCGCCAGCGCCACGACCCAAGGCTATAGCACACCCATTTTTTGGGCATTTTTCCGTAGGACGAAGTTGGCGCCAGGAGTTCGGCTGCTCTTTTTTGGGCGCGGCTGAGCCCGCGGCCTCTTTTTGGGGCGGGGAGGGGGTGGGTAAAGTGTCGGCCCATTCCGAGGAAGGCTGACGAAGTTCGCCAGCCCCACACCCCAAGGCTATAGCCCACCCCCTTTTTGGGCATTTTTCGGCAGGACGAACTTGGCGCAAAGGGTTTCAGCTGCTCTTTTTTGGGCGCGGTCTATTTTTGTCGCAGGGAGGGGGTGGGTAAAGTGTCGGCCCATTCGGAGTCCGGCGGACGAACTTCGGCAGCCCCACGCCCCAAGGCTATAGCACACCCCTTTTTGGACATTTTTCCGCAGGATGAACTTGGCGCCAAGGTGTTCGGACGCTCTTTTTTGGGCGCGGCTGTGCCCGCGGCCTATTTTTGGGGTGGGTGGGGGTGGGAAAGTCTCGACCCATTCCGAGGAAGGCGGACGAAGTTCGCCGGCCCCACGCCCAAAGGCTATAGCACACCCCTTTTTTGGGCATTTTTCTGCAGGACGAACTTGGCGCCAAGGTGTTCGGACGCTCTTTTTTGGGCGCGTCGGTGCCCGCGGCCTATTTGTGGGGCGGGGAGGGGGTGGGAAAAGTCTCGGCCCATTCCGAGGAAGGCTGACGAAGTTCGCCAGCCCCACACCCCAAGGCTATAGCCCACCCCCTTTTTGGGCATTTTTCGGCAGGACGAACTTGGCGCAAAGGGGTTCGGCAGCTCTTTTTTGGGCGCGGCTCTGCCCACGGCCTATTTTTGACGTAGGGAGAGGGTGGGCAAAGTCTCGGCCCATTCCGAGTCCGACGGACGAAGTTCGCCGGCCCCGCGCCCCAAGGCTATAGCCAACCCCCCTTTTGGGCATTTTTCCACAGGACGAACTTGGCGCCAAGGTGTTCGGACGCTCTTTTTTGGGCGCGTCGGTGCCCGCGGCCTATTTGTGGGGTGGGGAGGGGGTGGGAAAAGTCTCGGCCCATTCCGAGTCCGATGGACGAAGTTCGCCGGCCCCACGCCCCAAGGCTATAGCCAACCCCCCTTTTGGGCATTTTTCCGCAGGACGAACTTGGCGCCAAGGTGTTCGGACGCTCTTTTTTGGGCGCGGCTGTGCCCGCGGCCTATTTTTGGGGTGGGGAGGGGGTGGGAAAAGTCTCGGCCCATTCCAAGGAAGGCCGACGAAGTTCGCCGGCCCCACACCCCGAGGCTATAGCCCACCCCCTTTTTGGGCATTTTTCCGCAGGACGAACTTGGCGCCAAGGGGTTCGGCCGCTCTTTTTTGGGCGCGGCTCTGCCCACGGCCTATTTTTGTCGTAGGGAGAGGGTGGGCAAAGTCTCGGCCCATTCCGAGTCCGGCGGACGAAGTTCGCCGGCCCCACGCCCCAAGGCTATAGCCCACCCCTTTTTCCGGCATTTTTCCGCAGGACGAACTTGGCGCCAGGTGTTTGGCTGCTCTTTTTTGGGCGCGGCTGAGCCCGCGGCCTATTTGTGTCGCGGGAAGGGGGTGGGCAAAGTCTCGGCCCATTCCGAGTCCGGCCGACGAACTTCGGCAGCCCCACGCCCCAAGGCTGTAGCACACCTCTTTTTTGGGCATTTTTCCGCAGGACGAACTTGGCGCCAGGTGTTCGGCTGCTCTTTTTTGGGCGTGGCTGTGCCCGCGGTCTATTTTTGCGGCGGGGAGGGGGTGGGAAATGTCTCGGCCCATTCCGAGTCCGGCGGACGAAGTTCGCCCGCCCCACACCCCAAGGCTATAGCCCACCCCCTTTTTGGGCATTTTTCCGCAGGACGAACTTGGCGCCAAGGGGTTCGGCTGCTCTTTTTTGGGCGGGGCTGTGCCCTCGGCCTATTTTTGTCGCGGGGAGGGGGGGTCAAAGTCTCGACCCATTCTGAGTCTGGCGGACGAGGTTCGCCAGCCCCATGCCCCAAGGCTATAGCCCTCCCCCTTTTTGGGAATTTTTCCGCAGGACGAACTTGGCGCCAAGGGGTTGGCAGCTCTTTTTTCGGTGCGGCTGTTCCCGCGGCCTATTTTTGTTGCGGGGAGGGGGTGGGAAAAGTCTCGGCACATTCGGAAACCGGCTGACGTAGTTCGCCAGCCCCACGCCCCAAGGCTGTAGCCCTCCCCTTTTTTCGGCATTTTTCCGCAGGACGAACTTGGCGCGAAGGGGTTCGGCTGCTCTATTTTGGGCACGGCTGTGCCCACGGCCTATTTTTGTCACGGGGAAGGGGTGGGAAATTTCTCGGCCCATTCCAAGGATGGTGGACGAAGTTCGCCCGCCCCACGCCCCAAGGCTATAGCCCACCCCCTTCTCGGGCATTTTTCCTCTGGACGAACTTCGCGCCAAGGCTTTTGGCCGCTCTTTTTTGGGCACGGCTGTGCCCGCGGCCTATTTTTGTCGTGGGGAGGGGGTGGGAAATGTCTCGGCCCATTCCGAGTCCGGCGGACGAAGTGCGCCAGCCCCACGCCCCAAGGCTATAGCCCACCCCTTTTTTGGGCATTTTTCCGCAGGACGAAATTGGCGCGAACGGGTCCGGCTGCTCTTTTTTGGGCGCGGCTGTGCCCGTGGCCTATTTCTGTTGCGGGGAGGGGGTGGGAAAAGTCTCGGCCCATTCCGAGTCCGGCGGACAAAGTACGCCGGCCCCACGCCCAAAGGCTATAGCCCACCCCCTTTTTGGGCATTTTTCTGCAGGACGAACTTAGCGCCAAGGGGTTCGGCTGCACTTTTTTGGGCGCGGCCGTGCCCGTGGCCTATTTTTGTCACGGGGAGGGGGTGGGCAATGTCTTTGCCCATTCCGAGTCCGGCTGACGTAGTTCGCCAGCCCCACGCCCCAGGGCTATAGCCCACCCCCTTTTTGGGCATTTTTCAGCAGGTCGAACATGGCGCCAAGGGGTTCGGCTGCTCTTTTTTGGGCGCGGCTGTGCCCGCGGCCTATTTGTGTCATGGGGAGGGGGTGGGCAACGTATCGGCCCATTCCGAATCCGGCGGAGGAAGCTCGCCAGCCCCACTCCCCAAGGCTATAGCCCACCCCCTTTTTGGGCATTTTTCCGCTGGACGAACGTGGCGCCTAGGGGTTCGGCTGCCCTTTTTATCACGGGGAGGGCGTGGACAAAGTCTCGGCCCATTCCGAGGAAGGCGGACGATGTACGCCAGCCCCACGGCCCAAGGCTATAGCCCACCCCTTTTTTGGGCATTTTTCCGCAGGACGAACTTGGTGCCTAGGGGTTCGGCTGCTCTTTTTTGGGCGCGGCTGTACCCGCGGCCTATTTTTGTCGCGGAGAGGGGGTGGGAATAGTCTCAGCCCATTCCGAGTCCGGCGAACGAAGTTTGCCCGCCCCCACGCCCCAACGCTACAGCCCACCCCCTTTTTGGGCATTTTTCCGCAGGACGAACTTGGCGCCAAGGAGCACGGCTGCTCTTTTTTGGGCGCGGCTGTGCCCGTGGCCTATTTTTGTCGTGGGGAGGGGGTGGGAAAATTCTCGGCCCATTCCGAGTCCGGCGGACGAAGTACGCCGGCCCCCACGCCCCAAGGCTATAGCCCACTCCCTTTTTGGGCATTTTTCCGCAGGATGAACTTAGCGCCAAGGGGTTCGGCTGCTCTTTTTTGGGCGCGGCTGTGCCCGCGGCCTATTTTAGTCGCGGGGAGGGGGTGGGCAATGTCTGGGCCCATTCCGAGTCCCGCTGACGTAGTTCGCCAGCCCCACGCCCCAAGGCTATAGCCCACCCACTTTTTGGGCATTTTTCCGCAGGACGAACTTGGCGCTTAGGGGTTCGGCTGCACTTATTTGGGCGCGGCTGTGCCCGCGGCCTATTTTTGTCCCGGGGAGAGGGTGGGCAAAGTCTCGGCCCATTCCGAGTTCGGTGGACGAAGTACGACAGCCCCACACCCCAAGGCTATAGCCCATCCCCTTTTTGGGCATTTTTCCGCAGGATGAACTTGGCGCCAATGGGTTCGGCTGCTATTTTTTGGACGCGGCCGTGCGGCCTATTTTTGACATGGGGAGGGGGTGGGAAAAGTCTCGGCCCATTCCAAGTCTGGCGGACGAAGTGCGCCAGCCTCACGCCCCAAGGCTATAGCCCACCCCCTTTTTGGGTATTTTTCCGCAGGACGAACTTGGCGCCAAGGGGTTCGGCTGCTCTTTATTGGGCATGGCTGTGACCGCGGCCTATTTTTGTCGCGGGGAGGGGGTGGGCAAAGTCTCGGCCCATTCCGAGGAAGGCGGACGAAGTTCACACGACCCACGCCCGAAGGCTAAGGCCCACCCCGTTTTTGGGCATTTTTCCCGCCGGACGAACTTGGCGCCAAGGGGTTCGGGTGCTCTTTTTTGGGCGCGGCTGTGCCCCCGGCCTATTTTTGTCGCGGGGAGGGGGTGGGTAAAGTCTCGGCACATTCCGAGTCCGGCGGACGAAGTTCCCCAGCCCCACGGCCCAAGGCTATAGCCCACCCCCTTTTTGGGCATTTTTCCGCAGGACGAACTTGGCGCCAAGGGGTTCGGCTGCTCTTTTTTTGCCGCGGCTGTGGCCACGGCCTATTTTTGTCTCAGGGAAGGGGTTGGAAAAGACTCGGCCCATTTCGAGTCCGGCGGACGAAGTTCGCCTGCCCCACGCCCCAAGTCTACAGCCCACCCCCTTTTTGGGCATTTTTCCGCAGGACGAACATGGCGCCTAGGGTTCGGCTGCACTTATTTGGGCGCGGCTGTGCCCGCGGGCTATTTTTGTCCCGAGGAGGGGGTGGGCAAAGTCTCCACCCATTCCGAATACGGCGGGCGAAGTACGCCAGCCCCACGCCCAAAGGCTAAGGCCCACCCCGTTTTTGGGCATTTTTCCGCAGGACGAACTTGGCGCCAACGGGTTCAGCTGCTATTTTTTGGACGCGGCCATGCCCGCGGCGTATTTTTGTCATGGGGAGGGGGTGGGAAAAGTCTCGGCCCATTCTAAGTCTGGCGGACGAAGTGCGCCAGCCTCACACCCCAAGGCTATAGCCCACCCCCTTTTTGGGCATTTTTCCGCAGGACGAACTTGGCGCCAAGGGGTTCGGCTGCTCTTTTTGCGCGCGGCTGTGCCCGCAGCCTATTTTCGTCACGGGGAAGGGGTGGGCAAATATCTTGGCCCATTCCGAGTCCGGCTGACGTAGTTCGCCAGCCCCACGCCCAAAGGCTAAGGCCCACCCCGTTTTTGGGCATTTTTCCCGCCGGACGAACTTGGCGCCAAGGGGTTCGGGTGCTCTTTTTTGGGCGCGGCTGTGCCCCCGGCCTATTTTTGTCGCGGGGAGGGGGTGGGTAAAGTCTCGGCACATTCCGAGTCCGGCGGACGAAGTTCCCCAGCCCCACGGCCCAAGGCTATAGCCCACCCCCTTTTTGGGCATTTTTCCGCAGGACGAACTTGGCGCCAAAGGGTTCGGCTGCTCTTTTTTTGCCGCGGCTGTGCCCACGGCCTATTTTTGTCTCAGGGAGGGGGTTGGAAAAGACTCGGCCCATTCCGAGTCCGGCGGACGAAGTTCGCCTGCCCCACGCCCCAAGTCTATAGCCCACCCCCTTTTTGGGCATTTTTCCGCAGGACGAACTTGGCGCCAAGGGGTTCGGCTGCTCTTTTTTGCGCGCGGCTGTGCCCGCAGCCTATTTTTGTCGCGGGGAAGGGGTGGGCAATGTCTTGGCCCATTCCGAGTCCGGCTGACGTAGTTCGCCAGCCCCACGCCCCAAGGCTATACCCCACCCCCTTTTTGGGCATTTTTCCGCAGGACGAACTTGGCGCCAAGGGGTTCGGCTGCTCTTTATTGGGCATGGCTGTGACCGCGGCCTATTTTTGTCGCGGGGAGGGGGTGGGCAAAGTCTCGGCCCATTCCGAGGAAGGCGGACGAAGTTCGCACGCCCCACGCCCAAAGGCTAAGGCCCACCCCGTTTTTGGGCATTTTTTCCGCAGGACGAACTTGGCGCCAACGGGTTCAGCTGCTCTTTTTTGGGCGCGGCTGTGCCCGCAACCTATTTCTGTTGCAGGGAGGGGGTGGGAAAAGTCTCGGCCCATTCCGAGTCCGGCGGACGAAGTATGCCGGCCACACGCCCCAAGGCTATACCCCACCCCCTTTTTGGGCATTTTTCCGTAGGACGAACTTGACGCCAGGGGGCTCGGCTGCTCTTTCTTGACTACGGCTCTGCCCGCAGCCTATTTTTGTCGCCGGGATGGGGTGGGCAAAGTCTCAGCCCATTCCGAGTCCGGCGGACGATGTTCGCCCGCCCCACGCCCCAAGGAAATAGCCCACCCCTTTTTTGGGCATTTTTCAACAGGACGAACTATACCCCACCCCCTTTTTGGGCGCGGCTGTGCCCGCGGCCTATTTTTGTCACGGGGAGGGGGTGGGCAATGTCTTGGCCCATTCCAAGTCCGGCTGACGTAGTTCACCAGCCCCACGCCCCAAGGCTATAGCCCACCCCCTTTTTGGGCATTTTTCCGCAGGACGAACTTGGCGCCAAGGGTTTGGCTGCTCTTTTTTGGGCGCGGCTGTGCCCGCGGCCTATTTTTGTCGCGGGGAGGGGTGGGAAAGTCTCGGCCCATTCCGAGGAAGGCGGACGAATCTCGCCAGCCCCACGCCCCAAGGCTATAGTCCACCACTTTTTTGGACGTTTTTCCGCAGGATGAACTTGGCGCCAAGGGGTTTGGCTGCTCTTTTT